>VWPU01015304.1:0-104076 GCA_013398955.1 Callaeas wilsoni
GCCCCGACCGGCCCCGGCCCCGGTCCCAGCCCCGGCGGAGGCGGGCGGCAGCCGCGCCCCGCCCGCCCGCTCCGCCTCTCCGCGACCGCAGCCGGGGCCCCGCTCCCGGCGCTGGCTGGGGGACTGCTGCGTCCTCGGGGCACTGACCCGCAGCATCAACCCCGCGACTCGGTCTCCAGGCACTCGCCCTCCTGGGAAGGGTCTCACTCTGAATGGGATCTGCTCCCATCTGGTCCCTCTTCCCGGGATCTGCTGCCTTCAGGGAGATCTGCCCTCCAGCCCCGGGGGGATGTCACCCTGCTGAGGATGTGCTGCCCTCCACCCAGGCTCTGCCACTTCCTAAAGGATCTTCCCCACTGGGATCTGGGGAAGATCCCCGTTCCACTGCTCCCAAGGGAAGCTGCTGACCCTCCCCAAATCTCCCATCCGGGGAAGCTGCTGCCAGCCCATTCCGATCCCTCTCCCAAGAGTCAGCTGCTCCCCTTGAGTATTTCTTCCCCCCCTAGGACATGCTGCTACTTCACTGCTCCTCAGGAGCTGCTTGCCACCCTGGGGCCACATGGAAGATCCTGACACCCCCCACGTCCCCCAAATAGGTGCAGGTGTTTTCCTGCCAGCCCTCGTGTCCGTGGACGCACATCAGCTCTCCCCATGGCCAAAAAGGGCTGCAGTGGGCCAGGGTCCTGGCTCAGTCACTGTCTCTTTTTCCTCTGGGGTCTAGCAGGAGCTGGCAGGCACCAGAGATGGATGGGAGACCCCAAAGTGCTTTTAGAGTGAAGATCTGCCTCATAAATATGAGCCCTCTGGACCCCTTCTGTGCAGGATACACAGACAATTTTTTGACTTGGATAAGTTCCCAGGTGCATGCTGGCCCAAGGCCTCACCCAAGGACAGGGCTGAGAGGAGTGGGGAGGTGTTGAGTGAAGGAGGAAGCATAACAAGACAAATCACATCTGTTCTTGAAAAAGGGGATTGATCCTTTTAAGCGTTTTGTCCCCAAAGGAAAAAATGATGTGATTCATTTCCTAGGCATTCATGTCCCCAGCACCTTTGAACCCAGTGCCCAGCACTCCCACAGGAGCAGGAGGAGATGTCGGACCTGTCGTCACGCCCTTGGAAAAACATCAATGAAAACTTTAGATTTTCTTCTGTGCCAAATCAACCTTGGAGCAGAGCAGCAGGAAACCAGGTTTCCTTATCACAGTGCCACAGTAAATAAAGCACCTTCTGGCTCTGCTGCCAGCTGGTCACTCCAAGGGCTGGTCACAGGCCCCATGGGGACACAGGGGAGCAGAATGGGACCTTGCAGGGATGGGTGTGAGAGCAGGGGTACCCAGCTCCCCCCCACCCCCAGTGCTGCTGGTCCCACATCTCCCAACACCAGTAAGGTCAAACCAGCAAGAAAACAGAGCTTTAGTGGAAAAACCAGCACTGTACAAAGAGCTGCAGTGTAGAACCCTGAGAAGTTGCTCTGCCAGGTCTGAGAAGACCAAGAAGAAACCAAGGGGCTGAGGGAGCAGGACCTGCCTGCATGTGAGGCTGTGTGAGCACAGAGGTCCCTCTGAATTGTTTCAGAGCACCCTGTGGCAGCAGCACCTCCCTCTGGGGTCCCCCTCATCCCAAACCTTCTCCAAGTTTGGGAGGTTTGGCAGGGATAGGAGAAAGAGGAAAATCTCATTTTTTCACCGTCCTTATCCCCCCTTCCCTTGCTCTGTCCGCAGGGACAGGCACCCACGGTGAGCTCCAGCCCTGACAGGTGTCACTACTGTGATATCTGCATATGCAAATCAAAAGGGTTAATTTGCATGTCCGTCCTCATTAGCCCTTGTTAAAACACTGCACTCCACACTGCCTCAGCACAGAGGTCCCACTGTACACGACAGCCTCAGCTGTAGCTCCACTGTGGCAGCAGCCTGGGACTTGCCAGCCTGGCTGTGGATCAGCGTGGTGGCTCTGCCTCAGTCCCTCTGGCACAGCGTCACCACTCGCCCCTCGCACAGCCAAAACACGGGGTACAGGGGCTCCGTGAACACACCGTGGAAGGAGTGGATGAGCTTTGTCCTCTCCCCGAGGCCGTAGAAGGAGAGGAGCCCCTTGCCATAATCCAGGCTGACCCCCAGGTCCTGATAGAGCTGCTCCCGGATTTTCTCGGCCCGGCCCTTGTGCCAGGCCAGGTAACAATCCTCCCGCACCTGCAGCCCCCACGAGCCCCCGTCCAGCCCGATGTTGAACCTGCGGCCCTGCTGCTGCTCCCGGGGGAGCCCCCGGTAGGTGACCCCCAGGATGACGGAGTGGCTGGAGATCTTCACCTCCCAGTAGTGGTGGCCGGGGCCGTAGCTCTGCGTGCACAGCACCTGCCAGGGCTCGAAGCGGGGGCCCTGCTCCTGCCCGCGGACGGCGCCGGGGCCGTGCTTGGCTTTCCGGGCACCTTTCGACAGCTCCAGGTACTTGTTGGCTGTCTCGGGATCGAAGGTCAGGTTGCAGTGGTCTGGGAAAAGCAAGGGCATGGCTGGGGCCGAAATGCTTCATCAGACTTTTATGCCCCCCCGAGCAGTGATGGGGTTTAAATTCTGTAGGGATGGCTCCCGAAATTGTTGGTTTGGAGGGGAAGGGGAGTGGGGAGGATGCAATACCTGCCCTAGAGGGAATGGAAAAGCCCAGAAATAGCTCTTGAGGCACTGAGACACGATGCTTTGCAGTCCTTGCACAACTCAGCTCACAACCAACGAGTGGTCACTGTGACCCCAGTGGCTCTGTGGCCATTTTGGGAGGGATGTTTTAAGAGCAAAAAACACCAGCGTGGGTGGGGAGATGGGGAGAAAACCAAGTGTTAGGTGAGCCAATATGGTATTGCAGGGAGTTACTCTCCTCTGCACAGGCTGTGATAGCTCCTGCCATGGGCATTCACTGGCCACCTGCACCCCACCTTCCTCCCCCAACACCTGGGCCTGGCAGCTGGCTGGGCTCCTGCCTGCTGCCCATAAATAACAGGGGGTTCCTATTAATAACCCTAAGAATGTTCTGTGGGGCCTGACGGAAGGAATTCCTACAGGTCCCATACGCAGCGATTGCCTCCTTGGCAAGACTGACATGACCAACATGGCCTGAACATTACGCAACCCTCTTCCCAACAGGGAGGAGATGGGAAGAGGAGCACAGAGGAGATTCCTAAGAACTGGAGAGGGATGGGCCCAAAGAGGAAAGGGGACATGAAGGACTGTAGCTAGGAATGTTGAGGCCATACTCCTGGATAGACAGCAATGACTGCAGGCAGGGCTCTGGACTGTGGCTATGCCAGTCAGGCAGTGACTGATTCAATACCAAACAGCCTCAGTTCCATGGGAAAGCACTTCCTGGTGCTGCTAATCCCCCTAATGAGTCCTTTCCCATCCCAGCCCATCCACTCTGTCCCTTTACCACCCTTGTCTGCATTTAGGGAGACACCTTGGAAGAACCAGGGAGGGAGCCCCTGTCCCTGCAGCCACGACCACCCTCCTCCTGGGAAGGAGCCCAGCTTGGTGACAGCTCTTCCTGCTGGAGACCCCAGTGAGGTGCTGCCCCTCCAGGCCCGCCCGTGCTCCTCACCCTTCAGAAGCTCGGCTCGGAGCTGGCACTTGGGGAGAGGAGCCACAGCCTTCACCGCCAGCTCCTGGGGATGCACTGGGCCTGTGGAGGATGGGAACAGGCATTTTGAGTAATGTCACCCAAAAACTTTTTTCTTCCTGGCTTCATGGGAAGAAGAGGAGAAGGAGGAGGAGGAGGAACTCCATTGTATCCAAACCTGGGAGCAGGCATGTGCCACCATGGTTCAGCACTCCCAGCAAGGAGGGGCCACAGGGAAACCACCCAGCTCATCCCACTTCATCTGCTGAACAGTAAATGTGTGTCCCATCCCAAACCCCTGTGCCCAGCAGCTGTGTCCCCAGCAGTGACACAGGCCAGGCTCTGCTTCAGGATCACTCAGAGCCCTTCAAAGTACCCCTGAGAGCAGGAGGTTTACCTTGGCCAGCAGGGTCTGGGGCTTTGGGGGCCACAGAGCCAGGCAGGTCCTCCAGCAGGAGCCTGGAGATGTTGGTAAGGATCTCAGAGATGGGCTTGATCACAGCAGCCGCATCAAACTCCACGGGCACCAGCACCTCTGAGCTCTCCAGAGGTGGGAGCAGGGGGAACTCCTGCGGACAGACACACACACACACCATGCACCAGCCTGGGGAGGACTGTGCAAACCCATTTGCACTCACCATGTCTCCCCAGTGGGCAACAGGGGCATCCCAGCATTGCCCACACAACTTTTCAGAGACCCCAAAAAACAGCTCCTCCCCACAGCCCTGTCACATCCCTGAGCCAAATGGAGGATGCATTCCCAGTGGGAAAGGGGTTGAACATGATTCTGCTGTCATCAAGAGGGGGCAGGCCCAAGCAAACGGAAGGATACAGTGCCAGAGTGGTACCTGGAAGAAGGTCCTGTGGTCGGGGCAGGCCAGCAGGCTCTGAGCCCTCTCCCTGTGCTGGCCAAGGACATCCAGGCGGTCCTTCAGGAGGCTCCAGTTCTCCTCCACGTGCTGCAGTGCCGCCCCCTGCTCTTGCTCGATCCTGGCCACTGTCTGACACTGGAAATCCTCCAGAGCTTTCCTCAGGTGGGTGAATTTGCTCTGAATCCCAGCTTTGACCTCGTTGGAGGAGTCCTGGGCAGGAAGAGCCATGAGAACCAGTGTGCTCCCACCCACAGGCCAGCACAGGGAGGCTGCAGCATTACCTTGATGCTCTGTGTTTGTACCTCCAGCTCCTTCATTGCCAGCTCAATCCTCTCCGATTCCTCCTGGGCTTTTTCCAGGCATTCTTTCAAAAGGGTCTGTGAAGGGAGGCGCCAACATAGAATCATTATAGTTGGAAAAGACCTCCAAGATCATCGAGTTCAACCTTTGACTGAACACCTTCAGCTAGCCCAGAGCACTGAGTGTCACATCCAGTCATTTCTCCCAGTCATGTCCAGTTGCACATCCTGTGGAACAGCCCAGTGCTGCCCACCCGGCCCCCAGGACCCTCTCAGGCCTGCAGGACAAGGCTAACAGGGAAGGAGGCAGCTTGGAAAGGGGACTCTGTGTTGGGATAACAAAGAAGTGATTTTTGTGCTGCCTTTCACCCCTTTCTCAGCCGTTTCCTCTAGATCAGAGGGTGACAGACACATATGGCACTGTTCACCTCGTGCTGCTGGATTTACCCAGCTCGCTGCTGCTCCTGGCAACACCTGGTTTGCAAGAGCAGCCGGGCACTGGTGGCATCTCCCTGGCCAGCTCCATGTCCAGCTGGCGCTGGGCAGCCTGGCACACAGGGGGACATCACATCCCTGCCGGAGGACACGGGGCAGAGGAGGTGGATGTCGTGCGTGCCTGAGCTGTCACAACACCCCTGTTCTCCCATCGCCCCAACCCTGTCACAACACCTGCTTTTTGGCTCGTTCCTCCTCGAAGAGCACCCGCCGGTGCCGCTGGCAGTCCCGGACGGTGCAGACGCAGCAGATGCAGCGCCGCTCGTCCTCGCAGTACAGCTCCAGCGGGCACCCGTGCTGCCGGCACAACTCGCCGGGGACCGCCTCGCACCGGCCCGTGGGCGAGCCCCGCGCGTCACTGTCCCGTGCCAGCTCCACTACGTTGTACAGGGTGACATTCTTCTCCAGCTCCGGGCATCGCTCGAAGCCCCTGCGGCACTCGGGGCAGGTGTAGCTCGCGTCGGTCCCGGCGGGCGCCTGCTTTTGCTTGTCCCAGTGGTCGCTGATGCAGCGCTTGCAGAAGTTGTGGCCGCAGGGCAAGGTCACGGGCACCCTGAACAGCTCCAGGCAGATGGAGCACACCAGCTTCTCCTCCAGCTTCTGCGAGATGGGTGATGCCATCCTGCCTGTGCCGGAGATCTGGGCGAGAAGCCGGGGAAACAGAAACTCACGAGTGCTGGCGAAGAGCTGGTGACGCTGTGCCCAGAGGCGGAGCAGGGCTCCCGGCCAGACGCACTCTTAAAGTGACACCCGGGGGCTGCCCCCTCCTCACACTGGCTGTGTCACACGCTGCCGAGACGAGACGACGGGGAGGGCTGGAGCTGTTCCCCCGTGGAGAAGGAGGGCCGTGAAGCACAGTGGGAGACTCCGGAGAGGATGGAATGCTGCAGAGACAGCACAGGGAGACACGCAGGAGGCTGACAGGGATCAGAGCAATGTGCATTTCCATGAACACGTTTGCCGGGTACACATCGGTGGGAAATTGGATTTTCATTCCTTTACTGATTGCCCTTTGAGGGAGCTTCCAGGCATCCTCAGCTCTGCCGGGGCTGGGTCTCTGAGCAGAGCGTGGCAGTGCTCCCTGGCACAGAGAACGCGGTACAGAGCTCCTGCCTGGGAAGCAGCAGAGAGGCACCCACCGCTGCTGCAGCCACATGTCACCTCCCTGTGGAAGCAGCAGAGAGGCACCCACCGCTGCTGCAGCCACATGTCACCTCCCTGTGCAGCGGCAAGGCTGCGACACACGCCAGCACCCGCCACGTTCTTCCCTTGCGTCTTTTAAACCACAGCTCCTGCTGTTTGCCACGTCCCCATGCACACCCACCACACCTTTTCCTACGAACTTCCTTGCGACACCTGTGCACAGCAGCACCCTGAAACGCAATAAAGATGCCACCTGGGCCACCTGTCCCTGCTCAGGTGCCAGGTGGAGTCTCCTGCCCGGAGGGCAGCATGGTGCCTGTGCACTGCGAACCTTCACCTCATTGTCACACAGTTCCGTTTCAGTTTTCCCAGCCCAAACCGTATCTCTGTACCACGCCCACGTGCTATCTTGCACACATTCCCAGGCTGCTGATGCTGCTGGGACGGCCTCGTTTTGCAGCAGCTCTGCAGGTCTCTGCTGGATCATCCATACCAGCTTCCATACCACAGGCAGGCTCAGAGCCACCCACCCCCCTGACCACAAGAGAGGACTTGGGATACGTCACAACTTCCTGCATGTCCCAGCAGAGCTTCAGGCCCAAAACATTCCTTTGGGCTGAATCTGTCAATTCTGACTGAATATTTAAGGCCCAGAGAGGCGTAACACGACCTGTGTGTCTGCCTGGAACCTGTGTCCCCACCGTGGGCACCTCCCCAGTGCCCTCACCCCAGCTTAAACCAGACCCCAGAACCCTTGAGGTTGGGAGGGGAGTTCTGGGAGCTCTGGGGTAACTGGTAACAGCCCTGAGCACAGGCACCAGGGGGGCACTTCAGCCCAATCTCAGCTGTTTGCTGAAGCCTCCAATTTCCTGATAGAAGGAACCTCAGAAAAAGTCACTGGGAACCAGCGCTGGGAAGAGGCAGCTGTACCAGCAGGAACATGTTGGTATTTGGGGGTTCATGCGAACAGGGGATGCACAGTGGAGCACAGCAGAGAGCAGAGGCTCTCCAAGGCCTGGGAACAGGACCAGCAGCAGCAGTGCCAGGCCACCAGCAGCAGCAGCTCTGCTTCTGTTCCACCTGCCCACGCCAGGCACGTTCTGTCCGGGGAGAGAGGGGAAGGAGACTGAGGTCCACGTGCTTGGGTAGCTGAAGCCACCTCCACAAACACAACCTTGTGCAGGTTTACCACCTGTGTAACCACACTCTTCCCAAACTACAACATCCAAGCAGGGAAGTGACTCTGGCCAGGGGAAGGGCTGCCCATCTCCCCTGCATCCTGCTGAGCTCCCAAGCTCTGTGCCAACTGGCCAGGGTAACAGGCTCTTCCCAATAAAGACAGCTCTGCCAGCACAGCTCAGAGAGCGTTTAATCAGACTCATCTCTCCAGGAGGACTGCATAAATAACATCTGACACAGTCCTGAACTGCAGCGCTGTGAGAGGAGGAAATCCAGGCTGGCCTGGATCTGTTTGTTCCATAAACAGGCAAAAGGAGAACTGTGATCCTTGCAGGGAAGCAAGGCAGAGCATCTCTGGGGAGATGCAACCTGCCAGCCACTGCTCAGCTCCGCTGCAGAATCAGGATCAAGGTTTCAGCCTGGCCATGGATTCACTTTGAACGTTCTTGTTAAGCAGCCTCTTGACCACGCAGCTGCCAGCCCTGTGAGCACCCAATGCCGGCTCCCAGCACAGAGCAACTGGGAGCTGAGGGGCTGAGACTTTGTCATTTCCCTCCTGAGGCACTGAAGGCAGCGCAGGAAATCCAGGAGCCAGCATCCCACGGACACAGAGGGGGACAGCTCCTAGTAAATGCCGTAGGTGGGCTCCTCCGTGTCTCGGTACCTGTCCAGGTACCTCAGGGGCTGGTGGCGAGGGAACTTCACCTGGGGAGGGTGGTACACGGGCGGCCGCACGAACTCGAACACGGGCTCCCTCATGTCTGCAAAGGGGTGACAGGGTCAGCAGGAGGGCTCACATCTGAACCCCACACCCCCCTTCACCCGCACAGGACCAGGGCTGCTCAAACACACCCATGGAGTTATTTTAAAATCCTCATCCAAACAGCCTTTTAGGGGTTGTTCCTTCAGGCTGCTGTTAGTTTGGAGAACCATGGCTCAGGAAGGGCTCAGTCTGTGCTGATCCCAGACAAGTGCCAAGACCAAGTGAGAGCCTGCAGCCACAGGGCCATGTCCCATCCACAGACCCCCTCCAGCATCTCCATTCCTTACTGAGCAGCTGATGGAAGGTGGAAGTGACAGAGCTGTCCCACTGACACTGGAAAAATGCCAGCCCTGCTGGGGTCATGGCATCCTCATGCTTTCTGTAGAAGTCAAATGTGCTAAAGGTTCTCATCTTCAGGCTGTAGCTGGAAACAAGACACAAGCACCAGGTGAACCTCTCCTTGCAGCAGTACCCTGGCCCATATCACCCCAGAGCATATGAAAGAGGTGGAAAAGGAAGCCACTAAAAGGAAATTTCCCAGTGTCTCCAGCTCCGTGCACATTTCTGGGCAGGACGAACAACTCTCTAACAGCCTGTTCTGTAACAACAGGACTCTGCAGTGCTGCGAGTGTGGCTGCAGAGGACACACAAACCCAAAGCAGCCCCGGAGAGCTCTGCAGAGTGACAGGAGCTGCTCCCCTACTGCAGTGACAGGCACATGAACCCCACAAGCAGCAGCAGCCAAGCCCAGCACGTGAGCAGAGGAATTACCACGGCGTTGGCCGAGCCTCCTGGCTGAAGTCGATGGGACCGTGTTGCTTGAAGAGCAGGAAGATGAAGCGGTGGTAGCCCGTCCCCATGGCAGGGAAGGGGGGCAGGTAATGGCACATCTCCTTACCAGACTTGATGTCACTGCCTGGGATGTTGGTCCTGAACACAAACACATTTACACTCATTTCCCTCTAGAAGATTCATCCAGGACTGCAGATCACTCTGCCATGCTGTGATGGGATTTCTGCCCCATTTGATAAGGGAACAGATAGTAGAGGCTGCTTTCACCAGAGCAAAAATCCCACCCAGTGTTTGGAACGCCAAACAGCAGCAACATCTGGAACTCCTGCATCCTTAGCAGGACCCAGAACACAGGGCTAAAGGAGCTAATGGCAGGAGCACCAGGAAAAGCCATGGATTCCCGAGCTGTTGGAGGAGTTTCTGCCCACTCCACAAACACAGAGCACGTGGCTCTGATGTACTCACACCAGCCAGTGGAGGTACTCCGAGTCTGCATCCCTCAAATGTCCATCTGCCAACACACAACAGAGGAAGGTGACTTAGGGATACCCTGGTGCCAGCATCGACCCCAAAGTGAGAATGCCCAGACCTGCTTTGACCAGAGGGAGCAGCTCAAGAGCTCCCAGCATTCCTTCCCTAGCAGAAAAGGACCTCATTCCTATAGGACTGAGTTTAAAATGAGGAGCAAAGAACTCTGCAAATCTAGTTCCAAGATTCTTGAAATCTTCTCGGGCAGCTGCACCCCTTCACTGTGTCTTGGTCTCTCAGGGTGAATAGTGTCAGCAAAGCTGCCTTTCTGGCAGACTGCCACGGGAGAGGAGTTTGGAGGTAAAGAAGATGGGAGTTGGAATTGTTTCCTCTATAGTGTGACACAGGTCCTGTTGAGGCACTGTCCCCTCTCTCATCTGCTACAGATTTAGGGAGGCTACAATCTTTCCTCCATATGTAATATATCCCAATCTAGCAGCTATAACATCACAGAATCACAGAGCAGTTTGGGCTGGAAGGGACCTTAGAGCCCATCTCGTCCCACCCCCTGCCATGGGCAGGGACACCTTCCACTAGACCAGGTTGCTCCAACCTGGCCTTGAACCCTTCCAGTGTCCATCATCTCTGACTGTGAAGCCAAAAGAATCAGGAGTTAACCAAAAGCTGAGTGAAACAACCCAGTTTAAACATGTTCCTTTAAAGAACTCACTGCTCACCTGGATTTGTGAGCAACAAGGTCCAGAGGGAGCCTTTGTCTGCCTCATATGACACTTCAGGGGGACTGGAAGCCTAAAAGAGCAACATAAAGAGAATGTAAATCACTCACCCAACAGCTTCCATGAACTGGGTCCGGGCAAGGCTTGGACACAACACAGACTGAGCACAGCCAGGCCACTGAGGAATCCACCTGGAGAGCCCCAGGGCGTAAATAACCGTCAGCCTCCTGACAGACAAGCTGCAATCTCTGTCCCTACCACATCCATAAAATAGTTTCCCTCAGCACAGAGCAAATGCCCTTGTAAAAGGCATCCCCTGGAATGCACCATGCCCGTTGGAAGCAGCTGGCAGAAACAGGATTCCCAGAGGCTCCAGGTTGTTCCCAGCTCCCCTCACGCACCTCTGACGGAGTCACCATGTTCCCATAGTAGACTGGCACGAGGTGCTCGTCCTCCTGGCTGTACTGCACCCTCAGGGCGACCCAGGGCGTGAAGGTGGCCCCCTTGAACAGGTCCCGGAACAGCCCGCAGTGCTTGGCCACGCGCTGCTTGTGGAACGGGCCGCTGGTCCTCTCCCACTCGGCCCTGACGTCGTCGAGGGGAATGAGCACTGCAAGGAGAGAGGGAGGATGCAGAGGCAGCAGCTGGACACTGGAACAGCTGGAGCAGGAAGGGAGGTGCTGGGGCACGGACCAGTCCGAAGTCGCGCCGCTCGTTCCATCTCGGCGTTCCGGCGGTTCTCCCTCAGGATCCTCTTTCTTTCCTTGATCTCCTTTGCCCGTGACAGCCTCTCACGTGGCAGGCCAATGTCTGTCTGGGGCTCTTCAGGGAGGGGTGAAAAGAGAGGAGGTGAAACATGTGAGCACCCAAACCACCCAAACACAGCCCCCTGTGAAATGTCTGAGAGTGTGGGAGAGACACAGACTTCCAGAGATCAGGATCTCAGAAGGGTTTGAGTTGGGAGGGGCCTTAAAGACCCTGGACAAGGACACCTCCCACTAGAAAAGACTTGAAAGGACAATCAGGACTTGATTCTGTCCCCTCTGCACCTCCATGCTCTTGCTCCTCCTTCCCCAGCTCCTGGCCCTCCCATTCCCAGCTCTGCTGGCTGCTGAGCAGCCCAGCTGTGTTATCTGCTGCAGGCCAGAAGCTCTGGCTCCTTGTCTGCTCTCTGTGGCTCTCTGGGGCTCCAAGGAATCACTTCTTTGCTCCGTGTCTTTTGGCAGGTCCCGGCCAGCCTCCCTCCCTCTGGAAAACTGCCACCTCTTCTCCCTGGAGACACCTGCACTCCGCAAACTTGTACATGGGAGAGGGCTGAGCGTGTGACAGAGCACCTCACGGGGTGGTTTGGGGACAAACCCGTGGCCCCCGGAGCCGCTCCTGCCGGGGTACCTGCGTGGGGGTTGGTGTGTTTGTGGTAGGTGTTCCACCAGCGCGGTTTCCTGCTCTCCTGCTCCGCCAGCCGGAAGTACCGCGCGAAGCTCCGGTACTTCTCCAGCGCCTCCAAGTTCCCAATGTCCACGTCCTCATTGGGCATCGGCCCCAGCGGGGCTGCCCTCTTCCAGAGCACGGCTGGAGGGGAACAGAGATCCCAGGGGGGTCAGAGGGAGAGAAACGAGCCTCGGATGGCAGAGCACGGACGGGGCCGGAGCCATCCCCACCTCCCACAGCCACGTCCATGGAATCACAGGATGGGTGAGGCTGGAAGGGACCACCGGGATCTGATCCCACTCCCTGCCCCAGCAGGGTCATCCCAGAGCCCACGGCACACGACTGTGTCCAGACGGCTCCGGAATATGTCCAGTGAGGGACACTCCACACCCTCTCTGGACAATCTGTTCAGGGCTCGGTCACTGCACAGGGAAGAAGTTCTGCCTTATGTCCAGGTGGAATTTCCTGGGGTTTCCATCACTTTGTGCCCACGGCCTCTTGCGCCATTGCTGGGCCCCACGGAGCAGAGGCTCTGCCCCCTCCCTGCAGACAGGGATGAGGGCCCCTCTCGGCCCAGCTCCCTCAGCCTTTCCCCAGGACAGAGATGCTCCAGTCCCCAGCTCATCTTTGTGGCCCTCCACGGGACCCTCTCCAAGAGCTCCGTGTCTCTCTTACCCCGAGAAGCCCAGCCCTGGACACTGCTCCGGAGGAGGCCTCGCCAGGGCTGAGCAGAGGGGCAGCACCACTCCCTGCCCTGCTGGAAATGCTCTTCCTAACGCACCCTGGGGCACCAGTGCCCTTNTCTTCCTAACCTGGGGCACCAGTGCCCTTCTCGTCCCCTCGGGCACAGTGCTGGTCATGGACAGCTCGCTGTCCACCAGGACCCCCAGCTCCTTCCCCACAGAGCTCTTCCAGCCGGTCAGTCCCGGCCTGTGCTGGTGCCTGGGGTTGTTCCTCCCCAGGTGAAGGACCCTGCACTTGCCTTTGTTGAACTTCAGTTCCTCTCTGCCCTTCTCTCCAACCTGTCCAGGTCCCTTTGAAAGGCTGCCCAGCGCTCTAGGCTATCGCCCACCCCTCCCACCTTTGTACCATCAGCGAACTTGCTGAGGAGGCATCGACCCTCTCATCCAAGTCATTGATGAACAAATTAAAGAACATTGGGCCCAGTATTGAACTGTGGGGTACACCACTAGTGACAAGGCCTGGCGTCCGGGACACAGCCGTCCAAGAGCACCCTCCCCTTTGCCCCCCTCCCCCCCCCTTCCCCGGCGAGTTTCGGGGCTGCCCTGGTTCTCCCGTCTCTCACCGGCCGTGCCGAAGCTCCGCCCGCCGCGGGCCCCACGAAGCGCCGCGCTCAGCAGGGGCGCCGCCATGTTGTGCGCTGCGCACAAGGAAGGACCCGTTGCCATCGTAACGGGCGCCGCGCCGGCTTGGCTTGGAAGGCCCGTCCACTGCGGGGCTGTCCCTCGTGGCGCCTGACTCGAGAGGTCCCCGCGGCGGGGCTGCCCCTGGTAGTGCCTGACTAGAGACGTCCCTACAGCCGCCGGTCTTCCCTCGCCCCAGTCTCCCCATCCCCGCCCTTGACCCACTGAGGGAAGCATCCCAAAACTCCTTCATGCCGTGGGCAGTTCACACCAAGGCTGAGTACAGGACAAAGCCAGCCCTGCTCCTGCCTTGTTCGTACTGGAGCTCCTGCTTCCTCCAAATCCCCAGGAATCATCCGCCTCTGGTATTTTATAACCTGCAGAGCCATCCTCCAGCAGCTTTCACCACACATGCTGCCAGGCCCTCTGGGAACACGGGCTCCTTGTAATCCCTTCCCCCAAAGGTGGCACTTTTGAGGGTCCGTGACTCCCGCCAGGCGAACCCGCAGCCCCAGACCCCTCATTTCAGGCTGTGCAGGAACAGAGTCGCTTACAGGCGTCATTGTTTTACACTGAAACTGCTCCTACGCCAGGAGAAGAGGCTCAACACTTATGGAAACGGTGCCATCGTGTTGCCCAAAGATGGATGAGGCTGCAGGGCCGTCGGACAGCGTTTAAACACCGTTTGCTGACCCTGAGACACAGCAAATCACGCCGGGTTGTGGCATTCAGGTATTGTCACCAATCACAGCAAGATAAGAAGTGCACAATATCCTCACCAACAGCAAAGAAGGAAAGTGTTTCCCAAACATCAACTCCAAAAATGAATGGAAAACAACTTCTGTGAATTGAAGCTGCTGCTGCTGCCCAGTGCCAGAGTCAGAGTCAGAGCCCTGCTGTGGGCACTGATGAGCTTTTGCTGGTTTTTGAGCTGTAGTGACACCGAGCCAATGCCAGAGCCAGCCTGGCCTCTGCCAGCTGTGCTTCCCCTGTGGCTGGGGGCAGCAGGAGAGGCTGCAATGCTGTGGGATGGGGCTGGCTGCCCTACAACACTGCAGAGCAAAGCCAGGGAGGTCACACTATGTACAACACCAAAATCCAACTAATTGAAGGTCTTCTGAATACCTCATTCTATGTGCCCCATTACTTTCCATGAGATCCACTGAAGGCAGTGTGTGAAAAGAAAGACATTTTGTCTGAAAACATATTTTTGTAATTTATTAGATCTAGTGCTGTTCTCATTAGCATATTTTTAACTTGCTCCTCCAGCCCCCCTCCCCTGGCCAGCACCCTGTTCCACTGGACACGGGGAAGGCAGGGCCCTAGACCTCCTCTGGCATCCTGAACTTCCATGGGACCTGAACCACTCGGCAGCCAAAAGGCAAGTTTGATTAGTTTATTTAAAATTAAACATTTTTTTTCTGTTCAGCTACTGCATGTGGAGCCAAACCTTGTGTCTGATCATTGTTAGTGCCAGAAAACTGATTCAAAATTAGAGACTAACAGAGACCAAAGCTGCAGAGAAGAAGCTTCTTAGGTGTTGCCTCAGAACTGCAGGATTTGGGTTTATCCTGAAGCTTTTTACCATTTTAAGCTCACAGTTGTCCTTCTCTAGTGAGACGAGATTTTATGGTTACTGGACAGAGTCACTGGTGTGGAAAAGCAGCAATGATTTTGCTCGGCTGTATTTGTTGCACAGATTTCCCTGGGCAGCAGGATGTTCTCTTCCAAGCTAAATCCTTCCTCTTCAATCCGACAGCACCGTGCCAGGCCCAAGTCGACATCAAAACAAAATTAAGCAAATCAGAGAAAGCTCCTTGGAAATGCGTGGGTAGGAAAGAAAAAATAATCTGGACACTTCACTTGGGATTGTCATTTTCTTGACAAATGCCTTTAAAAACCAGGACAACATCCCAGAAAAGTCAGAAGACCTGAGGATGTTGGTCAACTGATTTCTGCCCTCCAGTACTGGCTTCCTCATTCCAGGTCAAATTTGCAGTTTTTACCACTGCATGTGGTTTTTTCCCACCAAATCAACATAAGTAACATTTGTAAAGTGCTTTGAGATAGTGCTAGAAAATGCTAAGAGTGAAAAGAGGGGCAGAATATCTGTTATCAGCACCCAGCTGATTACTATGAGTTGGTTTTTATCCTCAGAGCAGCATCACTATGTTCTCCTTTGACCTCCTGTGAACCAAGAGCTGGCACAAAGGGAAAAGGAGTTGGTGCAGGGCAGTGAAAGAAGGGAAACAAAGGAAACATGAGGATTTCTTCTGGAAACATGCCTGAAGCAGAGCTCCAGAGAAGGATGGGTATTTACTTCCCAAATCCATCAGGAAAACAGTGCCACACGCAGACTCACATGCACACAGCTCTGCAGGAGGCTTCACACAGCACAAATATTTACCAAATGAGGAGAGAGGTGGGGCTAATCTTAAAAAAAATTTTAAAAATCAAGACATTGATGCTTTTTTTGAGGGGAGGACATAACTGCTCACCAGAAGCTACTGCCTGAGGGCTGTCAACTACGCCGTAGTAAAGTCCTGCCACCTTTTCCAGTTGACAAGTACTTCTCTCTAGTTAGCAGCTTCACAAGAGCAATTCTTGTATAAATCCATAAAGCTTTCCCAGATTTTTAAAAGGTTAATTTTACCATTATAATTGCACTTTAAAAACAGGCATCAATCCCTACGCACTCTCCCCAAACACCTCCTCCATTTATAAGAGGAAAGAAAGGCTACAATTATTCACTGTCCTACAGCTACAGGATTCAAAGGTTTGATTTAGGTGCCTGAAGGAAGGATGCAAACACCCAATTTTCAGGGCAGGAGAAGAGTGCATTTTAAAAAACCTGCAGGCTTCACAGCTTGGCTTGCATTGGCTTCAGGTGTTTGTGGAAAGATTCGTGAACCTGCAAGACAAGAAGACAGTGGTCACAAGGTCAGGCTTGATCTTTGAAGCAGTTTTACCTCCTCACATCTTACAGTGTGTTTGTACACTAAGAAAATTTGAATCAGAGGCACTTTGGAGATTTAAGAACAACCAGGTAACTTCTGTATTTCAGCATGTACATGATACAAAGCATGAGAATATAAAAAACAGCCTGCCCACGACCTTTCTTTTAAGAAAGGAACGCAAGATGTATATCCATACAATTGTTTGGCATTTTAATGACAAGAAAACTGGTACAGGTTTTCTAAGGGGGCTATAATGAAGTTCCTAAGCCTCACTGACTTCAGAACACTGAGCAGGTTGTGGTGGGATTTAACTCCAGCTGCAGTCTCTGGCAGCCCGCTGCAGGAGATACAGCCTGCCCTAATCAAATAAAGGCAGCAGGAGACAGGATTTACCATTCTGGCTGATGGAGCAGGGACACTTCCGTTTATTTTAGCTCAGCTGCAGCTCCAGTCCTAGGCCAGATACACAACATCTGACACCTAAGTACTACAGGGAGCAATTTCTTTTCTCCTCCACTCACTGCTACTGCCTGAAGACTGGAAGATTTGCCAGAAAATGGGCAAGGCTTCCACAGCTACTGTCACGAAGCAGAATCAACAGCAAGTGATAATTGCTTTTGAATTCACTGAGAGAATTCAGTTGTTTCTCTGTGGAGTGCACCATTTCCTCCCTCAGCTGAGAGGCTCAAGTGATCCCACAGGGATGAATGCAAGGTACAACTGGGAGAGTAACTACACAGAGCAAACTGAAAGTAGTTTTGGTCCATTACTACTTGTGACTTTTCTCCCCCCTTCTTCAATTACCTGCTGAGATCACTGGAGCATAATTAACACCCCTAAATTGAGTTATTTCTGCAGTCATGTGAGACAGAGGAAAAGAAAAGAGGTTTCTTTACCTGTGTTTTGTTCAGTGGGGATTTCTTTGCCCACTCAAACATGTTCTCGTACACGTTGCCGTCGTAGCGGCCAAGCACAGAGCCCAGATGCACATCATGGAAGTCAAAGGAGTCCACCAGTGCCACCGCATTGGGACGAATGACAGCCAGGAGCTCCTTCACATGCTGGTTCACTTGGGTAACTTGGCTGCTGGTCAAGATACCCGCCTTGAGAGGGAAAAAAAGGATTACACAAGTCACAAATCCTTCCCTTCCCCAAGGTCTCACACAGGTCAGCTTTCCCACACACAAACATGCAGCAGTTCACGAAACACCAAGGGGTTTTTTTCTTCACTAAGTAATTAAATTGGCAATTTACCACAGTGCACAAGCAGAAGGAAATCCCAGCTATTAATCCTGGGTGGGAGACTCACTCTGTGAATACCTGTATGTTAACTGCAGGAGCAAGTTTTCTTGGGGAATATGAATATATTGATATTAAATCGTGCCTGGCTTCACGGAAATTTTTAGTAAGCAGCAAAGAGGAAAATGGGAACACAAAACATACCATGTCTGCCTGAAGAGCAAACAAAACACTGCTTCACAAATGCATTCTCAAACTGACAGAATGAAGAGAAGAAAAGCAACGCCTGACAAGTTAAAGCCATTCACTGAAGGAAGGGTTAGGATTTGGATCACAAGATCTCTTTTGAGTGATACAGGTTGTGGAGCAGATCTAACTGCATCTCCTCTATTAATTCCTTGTTTTTTAAAACACAGCAGCTGGTCACCAACGGCAAACCATTTCAGCTGAACCTTGGCATGTGCCTGGTTTCCATTTATCACCAGGGAAACTGGACAAGAGCCTTCCAGCAGACCTGCACTGCTAATGACCTTCTGGCAGCCAACAGCCAAGAACTTACACCTATAACATCCATACAGCTTGGCATTTCAAGCACATTTGCAAGCAGTGAACCTGGCTTCAGAGACCTGAAGTGCTGGAGAAAGACACCAACCTGCAGGAAATCGCCCGTGTTCCTGCTGATGCCGAACAGGGCGTACAGGAGGCACAGGTCGGTCAGGACCGCGCGGACGGCGGCGTCACTGACCTCGGCCAGCTTGGCTGTGAACAGCTTCACTATCACATAGTGACAGTGGGCCTGCAGAAACCAAAGAAAGGCAGTCAGGGGCACAGCAAGATGAGGAGATCTCACAGCACGTTTCTTTAGCGGGCACATCACTGACCTCTGATGCCCGCACAAGATCAACAGAAGTCCTGTTCCAGGCATCCTCCTTGCTCTTTCTGTGCTTCAGCTCAGCTTGCAAATTCTTCGCTGCAGATTCTACAAGCCTGTCTCATATAAGGAAGAAAAATCAGTTTACATAATAACACTACATTAATAGGATGACATACACTGAATTCATACACATCAGTCACGGCACATGAGCTCAGAATTCTTCTCATGTGCCAGGAGTGAAGACATTGACTGGAGTGACAAGTTGTGCCTCTAAAACACCAATAATCACTGCTGCAGCCACAACACAGCTACAGAGGGGTAAGAGGACTTCTGACAGCACACGTGGTGCTTCAATACCTACTCACAAGCAGGTGTCTGTTCTACTCTCCCACTTCCCTCACAATGAACTTTAATATCAGGATTGTTTCTCTCCAGAGAGATCTCTGAGCAGTTTGGTACTTATATGTTTGAATACACTTTACACATCAATAAGAAAAAGATCCATCCCAGAGGAATGGGGAGCAGAGTAACCAGGCTAGGAGCAGGCTGTGAGCAGCCTCCTGCAACCTCAAAGCACTTAACCCTGACCCCAACCCAGTGGAGTGTGTCACTTCCTGAAAGCAACACGCGGATCAAAGCTTCGCCAGCCACGCCTTGAGAATCCAGCATTAACAGGGCAGTGCATCACCACCACCTCCCCAAAGACCCAGTTTTTCTTGGCTCAGCCCAGCCAGCGTGAGCTCACCGGGCAGCACGTGACTTGTAGGCCTCTACCAAGCTGGTGGGGTCGTTGATCCTCACGGTGACAGTCCTGGCAGCCACGTGCTGGGGCTGGATGCGCTGCCTGGAGAGGTCGTTCAGGTAGGACACCATGCCAGTGACCTGCTCTCCGGAAGTCACCTGGGTGTAGCTTTTCATAAGGAACCTGAAAACAGAGACAGCAGATGGCAACTCTTACTCATGAGTTGTTTGAATGGACAAAAGTCATCTCACTGAGGCTCAGGCCAGAAAGAACAGTTGTGGACACACAATTATCTGTCAAAAATGGGGCAGGAGACAGAAACATGACACCAGTTTTGTGGTAATATAGACACTTCTGCTCATCACTTTGTAACCAAATTCACTGCAAACCAGTCAAACAAGACTCCTTAACACCAATTTTGTGTTAAGAAGGGCATCATTTATTACAGGTGCCTGGTTGCACGGGGGATAACTCCTCCTTGTGTGCACGTGATTTTTTACAAGTGTGCTGCTTACATACAGTCACTATATGCATATTATAATTTGCTCATTACCATAAAACCCTCCCCAAGTTCCCAGATTCGGTCCTTGTTTTGGCTGTAGCTGCATTCCTAAGCCAGATGTCTCCCCCTTATCTTCCAACTGTCCTTGCTGGGACAGCAGATTCTGCATGCTTTGTTTCTCTGCTAAAAGTTCACAGACCCAGCAGAAATGGAATTAACCCTTTTGGCACCAACTTCAGCCACAAGGACCATGAGGAGAGGCTGGACCACCCCTGTGCAGAGCTCCCACCGTACCTGGCTGTCTGCAGCATCATGACCGTGTTCTCCCCCTCGTAGGTGCAGGATGGGGTGAAGGTGACATAGATGTCAGGAATGCCACTGCAGCGGGAGTAGCCGTGCCCGCCACAGGCCATCCGACATTCCTCAATGCCGGCATTGGCAGTCCAGGAGGTGAACGCCTTCAGCCCCGCTGTCAGGGCGTGGAGCTGAGGACCAAGAGCAAAGCCAAGTTTATTTTTCAGTCCTAGCTTGCACACATACATGTTAAGGACTGCAACTACCAGAAAAAAAAAGTAGAGTCAACACCATTCTTGCGCTGTTCCGCAGGGTCTTGTTTTCTTGCAGGAACTCTTTCCTGAGCCAAATATTTACATGAAAACCCTTGTACCTGGTAAGACTTCTTTAAAGTACACCACTCCTTCTGCCACTACACATTTTATGTACAAGACTGTTTTCAATTGTCCATTTTCACAAACGCTAACAGAAAATTAGCATTTTGCAACCCTAACCCCTCAGTAGAGTACTGATAATTTGATCAACACACCTGTTCTACCCTAGGCACTTGGAAGAAGAATTAAGAAGCTACAGTACAAGCACAAGACCAGTCTTAACTCCCAAACAATCATTCCTGGAAACGCATCTTTTGAATAAAAATATATTCCCAGTAGCTTTCTCACTGTGCATTACTCCCTGTTTTTTATAGAGTGCTGAATGAATAGAGCAAATAAATGTCACCAGCACACAGTGGACTTGGAGGCTTCTGAAACTACAGAAGTAGAAGACATCTCATGAGTGAAAGACAAAAAGGCTCAATGCCTCTTTTTCCATGCTGTAAGGAAACCTTACACAAATTCAACCAACACTCTGGTTTGCAGAGGACACAGTACCTCTGGCAACTCACTGAGGTCCCCCTTGCTGATGTCCCCACTGATACGACGATAGGTGTCCTTTATGTAGGCTCCCACAAAATGGAAGGCATACGCTGTTGCCAGGAGAGGAAAGAGTTTGTATTGTTGGGTCTGATAATCCAGGATCTGGGGTTCTGGTTCCCTAGAGCAAAACACAGATGAGTTAGCATGTCAGTGGTAGCACACTGCTGCAGAAAAATCCCATTTATCCCTACTCTAAGTATGCTCTCCATCCATATCAAGCCAGACTCTCTATGAACATCCAGCAAAAGCCTCTGGCAGGGGAGCATATTCCAAGAATGAAAGATTATGCACTTCCCAGAACAAACAGTGTTTTGAAACCATACCAAGTGCCAAAGCAAACATCAGCCACAGCCTCTCTTCCTCCCCAGCACTTTAGGCTGCTCTGGGTCTGCCTGCACTCACCCTGCCTTCAGCTCAGACTGGTGTCTGACGGCGCTGTAGCGGATGGCAATGGTGCAGGCCCGGGACAGCGAGCGAGCAGAGTCACCCACGATGAGGGAACGGATGAACACCATGGTCCCATAGGTCAGCTTGTCACTGACTGGTTTCACATAGGTGCCATCTGGCTCAACCTGCAAAAAATAAAAGATTAAAAAAAAAATACAGCCTGTTGATTTGTGAAGTTTCCTTTCTTTTACATGTTAACACCCTAAACTCATCAAGCAGCATTTATAAGCCACCAACAATCCTTCTGGTGCAGTACTCAACCTCACAAGAGCCTTCAGCATGTCCATTTCTAACAGCAGATGCTGAAACTCTCTGCTTTACCTGGGCATATTTCATCAGCATGTTTTCCCGAGGAATTCGGAAGTTGTCCATTTTCAGGTAGCCGTTATCCATTTCATCATAGCCAAATTTGGGGCCAATGTCACCCACTGTAATACCTGCCACAGACAAAGCCACTTGCATTACAAAATTGGAACTAAACACCACACAAGCGGTTCAAGCCTTCTCCAATTAGGAAACTGTTTACTTTTCTAGCTAAGTCCTGGCAGTGTTATGAGTAAGAGTTAAGGGGGACCTTAATCTCTGATGGAAAAGTGGTGTCCTGGTTTTGGCTGGGATAATGTGAATTATCTTCCCAGTGGCTGGTACAGTGCTGTGTTTTGGATTTAGCACGAGAATAATGTTGATAACACACTGATGGTTCGGTTGTTGCTGAGTAGCACTTGCACCAAGTCAAGGACTTTTCAACTTCCACACTGCCCCAACAGTGAGGAGGCTGGGGGGACACAAGGAACTGGCAGGGGACACAGCCAGGACAGCTGATCCCAGCTGGACAAAGGGATATTCCCCACCATGTGGCATCATGCTGAACAATAAAACTGGGTGAAATCAGCTGAGGGGATGACAGCCTCCTGCTCAGGGACTGGCTGGGCATCGGTCAGCTGGTGCTGAGCAATCACAGTGAGCACTTGCTCTGTATATTCTACTGTTGTTATTATTATTATTATTATTATTATTATTATTATTATTGTTGCTGTTGTTATTAATTTCCCTTCCTTTTCTGTCCTATTAAATTGTCTTTATCTCAGCCTGCAAGTTTTACCTTTGTCACAATTCTTTCCCCCATCCCTCTGTGTGGAGGAAATGGCTGTGTGTGTTTAGCTGCCTAATGAGTTAAACCACAAAAAGTGGACATCGAAACATGGGAATCTCCGTAATTTCCATGCAGCCCTACTATCCATTCACTGCTGAAGCTGTCTCTAAAGTTCATCCAGCTCACTTCCAGCTAAAGACTGATGAAAGTTCTTCTTCCTCTTTCAGAAAGCAGGATGTGCTGCTCATGGAATGCATAGTTAGGAGACCCTGGGGCAGAACCAAATCCCAAACTAAACTTCACATTGAAGGCATGGTAGGAAATATGATTTAGTGGTAGTTCAGTCATAGGAAAGAGTCATTTGAGCCCTGTGATCTACCAACCGAAATCAGCTAATGAAACATGTCGTGGACTTTAACAAGACACAGCTGCTGTATATAGTCAGAGGGACACAGATTTCATCGATTCCCCGAGTGTGAATCTGTACCTGGCAGAGGTTCGTGGGTGCCCAGCTGCCGGATGGGGACAATGAAGGCGTGCAGGCCTTTGCACTGGCCCTGGGTGTAGAGCTGAGCCAGAACGATGGCGTGGTTCGACGTCTTCCCAACTGCAACAGGAGCGGGAGTCAGAACAAAAACCCAGTCAGAGTCTCCTCTGAGATAACCTCATCACATCATGCACTAGAAAACCAGACTGACCCCACTGGTTGTCACCCCAGTCGTCACCAACAGCTCCATGACAAAGTGTTGCTCGAGTCAATGGAAGTTGCACAACACAATTTTCTTGACTATAAAACACCAAGTCCTTGGCACATTTGCCAGTGAAGCTGAAGGAACTATGAATAATTTGATAAAAGCAATCAAGAATTACACCGAATCCACAGTATGAATGGCTCTGAGCAACAGTCCAGAGCACAAAGAGAATGTTTAGCAGGCTCTGATAAGTCTGCTTGTTGTGCAAGAGTGACTGGCTTTCAGCCAACTCTTTGGATCAACTTTCAGTCATCACTCTGTAGATGTAACACACATGGCATCGCCTCCCTGAGTGTTTCCATACATTTTCCAGATTTAGACACACTTACGTCCACCTGGCCACCACTTAATGGAGGTGACAGTGGGGCTGTTGAGGATGAACTCCTGTGTAGAGGGGTCATAAGTGGCTGTAGTTTCCAGGCCCCGAAGATGAGTCCCTGGAAACAAGCAAACACATTGTTTTGGTAGGAAGTCAGTCACAAAACAGAGATAAGGAAAGAACTGGACAATGGAAAGTGGAACTCCAGTAGTAATGTTTAAATTTACCTCTGCTTTTAGGCTATATATATAAAAATATCAACAAATTAAGAAAGAACAAGTGAGAGCCAGACCACATTCTGGGACCGGAAGCCAATTCTCAGAAAACATGTTGATTTTTTCCCCCAGTGGTCTAAGACTAGTTTTCCAAGCACCTCCAGTCTGACACCTTTTTGCTATCACACACCAGAAGCCCTTTCTCAGTTAAAATGTTCCACAGGAACACGCTCACCTGAATTTCACTAAAATGCCATCTGATTAAACTGCAAAATAAATCCATCCAGTTCTCAGCCACAAGATGAAATAAACAGTGCCCACCACCACTTCATTCTCTCATCAAGCCTGAATCCTCCTCACTTGATGGAGCTGATCCCCCAGAAGAGATCACCCATAGCTCCAAGACAGCAAGGAACGGCATGTGTATGCCACGTACTGATGCAGGTAGACGAAGTGGCTGCAAAAAGATGGGGCTAATTCCAGGAACAGTCTTTGTCTTCTGCCCCCAACGCTTCACTTCCCACACACCTGTCTCAGAGCAGTGGCATTGCCCCTGAATGCCTTAAAAGCTCCCAAAATCACCAGGCCTACTTGCTTAAACTAGACAAGCTGTGAACACTCCTGAGAGTCTGGACTGACAGGGCAGGACAAGAGCACCAAGAGGAAAAAGGAGATCACCTGGCAGCGACCACGTTCCCAAAGCATGGAGGCAATGGCAGACTTCCACAGGCAGCTCAACACAGACTTACTCTGCTGACAAAGGATCTTCCAACCTCACTAGTTCCAAGAGATTCTCCTCAGACTTGCAGTTACTTTATGCTTCACACAGTCTCTACATTTCCCTTCAACACAAAGGTGAATCCTGCTCATTTTTAGAAAATAATTCTCATCTGCAACTCTCAGATGACCAAAAATAAAGTTTCCCAAGGCATAATATCTTCCCTTTGAAACTTGAATTAAAAGTGTTGCAATCACAATACTGCTGGAGTTGTCAAAATCCATTTCAAAGCTTGAAAGCAAAAGAATAGCAACAAAAAACAAAGTCAGCTTGAGATAGATAACTCAAAAAACCCAACACATTTCATGGTCAGTTAAAAAGAACACTTGGCAGTGAACTAAGGGGAATAAAGCTCCCAGAACATGAGCATTGGAACCAAGTCATCCACATGTTCTCTGACCCAAGGTTAGTCCTGAGGTGAACAAGCAACTCTTAATTTTTAGGCATCTCTTTCAGTACCTCAAAGCTCTGTCCTTTTGTCTTCACACTGAACATTAATTAGAGCAAAGTGGAAAGAACAGCAAGAGTAAAATGAACAGATGCCACCAAACTGACAGCACCAGTGATGGACAGTAATGATACTGGTCTGAATGGCACGAGGAGCACCCAGGTGCTCATTTATAGAGCTACAGACATCAAACCCTCCCTTAGGAGGAAGAGAGGGAAGCAGCACATGGCATAATTCTCCATTAACCCTTCCAGAGGCTGTCCACCTTTCCCTACAACCACAGCTGCATGTGCAAAACTGTGGGATACACACACACTGTTCTTCCCAGGCATGGGAATCCTCTGTACACAAAGCCATTCTCAGAAAGAGCATTTATTGAATGTACTGTACCATGGCCCATTTCAGTCTGGGCATAAGTGCCAATGATCTCCAGGTTCCAGGCAGGCATGAAGAAGCGATCCTGCTGCTCTGGGGTGGCCTGGGTGAGAAGGGTGGGGAGGAACATGCCCAGGTGAAGGTCCAGAGGTTCAGGCCGTCCGCGGTGAACAAAGCTGTGAAGAATTGTCATGGGATGGGAGCGTGAAGGGAATGTTACGGGAGGGAAGCAAGCATGAGGATTCATGGTGGAGATTCAGGAAGAGACAAAAAGAAAAAAAAATGATTCACGTGTCAATCAGAATTCAGCAAGTGTATTTTAGAGAGCCAGAGCACTGTCCTTTTCTCAGGCCTGAGTAATAAGAAATTGCACTCACTTTGAAATAAACACGCTGCAATGCATTTCTTTGTAATCATGCATAAAGTGCATCTGCAACGCTCCCCTATTTTTGATGCACTACGATTGATTAAAAAAAGATGGACCAGACCTTCACTCTGGTCTGAACATCAGAGCATCCCTAAGTTCAATGGGCTGAGGCAGTCAGCTGAGAATGTCAGTTTGCTGGAGATGTGATGTGGTTGAACACAGTGTCGTTTCAACCAAATACAGGAAGTCCATCTCTTTTTTTTTTGCCATGTTTTGAAGGTAGAACCTGGTGGAAGTCCCAGTTTATCCAGCTAAATGAGCTAGGTTTTCAACGAACTTTCTTGTTTTTAAAAAAGGCAAATCCTAACTTTATTTACTCTGATATTTAAAATTTATATTATAAATGTTACATATATAAATTAGTATTTACTCTAATTTTTAAAATTAAAGATCAGACACAATTAGCGTACATGGCATTTCAAATTAACTCCCTTCAACTTTTGCTATTTTAAAGAACTTTCTTAAAAGGACAGTGCTCTGTGTGCGTAAGTCTAAGTTCTGAACATGAACAACTTGGCAGGAAAGCCAATATTTTTCAATCTGTAAATCACCAGCACAAATTATCTCCAATTAAACATCTTTCATTAGAATTACTTTTTCTGCATGTTCTGTTGAACACCACTGTGAGATATTAAAGTGGTCTATTAAATTAGAGAAATTAAATAAAATAATTAATTCATCATTAAATCTTAAAATATTGACAGCTTTGAGTAGTAAAATAGTGGGGATAGATTGAGGATCAGTACCTCCATCTGGCTCATTTATGTATGAAATAAATTTAACTGGACTTTAACAGGACTATATATGTATATTTCAATGATATGCATTATGGAAAGAGCACTGGTCTGAGCTTGGCTCAAACTCATCTGACATTCCTAGGAAAGTGGGAACAATGCATCCTTGTGTTCTCTAAACACACTTTAATATGAACTAGTTCTGTCCCCAGGGCTTCCCAAGAACTGTTTTTTGATATTCTCAGACTCCTACAAATAAATTCAATCATCTAATAAACCTAGCAGCAAGGTTTTCTAAGCTTTCTGACTGCACAGTGACCAAGCCCAACAGGAGACTAATAGGTTACCAGGAATACCAGATTTTAAGTGAGTTCATTACTGGTGAGAAGTACACAGCTGACAGTCAAAGAGTGAAAAAAAAAAAAGTCCTTATTTACCAGCAGTAGTTATAAATCAGAGAGAAACAGCATGGTATTTTCACTTTTTCACTGCTCCTTCTTGTTTCATTTTCAGCCCTCTGCTATTTGTGGTTTGGGTTTTTTTGTTCTTTTTTTTTTTTGGGTTTTGTTTTTTTTTTTTTTTGGTATGTTTGTTTTGTTTTGTTTTTCTTTTGAGAGAGAGAGAGACTTATTTCTTCACTACGAAACAGGTAAATATCAACACAGGCTATTACACACATAGTCACCAAGATAAAACTGAGTAACCACCCATCCAGGCCAGAGTTCAATTCAATAATCCAGAGGTCTGTTTCCCCATCATCAGATTTTAAACATCAGGATTAAATTAAGCAAAGATCAGTGACAATTACTGCAGCAGGTTCACTGATGAAGTATCAGATACTCAACATTCACAGCAGGAATGGCAAAACTTTGCATTTTAATTATTCAGCATAGAAAGTATACCTACTTTACTGTATTAGCTCTATTTAGTGTCAAAACACCAATTTAACCATGAAACAACATGAGAACTATAAGGAAATCAACCATCACCAGGCAAGAAAGTGCAATGATCTAACGTGAAATCAGAAGTAAAACCAATCACTGCAGTGTGGATGTGACCGATTTAAAGTAGCTGGTGTGAGAAAGCAAACAAGGCACTGATTGTTGCCATCCAGTTATCTCTCAGCTTCTGGTGTTGAGCTGGTTTAGAGCAGGACAGAGGACAGGATTTCTTCCACTGAGTCTTCTACAAATGTTTCAGCAGCTGTAACTGAACAACCAGGCAGCTGGCATTGCCACCCCGCAGTGTCCACACTTGTACACCTCAGGCTTTCCCAGCTGAGACGCCAGCACAAGCACTGGAGTCCTTGTTTGTAAACTATTCTTGCTGGTATTCAACAGCCAAAATTCCAGGTTTTGAGCTAAAAGACTGTTTTCTGATCCATTAAATGTTTTTCCACTTGAAGCAGTGAAAGTTGCTTTCAACAACAGCAGGAATAAGATGGTTTTATTTCTTTGTAAACAAGACCTTTCCAGGAAGCTGTACAGCTGCAGTGGAGCAGCACCTGGAAGAGAAGTGCCTGGGGCAAAGCACACCTGACTTTCAACCCAAAACTCACAATCTCGCCGTGCTCCGCTGCTCCTATAGGAATGCTCCTGACCTGTTTCTGCAGGCCAGCCGTGCACTGAGGGTTCCGGCACACATGTCCCAAAATCAGGCAAAAATAAAAACCACAGTACTGTTCATTGACACGTTCCAACTGGTTCAAGTGAAATTCAGACTCTCAGGGCTTAGAACAACCTCCTCATTTTAAAACAGAGGTAACAACTACCAATGCAGAGATCAGCTAAGAGGTGCATTCTGGAAAAGACCAAAAGGAATCCTGGGATTGTCAGGATGTGAAATGAGGCAGCTGTCTGGCTACAGACATCAGCCATTAACTGAGGACTTTTACCTTTCCCCGTTTAGATTGACCCAGGGAACATTCACAGTTTACCCACTGGAGTTAGAGAAAAGAGGTTACCCATTGATCCCTGAAGGGAACTAACCATGTCCCATTTCGGTTTGGGCGTAGGTGCCAATTATCTTGACTTCACGGACCAGGGGCAGCCACTTCTCCTTCTGAGCAGCAGTCGTTTGGGTCTCTATGGTTTTGAGAAACATGCTGAAGTGGAGACTCAAAGGTTCAGGCAAATAGCTGGAGAGTGTTCTACAGGAGAGAAATAGAGGGATCTGGATCTCAGTCTTACTGTTACCATGAACCTGAAAGACTTTTCTCCAACTGGAGCATATGATAAATAATCTCTTTGCCTCATTCAACTTTTTTTTTTTTTGTCCTACAAGCAACCTCCAAATGTGGAGGCATCAGAAGCAATGCTAATGGGGAAACAGCTTTTTTTTCCAGGCATCTTCTTCACCCCATGAATCCTGCTGTTGCTGTGTAACTGGAAAAAATATTATTCTACAAAGGTTCATGAGGAACTTGAAATTAAGGACATGAAAATCGAAGTATTTTCTCCCCCATCTCTCAGGCTTTGTGGGAATAAATCCAACTGCTGCTGGTAGCTTACAACTAGGGTATTATTAGTTAGAAGCAGTATGTATTGAAAAGATTTCTTTGGTGACTGAGTTCTTTTCAGAACAGCTCTGTATTACCTGCAGCTGCTTCTATCAGTTGTGAGATCTTGAACTTCCTTTCAGTTAAAACTACCATTACAGTCTAGTGCTGGAGGGAATGGAAAGAAAAATCAGACATTTTAGGTGTGCTTCACCAAATCAGAAGTTCTTTCGTGAAAGAAAACTCTTTCTAATCATCTAGTAGCCACAATGGCAGGCAAAGTACGTTCTCGATTAAAACATCTTCCCTTCTGCAGCTTGAACTGTTTCTTCATATTCAATCTACTGTACACAAATGCTTATTCCATCTAAACTCTAAGATAGGAGAGGAAAAAATGAGCCCTCTGCATAAATACTATAGGGAATGCTCTGCATACGGTTTGTCAATTACAGCAGCATTTGTGACTGGCATTTTGCACCATGCAGAGAGTAAATAATTCATAATTCAACAGCAGGTCCTGTACAGGCTGTGAAAACTAGCCTTAGAGTGAGAGACAAAGCACCACTGAACTGCACATTGCCTGTTTTAAATGAACAAGACTAAATGAGCCATGGATTTTTCCAGGACCAAAACTATTGTAATCAAGTAATCTAACGCTGGTGATTAATGTATTAACTGTGCTTTAAGGCAGTGTGGGTGCAGGTATAGTGTCTCAGGTTCCTGGAATCGAGGCATAGTTCTTTCAACAAAAATACTCCATGCCTACAGGAGCACATGTTACCAAAGCTGATGCTTTCAGGGTGACCAAGGGCTTAAAAACGCTGCAAGGACAGCAAGACAGAATACTTTTCAACATTCTTGTGGTTTCCTAAGTGGGTTACTCTTTTAGCCCAGGATCTATGCAGCAATAGCAGCATCCTTTTTTTCCTCACCGCCTGCAGCACAATTATTGTGCACCTACTCCTTGGGCCGAAAAAGGACAAATCTACAGGGAGAAAATGAGTGCTGACTTTAAAACACAAAGTTTCAGAGCAGCTTGAGAAGAGCTTGAATGGCTTTTTGCGTATTTTCAGCAGTCATTGAAAGAACTCGAGAAAAATGTGTAGCCCATGCTTTGCTGTCAGAAAAATCAGGTCAGACACTGCTTCTTTGAAGGCAATGCTCCAGGAAAAAATCCCAGAAATCTTCTGAAACGTCACGCCAGCAACTTTGACTGCCTATGAGTAAGTTTAATCACGAGTGCCAGGTATTTCATGCTTAACTATCACCTTCTCTGATGGGGGAAGACAACAGACATTTTGCAAGTGGATGCTCTAACACCCCTGTGTCAGAAGGTCATGATGTTTCCGTAGCTAATCGTGCAGCATTTTAACAGCTTCTTGCATTAACTAAGTTGAAAATTAAATTACAGCAGAAGCTGTTCAGCTCTGCATACTCCATACTGAAAATTTAGGATTTCCTTAATGTGCCTTTTAACAACTTGAATGACAATGAGAGAGAATCCTGTTTTCCTCAAGACACAGGGCAAATGGAAGAGGTACCAGCTGTGAAGGGAAGAACAACAGGTTTTCTTCCCTTCTTTTTCTTTCTCTGAACTCTTACTGCTTCCTACCACAACTTCAACACTCCTAGCACCTGGACTGGCTGCTCTCCAAAGGCTGCAGTATGCAACTGTTCAAATACTTTGCTCCACCAAGACTGATGGTGGCAGCGACCATCTGATCAATGACCAGCGGCTCAGAGGCCAGCCTTGCTACAATGACCAGTGTCACAATGAGGCTGCAGCTCCAAATCCACTTACAGGAGAAGGCTGTGTAGCAATAAGAGCTTTGGCAATATCTTCCCAGATTCAACAGCAACCAGTGCCACCCACACAGTCAAGGGCACTTATCTGACAAGTGTGTCACTGTCTCTCAGTGCACAGAGGATGACAGAAGCAAAGTCTGTGTGTTCAGGGCACTAAAGCTACGGGAACAACTGCAAAGCCATTCTCAGGCTGCAGAACTGGGTCACAGAACAGGGGCATTTACTTTACCTTAGTCTGTGTCCAAACTTTTCTGCTTTGTGCAGTTCTTGAAGGATGAGCACGAAGAGTCATCCCAGTGGAGAAGGAGCAGGAGCTGTGTTTGAGCTGTGCTAACTGGGCTTCAGAGCTAACAACTGCCACAGCAATAAACTCCTATTCCAGCTGTATCAAAGCAAGATCAAGCCAGACTCATCCACTCTGCACTCATTTAGCAGTGGCAAGTAGGGCCCATAGTACAGTTTTTCTACTTTGATTTGCTCAAAGCTACTCCAGGTCCTAATTTAGAGACGTAAGAACAAATTCCAACAGGGAAAATGCACATTCATGCAATGCTCATGAACACAGGAATCATCTGGTGACCAGCAGCTCTCAGATCTTCTCTTCTTCCAAGACTCAGTTTGTCCCAACTGTTTTTCACTGATTTGTTTAATCTCATTTTCCTCAATGAAGGTTAATTAAATTTGGAGGCGAATTAAAACTGGGCAGCTCGCTCTCTTCCAAGAGCGTTGGAGCACTATACCAGAAACATTTCCCGTTTTTCATGCTGACTTACATTTTGCTGCAGTTAGACTGTAAAAGAAATCTGAAATATTGGCACTTTTAGGCTGATGGCCTTCAAAGAACAGCAGCAACTGCAATGTGGACATAGAAGAATTACTACATGAAAGGCAATTAAGTACATTTAATAGATCCTCTTACAGTTTGAAGTCCAAGAAAGCCCTTTGGAAACAAGAAGGAGGAGCATTCACTTGGACAAGTCACAGCAGCAACTGTTTAAGTATATCTTCAGGGCAGTGAAGGAAGAAGCATTTCTCCTCACCTACTCATAAATCAAGCTACAAAATTGGTGAGTCATGTGCAAAGCTACCTAGAGATGTTCTGGCAAAAAGCCAGAAAGCTACAGGAAAACTACAGGAAAAAATTCTTGAAAATTGCATATGTAAATCTGTCCCTGCCTTTCGGGGATAACTGACAAAATTTCTTAAGCTTTCATAAGTAGAAATGTCAATCACAATAAATACAACTTGACGTCTGAATCAAGGACGTCAATCTATTTCATCAACTTCATTTGAGGCATGTTGCAACACCACATCCATTCAGTTTTCAGTTTGGAAAAATGAGTAAGCCCAAACACACTTTCTCCAGGTCAGCTTTTACACTGATGAAGTCCCTTCCAGCTAGCACCAATTAGCATGTTTGGATACGGGATAGAAATAAACATAATTTTGTCAGTTGGGTGCAGTTTACCGAATTTAAAAAATATTTAGCACTCAACAGGTTGGAAAGTGGGGACAGATGTTAAAATGCAAGTGAAATCTAAGGATGAAAAAATAATCCTTTCATTTAATCCAGTTTTTAAGCAGCAGCAAGCCCACATCCTCCCTTGCCAACACCACACATTAAAGAAGTCAAATCAGAATATTAACAGTGTACAGTTCTTAGAGCAAATACACTTCACCTGTAGGCAAGAAGTTTATGCACTGCTCTTCATTCTGTTACACGTTATTACAGAATAAATACGGTACATAAAATAAATAAAAAATGGCAAATACAGTCAGTCTACAGTAATTGCAGTTATATTTTGAAATCCTGAATGGTTGCAATTAGATTTTACCTTGGGAAAAAGTAAGCCTTTTTCATTGTTTCAGTTGGTTTTGGACCGTGAATTCTGACTAGTCCCACCTGACCATTCATGTCACATCAGATACGGAGGTACCACTTGGTATCTGCATGAAATATTACACTTTCATCCACTCAAGAATTGCTGACTCCAAAGTAAGTTTATACTAGAATCTCTCATTTAACTACTTCAGAAAAGTCTATTTTCATATAATATTGTCATTAACGCTACAAAAAGACAGGAAATTTGTAAAAATTTTCCATCTGACAGACTGGATAGATGTTGCTGAATTCTCTCTGTAGAAAGAAAAAAATACATGAAGAAACTTCCCTGTCACTTTCAATAAACCTTGTGTAGGAAAAAAAATTAATGATGAACTTTGGCTGTGCAGCACCTGAATAACCCAATACTGTCACTGAACTTGTTCCCTGTTATCACTGTCCACCAATGACAATTTTCAAATTATTTATGTTACTTCCATGAGAACTTTCATGACACAGGTCAGTGCAGACCAGTTTCTCTGAAAGTAAAACCACAGTGGACAAGACGATTTCAACTTCCTAGTGCCAATATTCATGCCCTGAGATCCATGACAGATCCATTTCTACACAACCAGTCAGAGGGGGCTTGTGGTTCATTATTTAATGTGCCAGAGGATGTATCCATGGGATCATGACAGATTTCTAGGTCTGTGTTATCTCTCTGTTATCAGTTTCTGTTTGATTAAATCAGAATGAGTTTAACAGAATTAGGAGAGAAATATGTCAAAATCAGGAACTAATTCCTTCTGGAAGGAATGAGAGCTCAGATGCAAAGACAGTCTTATTTTCATTAACTTGATCCAAAGGTGGTACTATCAGATAATCCAAAGGTCAGATACAACAAAAAGCCTCTGGGTCAAAGAGAACCTCTGTAGCACCAGGAGCTTAAAAGAAGAGACACAGAACAGACAGTGATAAACAAGAACTTATTAGACATTTTGGAACATTTTCAAGTATTCCTGCAATGGGACTTTATTGGGTCTAAGTGCAAAGTGAAGCAATCAGCTTTAAGAGATTTCATTAGAAGCTGCAAACTCATAAGATCTATTCAGATTCAAAGTAATTCAGCATAATTTTTTTAATCCTTTTGGGAAAAAAAAATCTGACTTCAAGTTCCATTTTTTAGTTTCTGCACCACATATAAAGAACGGGGTGTAATTGTTAATGTTGCATTTCTGTTAAAAAAAACCCTAAGAAAACACAACTTTCAGGAATTCAGGGTTTCATCTGAAAGTCACTGAAGCCAGACTTGAGTGGGCTTTTATACAGGTCTTGAGCTTCCTTTAGACAACAAACATAGGGAAAAAGCACAACCCTAACATCCTTTGTGATGATTAAAGTATGTACAAGCAAACTCTGGATCTTTTTAGGTACCTTTTAAACCAGTAGATCTCATCGGGATCTGCAATTCCATATTCCCTTAGCTTCATCACCATCAAGGAGCTCTTCCTGATGGCTTGCTCATAGCGCTGGCTACGGGACAGGAAGTTCAAATCCTCGTGCTGGAAGTCAGGGTCATTAAGAACTAAGGCCTCTGGGGACAGAACACAAGAGGAAAATAAGCTCCGTTTCCACAAACCTCAGCAAGGGGTGAGCAATGACCCAGCGTTTTACCTGCTCTACCTCTAGGTAGAGGTATCAGAAAATTGAACATAAAATTAGAAGTTAACGAAATGAGAAAGGAATCAAAGTTCTTTGAGAGCTCAGCTCCTGGCACTCTCATTTCACACATAAACCCCATTTTGAGTTCAAAGCACTCTGGACTTGGCAGGAGGGCAATTCATTGATGTAAGACCTGCAGGTCCCCCAGCAACAGCCTCAGAGGCTCAGGCAGCCTCATGAACTCTGATCCCCACGTAACTCCAGCAGAAGGGCACAGTTATTACTCCCACTGGGCCAACTGGAAAACAAGGTGCCCAGAGACGACAGACTTCCTGTGTATCCCCTTTGGCACCGAAGCTACACAACACCAGCCTCTGACAGTCCCAGCCCAGGGAAGAACTGGAAGTAGCCCATTAATCTCTCATAACCACATCGTGCCGGGTGACCAACAGATTACATTTGTATCGCTGGGCAAGAGCATGCTAGGAAGGAAAAAGGAGGGGACAGAGCCCATGAGAAATGCCCACGGGAAGCTGCCTCTGACCCTCTGGAGGAAGGGGAAACAGAGCAGTAAAAGGTCACTGCTCTATCAGGGCCACCCAAAATCCTTTCTGGGAAGAAGAGGGGGACCAGGGACGGAACGCAGCTCCCGTTCCTCTCTAACCCATAACGCAAGGTCCCCTTCCTTTATGCTGACCCTTCACCTGCAAACCCTTTCCTCACAGCTTTCTCCTCTCCTTGGGGTCTCCCCTCTCCACAAAAACTCCTCTCCACACCCTCTCCCGCCCCATGACCCCCTCACAACTTCGTCGTTCCTCACCTCCCCCGGGGCTCCCCACCCCGTTACCCTCTCCCTGTATCCCGCTCTCTCTCTTCCCAGAGGTCCCCCTTGGGTCTCCCGGACCACGCAGCCTCGTCCCTTCCCATCCCCGCATATCCTTCTCCTCCTCCGAGCCCTGATGGGGGCTGTGTCTCCCCGACCCCACGGCCCGGGCCCTCCCTCACCGATCTCCTTGCGGCGGCGGGTGCGCTCAGGGCCGCCGTCCAGGACGTGGGTGAGCAGCTCGGGTTGGAAGGTGGCGGCGGCGCGCTCCTTCCGCAGGTCCGCGTTCACCGGCATCGCGGCGGCGGCTCTGCCCGATCTCGATCTCAATCCCCGTCCCGATCCCGATCCCGATCCCGATCCCTTCCCGGCCCCCCCCAGCGCCGGCCCCGCCCCCGCGTGACGTCAGTCCCGCGACGCCACGTGGTTCGTGCCCACGTGGGTCCGGCCGTGGCCGCCCTTGCCGCGGGAGGCGATGGAGGAGCGGTGAGCCGCGCGTTCCGTCGTGCTGGGAGCCGTGCCTGAATCGCGCTGCGATGTGCACGGAGCAGCGCTGGGAGAGCGCCCGGCACATGCGGCATCGGCACGGAGTAGTTAATTAAATAAACAGCTCATTAAATGCCGTTAGCGGGCTGCGTTTGTGCACGCGTTAAATACCGTATTGGGTAGTGCTCTGGGTCTGCGTATAAAGGGCTGCGCTTGGGGCTGGGCCTGCCATAAATCTCCTTGCAAGGTCCTGCAGTGGAGGTGGCGCATGCATTATATAGCACATTGGGTGGGCACAGGGTATGTGGCGATCGGGGTATGGGTTTTACAACATAAATGATTTTATACGTTAAAAAGTGCATGTCTTGCATCCTGACTGATCCACCTTGCTGCACAGTGTGATTCAGGAGCGAAACCCGAGCGATACAGGACAGCCTCTGCCCTTCCGGAGGTGCAGAATTGACCCTGCTTTTTAAATGTTAAGTGCAGCAGGGATGCACGGAGCTGCAGAGGGTGGGGAGGTGGGTCTCCTCCTGCCGGGCCCAGGTTGGGACCTTGCCAGAAAAGTTTTTCAGCCCGCTCTGGGTGTCCACAGCCTGGCATGGGACTGTGGGGCAGCGGGCAGAAAGAGAGGCATGTGCAGGGACGGGGTAAGCCAGCATCGCCCTGGTTTCTGCAGCATCCCACGAGGTCCTCTATGTGGCATTTTGCAAGGTTGCAGCCCCATGAGCAATGGGGTGGGCAAGGGACACAAAGCATTAAAGCCACAGCCTGTGTGTCAGCTCAGTGTCCCCACTGGTGCGCAATCAGTATTGGGGGTCCTTGAACACCCAGCGATGGACCCACTTGTCTCAGTGGCAGGAGTCCCTGCCTGGGCTGTTATGCAGCTCTTGGGGTCTCCCACAGTTAGGCAAAAAAAGAGAGAAAAGCAGTGAGTGGAGCATGGAAACGCTCCAAACACAGGCATTCTGCATGGGAGATAAGAGGGAAAATAATGCAAAAAAACCCCACTTCAGGGCACAGCCAGGAGCCTGGCTATGACATTGACTGAGCAGGATTAGAATCTTGCTGAAGTTGCTTTGCATTCCAGCCTTTCTGTGTGCTTGAAGTTGCTTTGCATTCCAGCCTTTCTGTGTGCTCTGTGCGGTGGCTGACTTGCCTGTGCCAGCCCTGCTCCACTGCAGGAACTCCCAGGAGGTCCCACCTGAGCCTTGTTTTGGAATTAATCCTTCTCACTCATTGCTGTCTGCTAAACCCTACCAGACTTCTGACAAAACCAGGCTGGCTTGGATCCAGTTCATTGTTCTCCAGCTGCAGGATCAGATACTGCCAGAATTTCTTATGCTGCAGTAAGAGAACAGGCTCGGGATCATTCCTTAAATCTTGCTGCATAGTACTCTGTCAGTCCAGCAGCTGAGGCTATCCCTGCATCTCAGTCCCTCACACTCTCTGAATTTCTCAGTCACCATTCTCCACACTTCCTTAACTTATCTCATCCATAGCCTGGGGGAGACCCAGAGGACCTGGTGGGCTGCCTGTAGTTCATGCTGGGTTGTGTGGGACTAGGCAGCTCCTCTTTGTGCCAGGATGCCCTGTGCTTGGCACATGCGCTGAGCTGCCAGCAGGACTCAGCAGGGAAGCTGAGAAGCTCCTGCAGCCCCCTGGATGGTGGAACATGGGCAAGGAAGGAGTTGAAGGGCAGTATGACTTACAATTTGGATCAGGTACTGGAGAAGCATGGAGTCAGACCTTTTGCTTTACTGCAGGCCAGCCGTTGTGTGAGATGCTGCCGAGTGCTGGTGTCTATTACTTCCCGTGGGAGATCAACAGCTCAGTCCCCGAGGGGAAGACACTGAGGACGTTTGGCAGGTGAGAAGGGTACCCCGCTCTCCTTGCAGGCCAGGCCTTTCCTTCACTGGCTGAGCACCCCCTCCTTGGTTTGTAATAGGATTTCTGCACAGCTGAGCTTCCCAAATTGATCATTCCCAGGTTATGCTGCTATGACCTGGCCCGATCTGAAGCCATTCTCACCATACAGCACAACTCAGCTCATTACCAAGTCTGTGTTGACACCAAGTTTGTGGAGCCATTCCAAGCCCAAGTGGGATCTTTCTACATGGTCCTGGGAGAGGCTGAACACAGGGAAGGTAAATGCTCCAGGAACTGGTGCCCTTTGCTGTTCTTCATGGTAAATCAGCTCTTCCAGGGCTCCCTGAGTCACTGAGGGCAGCCTTGGCCAAGGCAGCTCATCTCATGCAGCTCCTCCAGTCACACGAGCGTGTGATTCAAGGTAGGAGCAGCCTGTCTGTCCCTGCTGACCATGAGAAGAACCACCCTTATCTTGGTGAAAATCTGGTCCTCTGGCACAGATTTTTTTAGAAACAAGAAGCACTTCAGCAGCACCGCTGGCCTTGTGAAACCTGTGCTAAAGAAGGCTTCTGGCATCACTGCCAGCCACCACACCAACCATCTTCACCCCAAACGTGGCAGATTGCAGCAATACCTCATTGCAAGTGGCTGGGTTGGTCTTTGCCATCCTTGAAAGGCTCTAATTATTATCCCTGCCCTCAGCCACGTGAGGAATGCAGGCAGGCTCTGTCACGCAGGGCAGCCTGTTGTCCTTTCCTGGCGTGCCCTCTGTTCCAGCTGCCTGGTGCTTTGCGTGGGGAGTTGATCTGAGCTGGGCCATGGGATGGTGAAGCAAATTCTTTGTTATCTTGGCCACACCTGATAAAAAGCATTCGCATTCGTGCTATGGAAGTCCTCAGTGGCACATGGAAAGCCACACTGCACATGGCCTCTAGAGGGTGACCTGCTAAGCCACTGCTGCAAAATTCCTTTAGAAAATTGTTATTTCAGTTATCCCAGCCTAAGAGTGAGTTGACCCCATTTTTCAGGGGTGGAAGGGGAGCAGACTGAGATAGTGACTGTGTCACCAAGGCTATGTCACCAAGATTTGGCCCCCTCTGTGCAGCTCCATGTTGCCACTTGAATGCCACCAATGAACTGTTGGTTGTAGCCAGCTTTGAGCCTCTTCTAAGCCCTCTTGTCTGCACAGGGGCATTCAGAATTGAGCTCAGACCCATCACTGCTGCTTTTCAGACAGGGAAAACCAAAGTGCATCCAGCCACAAAGTAGACAGGTGCTGCATGGCAGGCACTGGCACTGTTCCCCAGTGCAAGGGGAGTGCAGTGTCAGTCACCAGCTTTTTATAGCCATCAGGGCAGAGGAAAAGCAAGTCACTGAACTAAGCTGCTCCTGCTGCTCACATCAGTGGCAGCATGGGGCCAGTCCAGCCTCCTGGAAGTTCTCAGGCTGTGGTTGTTTGCCCAGCTGGAGTCATATGTTGCCTGAGTGAACTCTCCGGCTCCAAGCTGCTTTGTCTGTTTTCCTTTCTCCAGAAACTTCCAGTCCTGTGGTAAAAGCACGAATATTGACCTGCGTGGAAGGGATGAATGTGCCCCTGCTGGAACAAGCCATACAGGAGCAGAGGAAATATTTCAATGAGAGGCAGGAGCAGAGGGGAAACAGCACATCCTGACAGCAGCTTGGAGACCAGCCACACGCTGGTCCTTGCACTACCATTTGCAACAAATACGTTAAAAGTAAATTAGGAGGTGGGTTTGCTGTGGCAAACAGTAAAGTCACTGAGCAGGGAAACACTTGAAGACTGTGAGTCAATGTGTGTGACTGTGGGCTGTCCATTCCTGCCCCAGGTGTCATGACTGAAAATAGCTCCGGGAAGCACGTTTGTTGTTTGTTTGAAAGGGTGGTTAAGGAAGGGGAACACTTGAGTTATACTGGTCCTTTTGTAATGCACAACATGAAGAAGTCAGAAGAAGTCTCTGAATCTGGAGTTAAGCAGCTCACCTTTGGCAGATAGGGGAAAAGGGCACTAGCGCAAAGTTCACTCACCCTGCCTGGCTGCGGGCCCATGAGTGCCTGTGTTGGAGTACCCTGACCCAGCTGCCACACAGGAACATTCCTGGCAAAACACTCACGTGTCTGCACTGACCAAAGAAACAAGAAGAACAAAGAGTCCCTATTTTCAGTAGCACCTGCCTCTTCGGGTAGGAAGAACTGGTATCCAAGGGGAGGATTAATTCTAACTCTAAAATAAATATTTGCAGTACCCTGAGTACTTGATGTTCTTCCTTGACACAACTAAGTTTAAGAGACCTTAAATCACTATTTTTAAAGTACCTAAAGACTTTGACTGAAATTTTCCTAAATAAAGACGAAAAAAGAAAGCAGTCTGTCTTTTATTGATTAAATCCCTCTGTCTTGCCAAGTCAAATGTGTTAGGCCCTGCACAAACCCTATAGATGATGTAAGAAAAATCAGTTTTCCTCCTTCTCCTAAGTACTGGGTGTGTATGGAAGTGGCTGGCTCTAAAAAAGTTGCAAGAAAAGGAGATGAAGTTACATCAGAGCCACTCTGGTTGAAGAACATGGTGCCAGGCCCACACAGCTGAATTAAATCATTGAGAAAAGGACAGAACATTGCTAATGTCAGATGAGACTCAAATGTTTGTGCAAGGAAGAGAAGACTCCTGTGCTGTAGAAATCCCCAAATCTGGAGTGAGCCATCCCTGTGGTTTGCAGGGGAATGCAGCCATCTCCAGCCTTTTCTGCTTGCACTCAAAGTTTTCGAGCTGCTGGCTCAGCAATGGGTTAAATCAGCCCTTTTTTTAGGTCACCTAAAAATTGAGGTCTTCCCTGTAGGCCCACACAGGTGCAATGTCCATGCCCACCCAGAGACATGGGGCCCCCAGTCCTCCAGATGAAATTTGCTTTGCCTCTGCCTTTCCTGGTGCCAAAATACATAAGATTATTTTACTCTTGTCTTCTTGTCAGCTATCAAGTCAATGATTAAATTGCCCCTCAAGGACATCTCCAGACAGGCTGACAAAGAGGCACAGCCCATGCTGGGGAGGTTCAAGGGACAATTGTGCAAGAAAAAATAAAAGGGGAAAAACAAAAAACAATAAAAAAGAAATTTCTGCTGGATGTTTTCCCTCAGCATGTCCCAGGGAGCCATAGTTATGAACCCAAGTACTCCACTGATGCCCAGCACTGTGCAGATGGAGCGGGAGAGCTTCCCCTGGCCCTGTGCAGTTCATGCTGCTCTTCCTCAGGCCCCAAAGTGCCTCTTTACATCCCTTTTCCTCAATTTTTGGCTGTAGCCAGCACAGTGCACAACCTGGGCAACAGAACAACCAACCCTGGGTGGGTCCCGTGTGTCTCTGTCCACCTGAAGCCCCCCCGGCCACCCCAGACCCCACCAGGCAGCCCTGTCCCCTCACAGCTGCCCCAGACAGGTCCCTGAGGGGTCCCTCAAGGCCGAGGGAGCAGCAGGGTGGGACCCAGACCCCGGCAGCACCTCAGGGAACACCTGGGGGGCTGGAACGCTTCCCCCACGTTCACCTTTTTGTTTCCCGCTTTTTTTCTCTCCCCTCAGAGCGCGGTGCCAGCCGCCCTCGCTGGCATCGCCAGGCCCAGGCAGCCCCATGGAGGCCATCCAGGAGTCGTTCCAGAAGGTGGAGAAGATTGGGGAGGGCACCTATGGCGTGGTGTACAAGGCTCGCAACAAGCGCACGGGGCAGCTGGTGGCCCTCAAGAAGATCCGCCTGGACTCGTGAGTGGGGCAAAGCCCTGGGCCTGCCGTGGTACCAGGCCTGTGCCCAATATGCTGCGAGAGGCACAAAAAAGACTGACATGAGGGGAAAAAAAGGTGTCTCTAGGATTAAAATAATCTTATGTATTGTGGCACCAGGAAAGGCAGGGCCAAAGGGAATGTTGTCTGGAGGGCTTGGGGCTCCATGTCTTACAGGCATGGCAGCAGTGTGGGTCCACAGGGAAGATCCCAACTTTTTTTAGGTGACCTAAAAAATGGCTGCTTTAGCCCATTGCTGAGCCAGCAGCTCAAAATCTTTGAGTGCAAGTGTTTAGGGCCTGACCTGGCACTGCTTGGCCCCGGGTCCATGGCACAGGGCAGGGGGAAGCAGCTGCCATGTTGTGAGATAGTGTCTCCTTCAGGGCTGTGCTCTGGGGGTCGGGCAGGGTCAGCCTCAGCCCTCCAGGGTGGGACTGAGCAGGTAAAAGCTTATTGCTGTTCCCCTGGGTTGGCCCTGAGCTATCAGCACAGTGAGGGGTGTCTGTGTGGACTGGGAGTCAATATGCTGGGGCTGTACCCCATGGTGGCCCCTCAGGGTGGGGGAGGTGGCTGCCTGAGGGGCAAAGAGCTTTCATTTCCTCCCACCTCCAAAAAGGAAGACCTGGGTATTTAATACATTATTGCTTCTCTAAATGCACCCTTAGGTGCTTCCAAACAAGCTCTGCATGTCTAGGTCATTCCTTCCCTCTCCTTGCCCACAACTCCATTTCTCCCCTGCCTCACCCCAGCCCACCCCAGCCACTGCTCCACCCCAAACTCAAATGCTCCCTTGGGGTACAGTGGAAAAAGGAAGAGACACAGAGCCTCACTGGGCTGTGGGATCCCCCTGGGTTATGGGGTGCTGTACAACCTGTCTCTGCCGCAGGGAGTCGGAGGGTGTCCCCAGCACTGCGATCCGAGAAATCTCACTGCTGAAGGAGCTGAAGCACCCCAACATTGTCAGGTAAGACCTGGATGAACCCTTCCCACCAGCTCATCCATGAGCTCCTGCTCCAGGAGCAGACAGCAAGGGGGTTTTTCTATCCTTCCTCAACTGCACAGGCAGGAGCAAAATACAGAATCCCTTGCACTTCCCTGGCTTTCAGCAATACCTCATGGGTCTGCCACTTCAGCAACATACTGCTGCTGCCCCGTACTAGATTCTGCCCTTACACTGCCCCTCTCTTCTCCAAAGGACTAACAGAGCAGAGGCATGTGTGGGAGGAGGGATGTTTGGGTATTTGCAGAGGTCTGGAGCAGATATTGAAGGGAGAGCCTGTACTTCTATTACAGACTCCTGGATGTCATACACAGCCAGAAGAAGCTCTATATAGTGTTTGAGTATCTGAATCAGGACCTGAAGAAGTACATGGACTCATGCCAAGCTGGAGAGCTTCCTTTAAGCTTGGTCAAGGTACAGTGTGGAAGGAATGCCACAGGCAGGGCAGACAGCATGTCCCTGCTGCCTTCTGCTGGGCAGAGCCATCTCAGAGCTGCTCAGACTGGGCCTGGAAATGATTCCTCAGCCTCATATATGTCAAACATTTCCGCTGGGAAACCTTTATGGCACTATTGCTCAGTAATGTTTATTTCCCAGCTGTTTCCAGGCTCTTCAGCCCATCTCACTGCAGAACAAAGGAGGGATCTGTTGCTGATTGCCTTTGTAGACAGTAATGGGTGGGTGGAAGGGACTGACAGTGCCTGGATTAGAGTCCCTCTGTCCCCACTGGCGTGGCAGCAGTTTGTGTGTATCTCTTAGCGGTGGCCCATATGCCTGATGTTGCACTGTAGCAAGGGCTTTCTTCCCACTCAGATCTATAAGTGATCCAAAGTGTGTTGGTTCACACAATCCAGAGTTCAAAGTGTTTTCATCATGGCCTTATCTGAAATTTCTTCTCTCCTCAGAACTACCTTTTCCAGCTGCTGCAGGGTGTGAGCTTCTGCCACTCGCACAGAGTCATCCACAGGGACTTGAAGCCACAGAACTTGCTCATTAATGAAGCAGGAGCAATCAAGCTGGCTGATTTTGGACTGGCAAGGGCTTTCGGGGTCCCCCTACGCACATACACTCATGAGGTAGTGTTGGGGCTCCCTGAGTGGGGTACACAATCCAGAGTGGGTGAACAGCAGCAGCAGCAGCAGCACAAGTTGCTCATCCATAACAGAGGCACAGCCATGCCCAGAAATGTGCTCTTAACCTCACCTGCAGCTAAGGGGTTACCTCATGTCCCCATAAGGTGTGATGACTGTCTCTGCCCGAGCCTGGCTGCCAGCTGGGCTCCCACCTTCTCTGCACAGGGTACATTTGTTTGTTCCAGAATATGTTGTGGAAGAATGTTCTGTTAATCCCATCCTTGCTGGCACTGAAGTGTCTGTAAATTCAGCAAGGCCTTGGCACGCTCTGATTTGTACAGTCACTGCATTACAGCTGAGAAGGGAGGGTCCCACGCCTCTGGTTTCATCCAGGGAAACCAGACACAGCCTGTTTGTTGGTTCCTTTCCAGGTGGTGACTCTGTGGTACCGAGCTCCTGAGATACTGCTGGGATGCAGATACTACTCGACCCCTGTGGATATCTGGAGCATTGGCTGCATCTTTGCAGAAATGGTAGGATGGGTTTCAATAATCTCTTTCATGAGCCAGAGCAGGCAGCTGCAGTGGGAAGGAGGGATGAGATACAGAATATCAGAGATACTGTGTTCCCACCCTGTCCTGGGGTGTGCTTTAAGGCAAGTCCACCCTAAGGGTTAGCTGGTCCTTCTCTCAGAAGGAAATCTACCACCCTTGGGGGCCTGGCAGAAGGCTGCAGTTCCAAGTACATTGGAACATGATGCCTTTCCTTGCAGAAGGGGTAACTTCAGCCTTATTGCTGCAGCATTTTGACCCTGAGAGGAGATGACTCTCTTCCAAAGCCCCCATGGTGGGCTGCAGAGAACAAGCACTCTCGTGGCACGGCAGAGTGGATGTCCTAGGGGTCCATACTCCCCTTGGAAGAGCTCTGGTTAGCCCTGCAGTATAATACCACTTTTCCTCATTCCTGAAGTCCCTGAGCTGCAGAGCAGGCAGGAGGGAGCTAGTCAAGAGTGGGTGTTAGGAAACTGGAGACAAAGAGAGATCAGAGATTGGCAGAACAAGGGACATCCCCAGGGTGGCATGGATCCATGGAGAGGAGCTGGAGACAAGCAGACACCTGTGATGTTCCCAACCCCTGCCTGGCAGAATCACTGCATAGTAACTGCCCTGGTCTGTGCAGTCGTTTGCACCTGTTGGGATAGAGGCTTGCTTGCAGCAGGAAACAGTGCACATGACTGATGGAAAGGTGGGAACTGGCTTTTTCTCTTCTTCCTCCAGATGACCAGGAAGGCCCTGTTTCCAGGGGACTCTGAGATCGATCAGCTCTTCCAGATCTTTCGCACCCTGGGCACTCCCACCGAGGTGACCTGGCCTGGTGTGACCCAGCTCCCTGACTACAAGGGCAGCTTTCCCCGGTGGCCAAGGAAGGAGATGAAGGACATTGTTCCCAACTTAGATCGAGATGGGAGAGACTTACTGACGGTGAGTGAGGGCTCAGAACAAGGCCTGGGGATAGACAGGACGTTTTCAAACCGGGCAAGGAATAGGGATATTTGAGATTGAATTACCTGGAAGTGTGTTAGCCGGTCTATGTTGAATGCTCACCTCCGACGTTGCAGAAGTACCAAATCATGGAATAGGGCTTCATCCTACTCTGAAGAAGGACTGTCATTGCATGTTCCTCTAGGAACTACTGCATTGGGAGTCAAAGAACTCTTCTAACATAATCCCCAGAGTAACTTCAGTTGTGGGTGGCTCCTGAAGCCCAGAGAAGGAAAAAGGCAGGTCCAACATCTGCAACTGGGCCCAGCTGCGTGCAGGTGCAATCAACCACCCAGTTTTTTAAATCCTAAATCTGCTGGGTTTTTCTCTTGGCAGCAATTGCTCCTATACGATCCCAGCAAGCGCATCTCAGCCAAAGCAGCCCTCAACCACCAGTACTTCCTCTGCAGAAACTCTGGGAGCCCTGAACAGCGACCTGCGCTGCGGAGAGACTGCAGATGAGAGGACGCAGCTCTCCCCAAGCTCTTGCACCTCCAGGTGGCACTGCAGGTCTGCTCTGGGACACTTAGCAGAGGCCTAGCTGAATCCCAGGGTCCTGCTTCTCCTGAGGAGCCTGGGGGACATTCTTGGTATTTAGAGACTTTCAGTCTGTTGCTGGGGGAAAGTTTGGGTTACAGCCAGGAGAGCTGTTTTGAAGAGGTCATGTGCGAAAGGTGGGGGTAATGTATCAGCATAAACCACTGAAATGTAGAGAAGAGAGCATCTCTCCGAGGTTTGTCCTTGCATTAGTGAGCTAAGGTGACACACAGTGATTTCTGTCTCCAGCACTGGAGCATCCCCAGGTCTCTTGGTGGCAGTTGCTGGCACCAGGGAAGGGGGGCACTTCTCTGCTCAGCCCTTTGCTGCTATCAGCCAGGCTTCTCAGCACTAGACAAGCTGTTCAGTCTGAGCTGTTTAACAGAGCTCACATCCTGCTCTTTCACAAGCTGGAGAGCACTATCAGGTGTTTTAGTTTGTGCCTTAGCTGGGACCAAGAAGCCAAAAGATCCAGTTAGCATAAAGCAGATCCAGTTAGGATAAAGCACTTGCTGCATATGACTGGAAACAGGGAGCAGCTAAACCACTGGCTTTCCATCATCATTCCAGTTGTAATGCTGTTTCCTTTGCTTCATTGTCTTGGAAATGTTTTTGCTGTTCAAATATTTGGGGGATTGTCTCTGACTCTTGGTGTGGTTTTGACATCTTAATTTTTTATTCTTCAGTATAAAATAAATACTTTTTCTTTGTTCAGAAACCTTGGTGTTCATTGTTTGGCAAAGCCCATCAGATGGTAATGCAGGACAGCCTGGCTGGTCCTTTTTTCCACAGAGCCTTTCTCCCTTCCTCATCTCCTGCACTCCTTCTTCTATCCTTTCCAGCCCAAATCCTTGGCAGGTGCAGAGATGTGCTCTCAGTCCTGTTGTGGAACTGATACCAAAAGAGTTAATCCAATTTCTGCTGTGTCTATGTACTTTTAGCAAAGAAACAGGGTATGCAGGAGCTGCTTTCTCATCAAGGACAGAAGGAAGATAAGGGGAAGACATCTGCCTTAGGAATGCAGCTACAGCCAAAACAAGATTATAGAAAAAGCTGAATCTGGGAACATGGGGAAGGTTTTATGGTAATGAACAATTATAATATACACGCCGTGACTGTATATAAGCAATGCGCTTGCAGTGAATCGTGTGCACGCCAGGTGGAGCTTATCCCCCGTGCACCAGGCCTGTGATAACTTCTTAATGCTACATTGCTGTTAAGGTTTTATTTTACCCGCTTTCCGGTGAATTTCGGTGACAGTTACTGGGCACCCAGATGGGAGCTTACCTCTGAGCCTCGACGGATCTGCAGTCGACAGATCTCCAGCCGGCACTGAGGGGTTTTCGGGGAGAACCTCGGCTTCAGACCGTCAGGGGCTCGAGGCAAGATCCCTGGGGTGAGTAAAGGCATCATTTAAATTATCTTGGGGTTATTGACGAGGGGTACGAATCCCCTCACAGATCCTGGTGAGGGGTTTGAGTCACCCAACAGGGTTCTATCCCTGGGTAAGCTCACCGTCCAGGGCTCCAGTCCCCCAGGACTGGGCGGTTCGAGTTCTCTCCGGGGGCTTCCCCTGGAGCAGGAAACTTAAAGCAGTGTTATAGCTGGCCGAGGAGAAAAAAACCACGCTCATAACACCGGAGCCAAAGCACTGCTGTACCCGCGTTTGTGGTGGAGTTTGCTTAGATACTCTGAATTCTTTTTTGTCTCTGGCGGTGTGCGTGTTGAGCGGGTTGTGTGTCGATTGGAGTTCGCCGGCCTGTAAAAGCAACACTGGGACGCCTGTGATATAAAGCTCGTTTGCTGAAAGAGTGTTGAAACTTAACTGTCTGTTGGCGTTTCGAAGCAATCGGGGGGGGGGGGGTGCTATCGATTATTGATTTGTTTTCTGTGTGCGCGGCTGGAATCGCATTTGTGGACGCGAAGCGCCCTCTCGTGTCAGTGCGCGCCGGGCTCCCGGCGCGGGTGGGAGCGGGCGGGCGGGCAGGGGCGCCTCCAGTTGCAGCTCAGCCGTTCCCCCACCGTCCTCTTGGCTCGGGGAGGAGGAGGAGGAGAGAAGAAACCCAACAGACTCGCAGCACAGCAGCCCGGCCCCGGCCCGGCGGGTTCTCGCCTGCTCCAGCGCCAGCCGCCTGGGCAGCGTCAACCCCCCGCTGCAGCCCACAAAGAGCCGAGGGGACTCCCCGCGCCCAGGTAATCGTTGTATTGGCTTTCCAGCCGTTGTTATATATACTTGTTATAATATACTTGTATTATCGAGTATGGGTGCGGTCTGTTCTAAAACTAGAGTGGGAAATGATATCCCGAATTCTCCGCTGAAATGTATATTGAACCACTGGGAAAAGATAGGGGGAGACTCGCTACTTAAATCCAAACTAATCCAATATTGTAACCACTGGTGGCCCGTGTATAAACTGGACAATCAGGCGAAGTGGCCAGAGAATGGCACCTTAGATTATCACACCATGTTACAGCTGAGGTTGTTTTGTAGAAGAGAGGAGAAGTGGAGTGAGATACCTTATGTAGATCTGTTCTTTTCTTTAAGAAACCATCTGGAATTGCAAAGGGGGTGCCTACCCAGCCAGTCAAACCCTCTCATGTTAACTTTTGGAAAGGAGAGGGAAAAGGATAGGAGATTGAAGCGATGTTGTTCTTCTTGTAGCATTGGGCACCACGGTTTGAAATACCACAGCCGATGGGAGGAGGATGATGTAGAAATGATAGAGGTACCAGACGCAGGAGATAGGGGGATAGAGAATTGGGGTGTGCCTGATAAAGGAGAAGCACAAGAAGGGGATGAGCAGTCAGAGGGGAGGCAAGAGTTCATTTCAAGTCCAGCAGTGGCGAGAACCCAGGGTGAGCAGGAGATGAGAAAGCAAGAGGTAGGGGAGCAAGAGGTGAGAAAGCAGGAGGTGGGTGAGCAGGAGGTGAGAAAGCTGGAGGGGGATAAGCAGGAGGCCATAGCTCAGCTCTGGGCAGGGGTGGGGTCTCACAGCCTGGCAGTGGTGAAGGTACCTTTCTCCCCAGTCGATCTTGAGGCATGGATGAGACTGGCAGGACCCTACAGAGAAGATCCGGAGAGAGTATCTAGAGTATTTGAAACCATTCTCAAGACCCAGAACCCGGACTGGGGAGTTATACAACTTCTGTTAGATACTCTATTAGACTCTACAGAAAGAGAGATGGTACTCAGGACTGCTAGGAAGGAGGTGGACAGGATAGGTACAGCAGGTGCATTACCAGGAACTGTGGAAGAGCATTTTCCCTCCCAGGACCCCCACTGGGACCCTAACACAAAGGAGGGGAGGGTTTTTCTGGGCCAATATCAACAATGGATATTATTTGGCTTTAGACATGCAATGCCAAAGGCAACCAATTGGTCTAAACTTTATGAGGTGAAACAAGAACCACACGAGACTCCAACTGCATTTGTGGAACGCCTAAGGGCAACTGCCAGGAGATACACTAATATTGATCCAGAGAAACCAGAGGAAGCTGTGCAGCTGGCTTCCATTTTCATAGGGAACTCAGCACCAGATATTAGAAAGAAGTTACAAAAGCTGGAGGGAGCAGACTCTTGTGACCTAGGAAAACTCTTACAAGTGGCCTGGATAGCTTTTAATGATAGGGGAGAGGAGGAAGAAAACAAGATCCGGGAGAGAGAAAAGGAGAAGGAGCAGAAAGAAAAGAAACAGGAAATGGAATGGGAGGAGAGAAAAAAGAAACGGGAAATGGAAAGAGAGGAGAGAGAAAAGGAAAGGGAGGAGAGAGAAAAGAGACGGGAGATGGAGAGGAGAAAAAGAGAACGCTGCGGGGCTGCAATGCTGAGCGCAGCCCTGCAGAGGGCGCTGTTTAGGCGCAGGGCGGAGCGGGGCTCTGCCCGCGGGGGGCTGCAGCCCAACCAGTGCGCGTACTGCAGGGGGCTCGGCCACTGGAAGCGACAGTGTCCCAAAAACCTGAAACGGCCCGAGGGAACAGAGCCGCCCCTCCTTCCGGAGTGATGGGGACCGGCCCTGAAAACCCCAGATAAACCCCTGGTTACAGTAGAGCTGGGGGAAGAGAAAATTGACTTTTTAATAGACACTGGGGCTACTTATTCAGTGTTAAATACAAATCATGGAAAATTAGGCCAAGAAACTGTAAATGTTGTTGGTGCAATAGAAAAAGTGGAAAAACAAACATTCTTTGACCCCCATTAACTTTAAATTTCGCAAACGGTAGATAACACACCGATTTTTATATATGCCCGAATGTCCAGTTCCTCTTTTAGGAAGAGACCTGCTAAGTAAATTGGAAGCACAGATTATGTTTAAAGATGGAGAAACGCAATTATTGGTACCCGAGACTAAAGACATCGAGGCAAGGATTTTTATGTTGCAGGGAACACCAGAACCAGACTATTCAGGAGGAATACCAGAAACAACAGACAATGCAGTAAAACACCCTTGATTTGGGCCAGCAGAACTCCAGGCTGTTCCCAACAAGCTCAGCATGTAAGCTTTACCCTAAAACCTGGATCAAAACCAGTAAGGCAAAAACAATATCCTTTAAAATTAGAAAGTAGAAAGGGAATCGAGAGCCTAATTGAAAATTTCAGGCTGTTTGGATTATTGATAGAATGTGAATCAGAATATAACACTCCCATTTTGCCAGTTAAAAAGCCTGGGACGAATAAGTATAGGTTGGTACGGGACCTATGAGCAATCAATCAATCAATCAATCAAATAGTTCAGGATATCCACCCTGTTGTAGCCAATCCCTCTACCCTGTTAACATCCCTTATGGAATAGCACCCATGGCTTACGGTGATAGGTTTGAGGGATGCCTTCCTTTGCATACCTCTTGATAAGNAAAGGGAATCGAGAGCCTAATTGAAAATTTCAGGCTGTTTGGATTATTGATAGAATGTGAATCAGAATATAACACTCCCATTTTGCCAGTTAAAAAGCTTGGGATGAATAAGTACAGGTTGGTACGGGACCTACGAGCAATCAATCAATCAATCAATCAAATAGTTCAGGATATCCACCCTGTTGTAGCCAATCCCTCTACCCTGTTAACATCCCTTATGGAATAGCACCCATGGCTTACGGTGATAGGTTTGAGGGATGCCTTCCTTTGCATACCTCTTGATAAGCAAAGCCGGGGCATTTTTGCCTTTGAATGGGAAAATCCTCAAACTGATGGGAAGACTCAGCTTACCTGGACTGTGTTACCACAGGTATTTAAAAATAATCCATAGTCCAACGATTTTTGGGAACCAACTGGCAAAAGAATTAGAGACTTGGAAAAAGTAGAACCCTGAAGAGTTGGTCCTGCAGTATGCTGATGACATCTTACTGAAACTAATGAAAACTGCATGGAATTGACTATCAGTCTTCTAAATTTCCTAGGCCAAGGGGCTTACAAAGTATTTTGCAAAAAAGCTCAAATAATGAGGCACCAAGTTATCTACCTAGGGTTTGGAATAATGCTGGGACAGTGGAAATTTGTAACGGGCAGAAAAGAGGCCATCTGCCAAGTACCCCAACCTGCAACTGCCCGAGATATAACAGCATTCTTGGGTATGGCTGGATGGTGCAGATTGTGGGTTTTAAATTATGGACTTTTGGTCAAATCATTGAGCTTTTAAAGGAGGCCCCTGGAAGGACCTTTGATTTGGACTTCTGAGAGTGAACATGCATTCTGTAACCTAAAGATGGCCCTGATACCTGCACCCGCCCTAGGACTTCTAGACTCAACAAAGCCCTTTGAGCTTTTTGTGCATGAATGACAGCACCTCATCCTCGGAGTTCTGGCTCAGAAGGTGGGGGACTTCAAGAGGTCTGTGGGGTACTTTTCAAAACAGCTGGACGAGGTCAGCCAGGGATGGCCTGGATGCCTGCGAGCTGTGGCACTGGCTATTCTCCTCATCCAAGAGGCCAGGATATTGACTTTGGGACAAAAAACAGTAGTGTACACTTCACACACCATAACCACTGTATTAGGCCAAAAAGGGGAGCACTGGCTTTCCTCAAGCTGTATGCTGAAATATCAGACTGTTCTAATGGAGCAAGAAGATGTGGAGTTGAAAGTAACCACAGTGGTAAATCCAGCCCGAGTTCTGAACACCCCACTGCAAGGAGAAGAGCAGCTGAGCCGCCATTGCCTACACACCGTTGAGCAAGTTTATGTAAGCCAACCAGAGCTGCAAGATGCACCAACTGAAGATCCAGAGTTCTTTACAGGTGGAAGTAGCAAGATGGAAAATAAAAAGCTGGCTATGCCATCTTAACACTAACCAAAATAATAGAAGCTGCACTGCTGCCTGTGGACACCTCAGCACAAAGGGCAGAGCTCCTAGAAGATGAAGAAAAATTAGCTTGGCAGCAGGAAGAAGAGTAAACATATGGACTGACTTGAAATATGCTTTTAGCATTGCTCATGTCCATGGAACCATGTGGAAGGAAAGAGGTCTATTACCAGCACAGGGATCTCTGATTGATACACACAACAAATATTGTCCTTCCTTGAGGCCATCCAGCTGCCCAAAGAAGTGTCTGTACTACACTACAGGGCACACCAGCGTGGGGATTCCCAAATTCACGTAGGAAATAGACTTGCAGATAAATCTGCACAAGAGGTTGCATGACAAGGCATCCTGGTGTTAATACCTAAGAAAGCTATTTCACTCCCAGGGGTTAGCCCTGGATATAGTCAGGCAGATTTAAAATTAGCTACTTACCTAAAAGCCCAGAATAAACAGGGTGGGTGGGTGGTAACTCTCAACAACCAGATCATAGTTCCACCACAAGGGATGTTGCAAACTGGAAGAGTTCTCTCTTATACCAGCAAACCCACTGGGGAATTCATGCTATGGTGACAAGTCCATGGACTCAGATGCCAGTGTCCCTCTGACAAAAATTGTCAAGTCTGTTAGAGAAAAATGCCCAATATATCTTTAAAATAATCCTTTGAATTTAAAAACACTGCCTCCAGGGATCACTAAAAGAGGAAACACTCCCAGGGATTACTGGCAAATTGGTTTTCCTGAGCTACCACAACAAGAATGATAGTGGTATCTCCTGGTATTAGTGGATACCTTTTCTGAGTGGCCAGAAGCTTTCCCCTGCTGCACCAACAAGGCCCAGAAAGTCACAAAGGTACTCCTCAAAGAGGTCATACCCAATTTGGAGCACTGATAGGGATGTCATCTGATAGGGGTCTCCAATTTATAGCTGAAGTGTTACAGCAACTTAGTAAGCAGTTGGGTATAAGTTGGGATTTACATACTCCATGGAGACCACAATCCAGCGGAAGGGTTGAGTGAATGAATCAAACTTTAAAGAGACAGATTAGCAACATGTGTCAGGAAGCTCTCTTAAAATGGCCCCTGGTGTTACCACCAGGCTTGCTGTGAGTTAGAGTACAGCCCCCAACTAACCTGAAGGTGAGCCCATATGAATCGATGTTTGGGAGATCATATTCTGCTGCAACTTTCCCCGGATCTGAGGAACAAATTGCGAATCGGGAAATAGAACAATATTTAATTTTATTAGGGAAACCCTTGAATGAACTAAAAAGGTTTGTTATTTTCTCAGAACCTCTTACCCTAGACACCCCAGTTCATTCATTTCAGCCCGGGGATCACGTACACCTCCAGATCTGGAAACGTGAGCCACTTCAGGAGCAGTGGAAAAGACCTTATCTGGTTCCATTGACTACAAGACCAGCTGTGAACGTGAAAGGAATAAACTCCTGGATACATTGCTCTCAAATTAAGAGGACTTCTGACTCAGAGTGAATCATGGAAAACACCAGACTCTTGCAGCTGAAAATATCAAAGACATCTGTAAATGGGCAGTGAAATGTATAGACTAATATTTATGGGAATTATTTTATCTTAAGGTGGAGGTGTTGAAGAAAATTTAATATCGACTTGAATCCAAAGGTTTGGTAAGATGCACAATCTGTCCAGCATTACAGCCTGCCTCCCTATCCCCGATTCAGCAGGGGAACCTATTCCTTGGGGAATTATCCCTACAAATCTGTCAATGGTGATTCAATATGATAATCTGACATTACAAAACAGAATGGCCTTAGCTCTATTGCTGGCCAAAGAATGGCCCACAAAGGGGGTTGTGGGTATTTAAAATTGGATAGAGAACATTGTTGTGTACACATCTCAAGTGTAACAGAAGATCTCCAAAGACCACAAAATGTGGCCTGATGCTGAAGATAGCAATGCTATCCTGAAACTAATTGGTTCAATAAAATTCTTCAAGGAATAGGGTAATGGTCCCTGAAAGGAAGGCTGGCTGGAATACTGGAAACCATCGTGACTGTGGTTGTAGTTGTAATACTTATCAGCATTGCTATTGGTTGTGGTTGCAAAAGGATTGGTCATAATCTTGTGGGAATATAGGTGACTATAGATAGAAATTGGGTTGGAACTTGTCAAATGGCCTTAAGGAATTTGAGATGTTTCAAAGGGAGGAATTGATACCAAAAGGGTTAATCCAATTTCTGCTGTGTCTTTGTACTTTCAGCAAAGAAACAGGGTATGCAGGGGTTGCTTTCTCAGCAAGGACTTACTGAATTCCTAAAACGTCTGGCTTAGGAATGCAGGTACAGCCAAAACAAGGCTATAAAAAACCCTGAAGCTTGGAGCATGGGGAGGGTTTTATGGTAATGGTACTTATAATATGCATGTGGTGACTGTATATAAGCAATGCACTTGTAGTGAATTGTGTGCACGTTAGGTGGAGCTTACCCTGTAATAAATGATGCCTCTTCTTAACACTACATTGGTGTTAAGGAATTTTATCTTACTTGGTTTTTGGTGAATTTCAGTGACAGAACGAGGGGCTGATGGTTCTGCAGCCCAGTGATGTCTCAGTGTGGGCTTGCTTTCCATTAGAAGTTGTCACACGCTATTTCAGAGTTTTGTTCTACTTATTTAAATACTCAAAAGACAGATCTAATTTACGGAAGCCAAACTTCCGCACTCCTGTTTTTCATGTGCGTGCACACGTGTGCTCTAGTAACTGCAATCCCAAAAAACCAATTTCAGCACAACGTTGACAGCTGTGCTCCTGCATCTCATGGCCTCTGTGTGGTGATAGCCAGCTTGGAGGCACATATTTATGGATGAATCCATGGAGACATGGATGAATTCTGCTGTGGGAATAATTTCCCTGCCTTTGCATACATGTTGTAAAGTCAACACTCCACTGTTTGTTCTATGCAAACAATGCTTGTGTTGTACCAGACAAACTGTTTGCAGAAGAGTTTCATTTTTGTTTTGTTTTTAAAAGATCTGCAGTAAAAAATAAATACCAAGGACATTCAGCCAGTCCAGAAACATAAATAAAACACTAGAGCAAACCTAGCCCAACAATTGAAACAACTGACGACTTTAAACATTTCTTACCAATTCCACTGCCAGCAAAGGGAACCAACAGCAGCTGTGTTAAATAACTGCTCTGGGAAAGCCACAGTGCAGCACCATCACCCTGTGCCTGGGAAGGGAGGAAAAGTCCTACCTGACTCCTTCTGAGCGACTCCCAACCCTGCCGAACAGCCAGGCTCTGGGGAAAGCCCCATGGCTGAGTGGTGCTTCCTATGGACACATCAGGACACGACACAAGCTGCTTTCTGCAGATAAGGGGCACTTGGTAGCAAACAAAAGGATTTTGGGGAGTGTTTTTCAGACTAGACTAAACTGCTCAGCCACCTAATCATCTCTCAACAACTTCACCCAGCCCCAGGTAAGTCCCTCCCACCACGCAGTTAGGGAGCACTTTGTCCAAAATGGTTAACTGCCTGCCTAATCACCAGAACTCCAAGTCTTGTAGTTACAGAGCATTCCCCCAAACCATTAATCACCCCACACAGGCAGGTGAGGAAGGCTGGCAGCAAACTCACCTGCTGGGCTGAGCTGAGCTGCAGGAAAGGCAACAGCTCCATTGCTGATGGATCCTCCTGCTTTCAGCCAGCCGAGGGGAGCAAAGCCAAGGCACAGCGAGGCTGCTCCCAGCAGCTTTGAAGAGCTGGGACCGGAGGGTTCCTGGGAACTGCACTGCTCCAGGGCTCCTGGGTTGCGCTGGGACAGGATCCTCACCTGGCCGTGCTCCTGTGCTTCAAGGGCTGTTGGGCAGAGTTTCTCTCCTGGTCGGTGACAGCCCAGCTCCAGACCTTGCTGCTGGTCCAGACCAGCAGTGGTCTACAGAGAGGAAGCAGGCCGGGAATGGATGCTCCAGGCTGTGTGCAATGGTTTTCCCTACTGTAAACCAACAAATTGCCCAGCATTGATCATGGCAGCTGAGATGGCCACAAACAGCAGCTATAGGCCTGACAATGACCAGAGACCCTGCAGAGCCTGGAACACAGCCTGGGACAGAGCTTGAGCAGATCTCAGTCGGGAAACTTCGTGTTACAAATTAGTAATGCTGGGCACTACCTACCAGCAAGAAGGTTATGGGAGCTGAGTGTGCCGAGCCTGCCAGAGTGAGAACAGTTTCTTCCTGGAGCCCAGACTTCAGATTCCAGCTAGGCTATACAGAAATAGAGGCTATGTTGCTGCTCTGGTGGGTGAAGGAGAGGGAGAAAATCTCTACTCTCATTGATTATTTTGGGTATGTTGGAGTTCCTGAATAGCATCAGCTAAAAGAGCCCTTGGGAAAGGGGAAGGAACAGCTGATATGAACAGAAAGTAATTTTCTCATCCCATAAACCCAGGGGGTGCTCCACAAGATACTAGGGTAGATACTAGGGAAGAACATTTGGGATATGAGAATCATGTGTTTCAGGAAGGACTCAGTGGTGGAAATTACACAGAGGAGTAACTTCCTTTTAGTTCACTTAAAGAAATAGCAAGTGCAGATTTTCCAGTACTGTTTGGTGGGACTGCACTCCTTTGGTGTTCAAGTCCCTCTTTTAGAGGTGTCCAAATGACCAGGAAGCAAAGTCCTGTTGGTTTTCAGTTTTAAGGACATACAGCAAAATCTTTAAGAATATGGACTCATAGGCAGAAGGACACACAAGGGGGTTCAGTGCTGGGAGATCAGTGAGAGCAAAAGTCTACAAACCCTCTGTGGATCGGGCTGCAGGGCATGGAATTGCATGGGGGAGGAGTAGCTGTGCCATCAGCCACGTGGCAGCCACAGCCTGCAGAGACAACACAGCCACAGACACTCACTTGCTATGTTTATTGCATGCAGAATGACCCAACTGGAAAACACTCTGGCTCTCCCCCCTTTCTGGGCACAGCCACGCTTAACCTACTGCCCGTGGAGTTCTTACAATCAACCCCTCTCGGGGCTGCTTAGGGAACAGCACCCGGGGACTGTGGGGACCCCTCCGTGGCAGGCCCATGACCACGTTTTCCTCCTCGCACGGCCGAGCTGTGTTGGGAAGCAGGTAGCTAAGAGAGAAGAGCAGGCAGCCCTAAATGCGAGATGCTCCATTCCTGTGAGCCTGCTGCCTCCGTGGGGAGAGATGTTCTGAAGGGATGAACTCCTGAAGGAACCAGCCCCAGTATGTGCCTTGGTCCATTCAATGCCTGAACCGCGAGAGCCTGGGGGAACGGCTCGCCTGGTGGTACCGCTGATACCCCTCCGACGCAGCCGGGAGCAGCAGGAGGTGGCTCAGAGAATCCTTCTGGCAGAGGGCCATGGCCTCCTTGTAGTTTATCTTCTCTTTAGTGACAGGGTCAATGAGATCTTTATCATAGTTGGACTCATCCTGGAGCCTGTTGGCCAGGTTGCTCGTTATCATCCCCGTCTGGACAGCTTCCAGCACAGGGATGCGACCAGTTTTCTTGGGATCGATGAGCCCTCCAGTTAGATGCTGGACTTGCAGGTAGGGAAAAGCACTGTCCTTGGTCATCCAACCCTTCTGAACTGCTTCCCCCACAGAGAGCCTTCGCTTGGTCACCGGGTCCTCAATGCCTGTGAAAGCTTTCTGGGCATTGAGCAGTCTCTGCATGTAGGTCCTGTCAATCAGCCCCCTCTCGATTGCCTTATGGACCGAGAACCGGTCCCTGGAAATGAGGTCTATGATGCCCCCCGTGGCAGCCTGGGCTTCCAGGAGCTTCTGAGCTGTCATGGGATCGAGCAGCTTCTTCGCAACGGCAGTTTTGATGTTGTACTTGGTATCGGTGGTGGTGTCATACACCCCGGCGATGGGGGATGTGTCATCACATATGCCTTTCTGTGAGGCTGGGGGGAAGAACGTTTGAGTTTGGTGGGTGGTGGGTGATGTGAGTGGGGATTTGGAGATGATGGAGCCAATTGAGAGGGATGAGGGAGGCTTGGTTTCCCCAGCCACCAGCAAGGCAAATTCAGAGATGGGAATCTTGCCATCCCGGTACAGCTGGTACTCCTCCTTTGTGATCCTCCTCAGCCTTAGTGCATCATCAATGGAATACTGCTTCCCACTTTTCTTGTCAAGGAGAAGTGAGACTTCTCCATTTGGGCCTAGGGTGGTGACTTCTTCCCAGTCACACTCCAGCTCTTGCAGCTGGATGTACTGGCCTCTGTCTATGATACCTCGCTTATAGGCTTCATAAGGAGACATGTCCTTCCCTGTGTCAGGGTCCAAGATGGAGATCTTGGTGGAGAGGTTCGTCTCTCTCATCTGGGTCTCATGATTGATTTCTTCACGGTTGACCTTTGACTGGAGATCCCGAATGAACCTCTCCTTGTTGTAGATCTGGTCCTTCTCCCTAAGGATGTCTGCCTCCAGCAGGGAAACCTCATGTTCCAGCTGCTTCTTCTTCTGCCTGTCATTCTCAGTCCGCTGGCTGAGCAGTTTGGATTCCTCCCGAAGGAAGAGGACTTTCTGCTGTTTCTGCCTCTCCAGCTCCCGCAGTTCACTCTCCAAGTTGGCTCTCTCCTGGATGGCCAGGTTCCTGGCTTTCTGCAGCTCTGTCTCTTCACGAGCCCATGTCCTCTTCATGCCTTCAGCTCTCTCGATCTTCTCCCGGAGCCGCCGTACTTCTTCTTCTGCCTTTTGCTTAGCTCCCCTCTCTCTGCTCAGCAGCTCCCAGATGCGTGAACGTTCACTCTCCAGTGCTCTGTCCTTTTCCACTCGAATCACTTCCTTGTAGATGGTCTTCTCCTGGGATTTCGTTTTCTGCAGGACATCGACTTGCACCTGCAGGTTCTTGCACTCTCTCTGCAAGCTCAGCACCTCCATCTTCTCCCGGTCCAGCTCCAAGCGCAGGTTGCTGGCAGACTGTTCCAGGACTGGATCCTTCTCCAGCTTGACCACTTCTTCCATAATGATCTTTTCTTGCACTGGGGCTGGGCTCTCCTCCAGCTCCTTTATTCTCAGTGTAATTTGTCTCATCTCCTTCTCCAGTGCAAGCCTCTTGCTTCGATCCTCCTGAAAGTTGAGCAACTTCTCTTGCTCTTCCACCAGCACACGAACCTGCTGCACGTCGCGTTCCAGGCGACGCCTGTTGCTCACCTCCTCATCCAGACTCCGTCTCAGCCTGCTGTGCTCATCTCGGAGCTTTGGATCCTTTTGGGTCAGTATCACCTCTTGAACAACCACCTTCTCCTCCGGCTTCCGCCTCTCCAGTAGCATGTATTTATTCTGCAGGTCGTAGATGGCATCCTCTGCAGCTCTCCTCTTCTGGGACATGTTACGCACCTCCTGACGCAGGCGATCGGCTTCTTTTTCCAAGAGTGGATCATTCTCATATCGAATGACTTCCTTGTTGACCAGCTTGGTTTCCACCTTGGATCTCTCCCTCCTCCATTCATCCCTTTCCCCCTGGAGCCTAATGAGCTGCTCCTGGGTCCTGCCGTTGGTGTTCACAAGTTCATTGAGCTGCTCTTTCAGCCTGTCAATTTCTCTGAGAATCTCTGGACTCTTTTCATGTTTCACCACCTCCTCTATGACCTCCTTAAACTCCACCTCTGGTTTCTGTGACCTGAGGACTTTGAGCTCTGCTAAGGCCTCTTCCACTTCACTGTCAATCTTTGTCCTTTTCAGAGTGACTTCTTGCAGCTCTCTTTTCAGGTGAGCAATCTGCCGCTCCGTTTCAGGGTCCACCAGGAAGATCTCATTGACCCTCTCTTTCACCTCTATCCTGGGTTTTTGCTTCTCTGCGATGCTGTACTGGCTCTGCAGCTCTCCCAGCTCACCTGTAAGCATCAAGTTTTTGCTCCTCTCTTCTTCAATCAAAGTTTTAAGCTTGGAAGTCTCTTTCAATAACTCTGGGTCCTGCTCTACCTGCTTCACCTCCTTAACAATAATTTTGGGTTCTGCTGTTTCAATCAGTCTTTCCACCTCCTCAATCTTGTTCTTCACTTTCACTATAGCTTCTTCTGCAGACTTTCTTTTGAAGGATTCCTCATCGATTTGTAACTGTAGGGTCCTAACAGATTTCAGCATTTCTGGGTTTTTCTCCAGTTTGATGAGCTCCTTCACCACCACTTTCTCTCGGATGTTGGGCTGCTTTCGCTCGAGCATGTGCAGCTCCCTCTTATGCTGCTCAAGTTCAGAAGCAGCAGCCAAGCTTTCCTCCTGGAGACGCTTGATCTCCTGACGAAGACTGGCTGCTTGGCCGTCCAGGCTTGGATCCTTCTCAATTTTTGTGATCTCTTTGGTGAGGAGCTGGGCAGGAGCAACCTTCTTCTCGCTCTCCATCTGGGCAAGCTTACGGCTCATCACATCAATGTCTTGTTGCAGGCTCTGCCTCTTTTTGCCTTCCTCTTCAATCTGCTGTACCATCCTAGACAGGTTGCTCTCTGCCTGTGGATCTCTGTAGTATTCAATCACCTCCTTTTCTTCCACTCTTTCAATGGGCTTCTGAGTTTTCAACATCAGCAGCTTGTTTCTGTGTTCCTCCAGGTCCTCTTCAATCCTGGCCACTTTCCTCCTTTCCTCCTCCAGCTGCGATTTCAACCCCTCAGATTCCCTGCTTGTTGCGGTTTTGTTTTCAGCTTTCTGGGTTTGCTCATGTACAGCTTCAATGTCCTCATGCACTTCCTTCTGCAAGGGAAAAAGTAAAAAATAATTTTAAGAAAGGTAGGCAAACCAAGTCACTCTTTTAAGGTGACTCAGAGATCTTTTAAATGACATGCCATGGTGGGAGACAAAACTGGCACAGAATCCCCAGGCAGTCCTATAATAAGGCTGTTTGTAAATTGAAAATAAGGACACAATCCCATCATCTCAAGCAACTGACTTGGTGTGTCTTCCCCTTGAGATGGAGGTGCTGCAGCAGCCCACAAAGGTGCTTTGTGCTGCCTTCTTGTAGCTGTAGCTGAGGGAGAGCATCACAGCCAGTCCCCAGCTTAATCTCTTGTGCTTCCTGAACCTACTAAAAGTCACCCTACAGGTGGGTCAAACCTTAGAAAGGTATAAAAATCCTGTTGCTTTGAAGTGTTTCCAGAAGGTTGTGAGCACTAAATTCCAGCCACACTCACGAACAAATCTGAAATTCTCAGTCTGTGAACATTGATTAACTATGGCTAAGAGAAATGGACTTAAAAGCCCTAATCTTTTTTTCCAAGCATAAACTACAGCTTCAGTAACAAGCTGAGGGCCCCCCAGGGGTGATGAGAGTCACAACCCAAGATCAGCCTCAGTGAAACTTTGGTTTCTTGTGGTCTTTTCTCAGAGGGGTTTCCATTCCTGTCCTTTCTCACACCTGGATGTGGAGGCTGAGGGAGGGGTGGAGTGGGGGAGCCCCAGGTTGAGCAGATTTGAACCCCAATCTAGAGTACCCCAATCTTGCAGAGAGCTGTAAGCTGGTACCTTCTCAACGATCTTCTTGGCAAACTCCAGCCGGCTGAGCTGCTGTTTATTTTCTGCTGCCAGCTCCATGTAGAGCTTGATGACATCATTTTCCTGCAAAAGAAAGAGTGGTGAGAGCCTTGTGCCCTCACCCTGACACAGCTCTGTTGCGTGGCAGACTCTGCCCCACCTCCTTTCACCGGGATGAGTTTTGTGTACGGCACAGTCCTAGGGATTAGTGTCTTCCCATCTGACTCTTTAGAGAGACACAGGGTCTAAGGCCTCATGCAGGAGATCCTGTGCCTGTTATTTGAATGCCTGTTAGATGCCTGCAGGCCTACACAGGGTCCAGTCTTCCAAATTCACCCATGGACAGCAGCTGGTAAAAGCCTCAAGGCGATGCAGGAGAGCTGGGGTGTAGCTGGGAAGAGCACAGAGGAGCTCTGGCTCCTTCCTCTCGCCACACACCTACCTTGTAAGTTTTATCTTCATACACAACGTGGTAAGGAGGCATCAGCAATCTCCACCAAGGTGCCAGGCACAACCCCCATTCAGGATCTCACATGCTGCTTTGCCCCATGGACAAAGGGATCCCTGAGGACTTTGACTCTGGGATTAGGACCATAATCAGCGGTGGCTGTAAGAGTGGATTAAGGCCTTGCAGAGGCCATTGGGGCATGGGTAACAAGCTGGACAATGGTTTCCATGCCTTCATCTTAGCATTTTACCTGGGCCTGGATGCTTTCCTGCAGGGGGGTCACACGCAGCCTCTTTGCAGCAGAGTCGGTCAGGGAAGGGTCCAGAGAAGAGCTGTATTTGCCTGCTTCAAGCTCGTAGTCCTGTTCAGAGCAGAAACACGAGAATCAGGTGGGATCTCTTGGCTGACATGCTAAGGGAGTGATAAATGAGAAAACCCATCCTTACATTGAGTGTGGACTGCACGTTCTGGGACAGCCTGATCAGGGCATTCTTCTCGGGCTCCTTGCTCTGGATCTCCTCCAACAGCCTCTGCAGGAGACACACGTGGTGTTAAGGACACATTGAAATCCAGCGGCCCAGTAATACTCTTGCAGCCTAGAGAATCAGCTCAGCTGAGGGAATGGTGGGAACAGAAGGACATTTAGGAAGAGTCTCCAGGGTTTTAGGGTTATCTCAGCAGTGCTATCACTTGCCCAGGACCTCCCACACTGATTTATTACAAATAAGATAAATGGCAGCCAACACAGAGACCTCCACAATTCCTCATCTGAGCTACTGAGCTTAGAGTCTGCTCAAGGAAAGAAAAATGAAGGACTTGAATGCAACATCTCAGCCTAAGGTGCAATATTTCAGGATCTGAAAGTGTCCTCTCCGTGGAGAGGATTTCAGCCTGGAGGTGACTGGCACAGGTGAGGGCACCAGCACTGTAGATAACCCCAGCAAGGTGAGATACACCAGGTAACACCATCTGTGGGCTGCAATCCTTTTCTAGCTCATTCAGTGTGATGGGGGAGCACATAACTGGGAGCTGGCTGGTACTATTTTGTATGTGCTGTTCACAAGCCAGTTGCCCCATCCCTGTAAAGTTACAGGTTATTCTTGCCCTGGAACACACCTTCTGTGCCTGCAGCTTGTAACTGATCTGGCTCGGCCCATCAGTGGTCTTCACTTGCTGCTTGGGTAGGTTGTTCATCCAGAACATCAGGTTCTCATTGGAGTTTTGGAACTGCTGGTAGGTGAGGCTGATGTTTCTGAGGGTCTTCTCTCTGCACAGCACAAAAGTGGACAGGAACATAGAGGGGAAGGGCAAAGATTCATGTGCAGGTTCCTAGGAAGACACTGAGGTGAAAATACCACCTCAACAAACACCAAGATGACAAAAACAAAGGAGTGACAACTGATCCCTGAGTGGGGAGCACAGCTCTGGAAGCTCAAAGCCCGTGCTGTGAATAGGAAGGTGGCAACTACACAGCAGGACACACCTGGTCCTCAGTATTACAGGACTGTGGTCAGGATCAGGGTCCTGCAATGAAGAACATACTCAGGGCTCCAAACCCTGCCAGTCCACCTTAGCTAAGAGGAGCAGAGATGACCCCATAGTTCCTCACCGCTGATCCAGCTGGTCGGCCACGGCGTGGTAGCGATCGTTGAGCAGCTGCACCTCCCGCTTCTGCCGGGGCAGGTCAGGGCAGTACTCCTGAAAGTTGTTCTGCACAGCACTGCAGCTGTGCTCAGCATCCTTGAGCCCCCGGTTCAGCTTCAGCACACAGTCCTCCTGGGCCACCAGGTCCCGCCTCATCTTCTGCAGGGGGAAAGAAGGCACCTCCAGGTTTGCATCAGTCAGTGCAACACCCAAACATCCTCCTTAAAGTGTCTCTAATTGCAGGACCTGGGGACTGGTCAGGCTCTCCGAGGTGGAAGAGGTGGAGCAGTGAGGCTTACTCACCAAGGAAGCTGGGAAGCAAGGTTGGACAGTGCATGGAGCAGAACAGAGAGATTTTGTGGAAGGCAAAAAATAAGATTGCTGTGAGTGCTAAGGATGGGGCAAGGGGATTGGGAGCAGGAAAGATTAGGATAGGTGTGAGGCAGAGCAACAGAGATTAGATGCCAAGGGGGTCATGATGTATTTTAGGGACCCCAAAGGGAGGGACAGTGGGACAGATGTTTTTGCTGTCCAGTCAGAGCAGGTCAGCCTGCAACATCAACATTAAACCTTCAAGGAACAAGTCCTCAAAAAGGCTTCATCGCTGGTGCCTCAAAAGGTGCTCAAATAAGCGAGGTCCAGCTCCTCCCACATTGCTCCCTGAACTCAGGGATCTCCCATCCCTAAGGATGTTCCCCTACCTGCAGGTCATTGGCCCGATCCTGCAGGGCATTGGGGGATGCAGGAATGATGCTGTCCTGAGCCAGCTTGGCCTCAAACGTGCTGACAATCTTGTCTGTGTTCTCAATCTGATTCTCCAGGTTCAGGGCAGCCTTAGCCCTGGGAAAGGGGAAAACAAAGGACAAGGTTAGCTACAGAAACCCCATTCTTCTTCTTGTCTCCCTGGTTTTGGATGTTTAACCTTACTTAAAATTAGAGCTTCTGCAACATGTCAGAGAACAAGCAATGTGCACTCACACCCCTGTCATGCTGCTCACAAGTCAGATATGTTGCAGTTCACCACACAGCAGAGCTGGGACACACACCCACTGTGGTGGATTTTCCACAGTGGGGGTATCTGCCTACAAATTACACACAGGAACTCCTTCAGAGGTGCCTTTGATGATGGATGGGAGGTTTCCAACGTGCGCTGGACCTCAACCAACACTCACATAGATCAAAAGCATTTTCTGTCGTGCTTCTGTGTTGGCACATCCGTGCAAGGACACTTCCTTCCCTCATCCCCATCACTCACTTCTCGTTGTACAGGCTGGAGAGCATATTGACATCATTGTATTTGCTCCTGAGGGCATTCAGCGTGACAGGGAGCTGAGAAGCCGAGGTGCTGGTGGGTTTCTTGGAAAGGTAGGTCTCACACTCCTTCTGCAAGGCATCCTTGGCTGCCCCCAGGTTCTCAAGTCTCTTTGTTGTTTCCTGGCACACCAGATGGAAGCAGAGTCACCCAACACAGCCATAACAGTGCTGCTGTGGAAACGTGTCTCCCTCGGGGTGGATTTGGCTGTGGGGCTCAGGGCGTGGTGCCCCTCTCACAAGGAGCTGCCCCTTGGGGCACAGTCCCATCCAGACTGTGGCTGTCTGGCAGTGGCAGGGTGTGGGAAAGAGATCCAAATATACAGAGATGGAAAAAACCTACCTGGCTGAGCCCATCCTGCTGCCAGAGCCAGATAAATACCCACAGATGAAGATGTAACAAGCCGAAATACTGCAAACCCAGACCGTGACCCAGAGGAAAGGAGCGGGACTCCAGGGCACTGCCTCTTTTCCTGTCCCACTGACATTTATCAGTCTGTACTTCCCATCAGGTGAGCCAAAGCTGGCCCTTAGATTAACTCCCTTTATCCCTTAGTCTCTTTATTACAGACTTGAGGGTGACAGCATTCCCAAGACTGGCACCTGGACCAGAGCTCTGAAATGAATGGACCCTCTTGCTCCAGAGCCAAGGGAAGAGCCTGCACTTCCTGAGGGTTTCATTTAGTCCCATTTCAAGGGTTCAAGCCAGCCTGAAACCCTTGAAATTGCAGCATGATTTTCTCCTTTGGAGCACCAGCTATCATGTCCTGTGTTATTTCCATGTCATTCTGCTTTGGGCCAAGGACACAGCGCTACCAAACTGCTCCTGCTCCAACTCACCTGCTGCTGTTTGATCCTCCTGCCAAGGTCATCTGTAGGGTCGCTGTAGTTCACAGGAGACCTCACTCGGTTCAAGACCTCCTTCTCTACCTGGACCAGGTCCTTGCCAACACGATCCAGGCTGCTGAGGAGCCGGTCAGCTTGGGGATCATCCTGGACTGCTGGAGGGCTCTTGGACAGAGCTGCAGTGAGACATAGCTTAGGTTAATCCCCAGGTTTTAGCTCTGCCATGATGAGCCAGAGCTCAAGTCCAAAGGAGGGACAAAGCCAAGTGCTGCCATGCAGACACACCCCTCCTCAGCTTTGCTGGGAGCCTTTGAACTACAGTGTGGGAATAACACAGATAACCCAGGATTGGGATTTAGCCATGGCTGCCTGCTTATCCCACAGCCCCCAGCTAGGGAAGAGAACTGCAAGGGACCCAGACTACAAAGCAGGTTTAATTAAGGTTTCTGGATAGGCACATCCCCCTGAAATCCTAAATACCCTGCAGCTGTTGATGGAGCTGGAGGTCAATCTCAGAGGCTTGAGAAGGGCAGCAGACTTTAAGTGAATTGCTGAGACAGGAGTCAGGTTATCCCGTCAGCTGTTCCTGGCCATGGAGGAGAAGGCATCCTCCCACAGGGACCTCGGCAGCTGTCTGTGTGTGAACTGCAGATGCCTCTGCCCACCCTGAGTGGGTGCTCTGTTTCCAGGGCTGCCTCCGGAGAGGGCTGGACTATCCAGCTGACAAACCTTGCTGGCTGGGCTGGACCTGCTCCTTTTGGCTGCGTCTCAGGGTGCTCTGAACAGCTGCTCGCTTCTGCTTCACCGTGTTGAGCTCCCCTTCCAACCTGTGAGCAGAGAGGGGCATCATCAGCCAGCAGGAAGGGACACAGCACTGACAGAGCCCTGCACAGCAGCAGCTCCATGGCTGTGCTGGGGAGGTGTCCCGAAAGGCAGGGGAAGGTGTCCTCAGAGGCTGGAAGCCTGCAGCCTGTTGTACTTGGAGACATCCCTTAGGTAGGGGAACAGCAGCAAGAGCAGCTGGTTGGTTTGAGCAGCTGAGTTCTCCCAAGGAAGCCAGTGTTTCCAGCTCTCAGCAGAAGCTATCAAAGCTGGAATTTATTTCATATGGCTGCAGTGCCTTGCAGGAAACAAGTAAGTGGCTGCTTCTGTGGCTGCTGCACTAGAAGTGCCAAGTCTCACTTGCAAGGATGGTTCCTGCCTAATGAAACTAGGGCTGGGATCTGCCAGAGCTGGAAGGACCAAAAAACACCTCTTTGAGAAAAGACTCATGGAACCAGAAGGAGGGGGAACAGGAAGGACCAGGCCAGTTCTCATCCCTGCTGTGGACTGTTCCAGCTAAACACTGTGTGCTAAAACCAGCAATTCCCAGCTTGCCTGGCTGCTGTCAGATGAGGGCTGTTCCTCTGTGCAGAGGAACTGAATTCTGTTTTAAAACACATAAATCCAAAGGATTCAGTAGTCTGGGATGTGTGCAGAGGGGTACACACAGAGGAAGAGTAACACAATGAAGCAATCCCACCCATGGCACTGGGGACCCAAGCTCCCACTCTGGGCATTCCTGCATAGCTCCGAGTCTGGGCTGTGGCCTTTCCTTGGCACTTGAGCAGCACTGATTTACCCAAACACCTGGGGCCATGACTAAAAAGGCAATGCCAACCTCCCTGCACCCTGCCCCATCCTGTGGGAACGGCAGGAGCTGACGGAGCAGGCAGGCAGCAAACCTACACAGAGGCTCAAGGAGCATTTCTCAGTCTCCAGCTGGGGCTGGCTGAGAGGAGATACCACAGATAACTCTGTCCTGTTTGGCAAGTCCCAAGCTCCAGACTGATTCTGCAATGAATTTAATCAAACCCATGCGAGTCACATGTTTGGGTGAAGAAATCAAGCCTGACTGCCAGAAAACTCTTTGACAGTGAGGTCTGTGCAGTGTGCAGGGATGTTGAGGAATGGCAGGCACCTGGATGAGATACCGGGGTGCAGGGCAAAATCCCCCTCCAGGAGGGATTCAGTACTAGATAGTCGAGAGGCCTGTCCCCAGCTGCTGTTTCTCTGCAGTCAGGCTGGTTATGAGCCAAGAGAGTCTAAATGTCTCTCTGGGTCAGGGTCTCTGCTGCAAACTCACCGATTGACCTTGCCTATGGACTCAGGGTCAGGAGGAGGGATGGAGAAACAAGCAGAAGGCGCCTCCTGGACCACGCCAGCGCTGCTCTGCACCACCCACATCTCTGGGTTGCTGTTGTCCTTCAGAGTGTACTTGTCCCCTCTGGTCAGCTGCACCTGGGAGAGGACACAAAACCCAGTGAGAGGCTTGGCTTCCTGGCCCTAAGACAGTTCCTCCAACCACAGAGCTGAGATCTGGAGCAAGCAGAGAAGAATCCAGTTTTCTGTCTCTTCTGAGGGTGCTGCTAGTGTGAGCCTCACCTCCCCAGCATCCCAGTCACAGAGGGTGTCCAGGGTGAGGGGCTGGGAGGGATGTGTCCTGCGCAGTTTCAGTGGGCTGATCTCTTTGCTCCTTCTCTTCAGGTCAGTGATGCTCTTCTCTGCCTGCTTCAACGCCTTCTCCTCGTTCTAGACAAAACAGAGGAGACAGTGGTTGTGATAAAAAGGAAGAGGAGGGTCACACTACAAGTTTGGATAAAAAGGAAGGGGAGGGTCACACTACAGCAGGTGTGCTGGGACCAGTTATCTGTCCTGGTGGGGTGCAGTTGGGAGTTTTCTCCATTCTAGATCCCTGCATGTCCCTTCTTCCCCTTTCCATTGCCAGCACTCTCCTCAGTTTCCTTTGCTCACAGATCTGCCCTTGAGGACACAGCCTGGTTTAACCTTAGGTGAACCCACACTGTCATATCAAATATCCTGAAGAAGTTTTCCTTTTCAGAAATGGAACACGGACCTGCCAAGAGGTGGCTGCATTCCAGTGTCAGAAAGTACCGAGATTCCAGCATCTCTTGAGAGGGAAATGTGTTGCATACTTGGGAAGATACCATGGAGAACGTGTTCCCTCCCTCTCTCCGGGGCAAATCTTCCTTTCCTATCTACATCTCACCCCTGAGGTCAGATTTCTTTATTCCCTCCCTTGCCCTTGGCTCATGAGAGTGCTGAGGAGACGGGAGGATCTTTCCCTGCTTGGATGCCAGCGGCTCACACTCTGCTGGCCCTCTAATCCAAGTGTCTTATGTTAAGGACAACACATGGCTCCTCCCTGCACTTCTCCTTTACTCTGATGGTGACTTGGGGCCTGGCTGTGTGTCACTGGTGGGGACAGTGCCATCTCAGGGCAGTGAGAGCAGCATGGATCTTCTGGGCTTCCCCCTCCCTAGCACAGAGCTGGCGTGAGCTGTCCCTGTAGGATTATTTACCCACCTCTTCCCCTTCCCCTCTGTCATTTATTGGGGAGTTTTTAATGTTGGATTAGCCCTCAAGTCTGGCTGGTGCCACCAGCCCTGAAGGCCTCACCTCCAGCTGAAGCAGCAGATCTGACACCACCCCGGGGCTGTCTTTGTTGAACTTGCTGTATTTGGTGTCCAGGTCAGAGCTCATCTTCTTCAGGGAGCGGCTCACAGCCTCAGCATCATCCTGGAACTGGAGGTGTGGGTAGGAGACAGTCAGGCATGGGAGGACATTGCTGTCTCCAAGTCCAGTGGGGTCTCTCAGTTCCCAGCCCCTCTAAAAGATTGTGTTTGGAGAGGTGTTTTCCTAAAAATACCTTTACTAGGTGCAAGCAAAGGGTCTCCCGTCCTCATCCCTTTGCTGTCTCTCTTCCCAGCCTGCCCACTCTGGCCTGACCTGCAGAGCCATGGCCCGTGAATTTGCTTTTTACCTTCTTATAGCTCTCCACACTTTTCAGCTGGCTCTCCTGGCAAATGCAGAGATTCAGGAAATTCTGCCACTCGTTCTTCAAGGCTTCCTGGTGAGCCTGTGGTGGGACAGAGGACATCTCAGCGGGTTCCAGCTGGTCCTACCTCCCCCACCACTGGTCTCCTTTCCTCAGAAGTCCCAAAGATCAGAGGAAGAGCAGAGAGAAAGCTGTGCCCAGGCACTGCCTGATGCTGAGCCCGAGTGAGGACACCCCTTGAGAAGGACCTGGCTCATACAGTGCAGCCATCACTTCTCAGGTGGTCTCAGCTCCAGTGCTGTTGGGGACTGAGAGCCCACCTCAGCCTGGCACTGCATCTGCAGGCTTGGAAATACAGCCTTGGAGGCTGGGAGCTGGTTTCACTGGGGAGAAGTCACACCATGTCATAGCTGGAACTTCCTAACAATGTGAGGGTGGCTGCACTGATGTGTGTGAACACCTGAGCGGGGGCTGGTCCCAGCACACAGATGGTGGCCACTGTCTCCTGGAAATTTTGGAAAGGGTGAAGACCCTGCACTTCCCTCAGCTTCCCTGTAGGGCTGGAGCAGGCAGAAAGATGCTGCTGCGCAGGCAGTGCAGTGTGGAAGGAAAGAGTAACGTAACTGCAGGGAGAAGTGAAGGGGTCTCCTCCAACCCACCACTTGGCTCTTGAGGCACAGACACACTCTCATTCTCCCACAGGGTTGGGAAGAGACCCCCTCTGCCTACCTGGATAGGTTTAATGGCTGGGTGCTTCAGCTCAATCATCCTGTCCCCATCGTCCTGAAGGTGGTTCACAAACTCCTCCTGGCTGAGCAGCTCATTGGCCTTGAAATCCTGGAGGGGAAGAGAAACTTCCTGACCTTGGGAGCATGCAGGAGGCACAGAGAGGTCTCCTGGGGCACCAAGCATAACTGAGATAAGGCTCCCAAAGCATAGACATCCTGGCTTGTTTGGTTGGTTTTTAAAACAGAAGGGGCTAGGCAGAGCTAAAACAAATTAGACACGCTTGGGCCTCAGAAAGCATCAGGGCATTTGTTCAAAGAGTGTTTTCCTAAGCAATTATCCCTCTTATTTGCTGTGTCCCAGCACACAGCAGTCACTGGGTGTTGTACAGTGACCATCGAGGCTGATGTGAGCCCTTCCCTTCTCTCTGACCACGGAAAGCCTCCCTGACAGCTCTCTGATCCCACATGCCAGCTCAGGGGACCACAAGGGTCACACAGAGCGGCTCATTCCTAATTCCAGCATGGACCCAGGGGGTCTCTTCCCCCTCTGTTTCGGAAAGCCCTGTGCTCAGGGCTGGTGGTGGATGTGCACGAGGCTGGGAGGCACCCTGCAGATCCCACGTGCCAGGCTTGGCCAGCCTTTCATGGGCAGCACACGCTGCCACCCCCGAGGGCTCACCTCGTACTCCCGGCGCACGCTCTGGACATCCATCATTTGGTCACTCCAGTCCTGCTTCAGGATCTTGGTCTGCTGGTCTGTCAGGTAGCCCAGCTCCTTGGTGCAGCGCTGGAGGTGGTGGTAGAGGCTGCCCAGGCTCTGGCCTCGCCAGATGGAAGCTTTCTGCTCACACAGAGGACAGAGGCAGTGTCAGTGCTCAGCCTGGGGAGTCCCTTTCCCCTCCTCCTCTTCCTCCCCTGGACCACACTCCTGTTGCACATCCAGCAGGAGATTCCCAGAAACCTTGGTGAGAAATCTGCCACCACTGGCTCTTATCTGATGGGGCTGCCGTTCCCTCTCCCTCCTCACAGACAGGATATGTTTGTCTAACCAGAATCCCAGGTGTGGGCTGGTGCCCGGGGCAGTCTCAGAGCTGGCCCAGCTCTGCTGTATTTCTCACAAATCCCATTTTCAGAATTAACCTTCATGGGCCCAGCTGGGTAAACTCCTTCCTGGCCACCTCTTTTGCTCTGGCTGCTCATTTCCTCTCTGGAGCCCTTGTTAGGGATCAGGGCAAACCTCCTCATTTGCAATCCTGATTTGGAACAGCAGGTGGGCTGGATTTCCTGGTGCCTTCTGGTCCCTGTGCTCAGGGACACAGAGGAAACTGCAGATCCATGACCCATGAAGAGAAGAGACATGGATCTCACTCTCAGCATTGCCCTGAGGGCAGCAAGAGTTCTTTCAATTTACACACATCCCAAGGAGGGGAGGAAATGGGGAAATGATATGAGGCACATGACTTTACTGTACAAGCCCAGGAGTAGCTCCTATTCTGAGCTGGGCATTCCCTGCCCATCAGGGATTGTGTTACCCTGCTGTAAGACCCCAGAAATCTGCTCAGAAAACCACCAAGACTCTTACCAGCAAGTCCTTGTACTGGCTTTTTAAATCTGCCACATCCTGGGTTACAACACAGCCAAGACCAAGGAGGTGAACAAAAAAACAAAGATAAAGAAAAGCTGTTAGCAAAACATGTGGTGAATGGTAATGAACCGATTGATGGAATGTGCTTTAGAAACCATCCAGGAGGCACCTCCCTGGCCCCCCATGCCCTCTGCAGAGCAAGGGTGGACATTCACCGTGTGGAGCAGCAGATGGCCACACGGCCAGGCAGTGAGCAGAGCCAGCAGGGTCCCCAGTGGAGTGACAGGAACAAGGAGGGGACGGGGGGTGCCTTACCCCGGAGCGGAGGTTCTTGATCTGGAGCCCGTAGGCTTCGATCTCCTTCTGGAGGATGTTGTGCTCAGCTATTTGCTTTTCCAGCTCTGACATGCCGGGGCCGTACTGTCCTGCATTGACTTGTTTCTGTGCAAAAGGAGTCAGAGACTAAAGCAAAAGGCTTCATTTCAGGGAGAAACCCCAGGCAGTGCTGGCAGGGCATGAAAAGATCTCCTATCTGATAGCGGTCCAGGAGGAAGGGAGGGGATTTTTTTGTTGTTTCTCATGATTGCTGTTGGTTGCCATTTCCCCAGCCATACACAGGGGCAAAAATAACCAGACCACATAACCCTGGGCTACGGACCTGAGCTGAGCCAGCCCCCTGCCCGTGGTGACATGCATTGGATGTACTTAGTTACCATCCAGCTTTCAGAGGAATCCAAATTGGCTCCAGTCTGGGAACTTCACATAGCCAAACCTTGCAGTGTGAAACCCTGAAAGGTAGGGCTATTAAATAGCTATGTAAATTAAAATCCTATGTAAAATCCTAGGAGACATCACCTTCTCCATCCTTTCTTCCCACAGCAGGACTCTCTACGTGATCCCCCTCTGGTAACTCTTAATGTGAAGAGGTTAATTCAGAGGGTGCTCCAGAGGGTTTTGAGAGGTAGAAGGAGAGTCTGTGTTCCACCCAGAGCCACTGAATTATTCCCACCACCTCCAATATCCCTGCATTATGCTGAGCATGCAGTCGCTGGCACAGCCCTACAGACAACAGCAAACATCATCTGGCCTGGTAGGAGATGGGAGAGAACATCCAAACCCAGCTGCTGTTACCATCTTTTGGTCCAGGATCCTGGCCCAGTCCACCCTGGGCCCCACCTCGGGGACGTTCAGTTGCTCGTAGAGGGCTCGGTACTCTGCACAGAGCTGTGTCACACGGTCATGGAGCTGCTGGATGCTGCCGAGGGGAAAGGCACAGGTCCCTGTGTCACTTGGGAAGCAGGAGAGCCAAGGTGGGCTTTGTGGAGCCCAAATTTCACTTGCAAGACCCAGGCTACTTTGCTGTCCCTTCATTGCACTGGCCTCCTTCAGCAGTGTCCAGCACCTGTCCTGCTGTTCTCCATCTCCAGGGATGTCTCAGGAATTACTACCCAGGAGGGTGCTGCAGGGAGGTCAGGGCTGTCCCTTCCCAGCTAGGAGACTTCCCTCCTGATTTCTACATAGAAGGGCTGGAAGTGAAGGGAAGCAAAGCACCAGAAGCCGACTGAGGCTCTTCTCCTGCTCCAACACCCATCTCTGACTCTGTGCTTGCCCCAAATGAAAGGTATTTATTTAGGCAAGGCAGAGGGGATTTGCCCTGAGAGTGGGGCCACATTTTAGCTCTGCATTTTTCTAGTACCTTTTACAAGGGCTCCCAAGAAGCTGGGGCCTCTTGGGCAATCCCTCAGGCATCCACTCTGCATACCAATATCTTTATAATAAATTGGCAGAAAAGCTGATTTATGGTAAACTCTGTGGGAAGAAGAGTGAAACTACCACTCATGGCAAGGACAGGAGTCCATTCTATGTCCTCAGGGGGTTCCCAATTGCTCAGTGCCCTCATCACAGCAGTCCCTCCACTGAACTCACTCTTTCTCTATCTCAGGAGCCTGTGGGTGTTTCAGCCTCTTGGCACGGTCCACGTCCAGGAAGAGATCCTTCAGCAGGGTCTCAGCTTCCTTCAGGTTCCTGGCATTCTCTGTCTGGAACTCAAAAGCCTTGTTCTTCTGGTGATTGCTGGAATCCTGAAGACCGGGGAGACAGAGCAAAAAGCCTGGTTGGACCACATGGACCACACAACACTTTTCTTGGCCAACAAAGAGGCTCTGGATCCTCCACACACCAACCACAGAGGAGCCCTGGTGCCCAGTCCAGCCCCCTGCTCCAGCTCCTTCCCTCCCAGGGCCTGTGTGGGTCAGGCTGGCAGCCTCTGGGGTTGCTGGGAGGCACAGGGCTGTGCTGCCATAGGTGAGACAGCCTTGGCTGTGAGGCACCGAGCAGAAATAATCTGAGAGGCCTCGGGATGCAGCCCCAGGCGCTGGGAGGCTCTGTGGGGTGTCTGTTCCTCCCCAGCCTCGAGTCAGCCCCCAAACCTGCACCAGCATGCACAGAGCAGACAGCTAACCTGTTCTAGACACTGCATTTCTAGGCAAAGCCTTTCACCTCCCACCACCCCCTGCCACAACCTGACCTGCTTGAGCCTGGACTGAGTCTCCAGGATGTCCTTCTCCACCTGGTCAGCATTTGTCTGCATGCGGGAGATGAGCACGGCCAGCTCGTTTGTGGAGGACCTGAGAGAGGGAAGAGCAAAGCAGATGGGTGGTAAAGCAAAGCTCACCCCCTCCATCACTGCCCAGGACCTGCCCCAGGCCTGGTTCTTCAGGCCTTTCCCCCATGTCCACTGGGTCTCTGAAGAAAGAGTCTGAGCTGTGGCCAAGGGCACGGACACACACAAGTGGTCAGTGCCTGGCTGCTCCCTCAGCCAGGAGAGGGCCAGAGCTGGTGTGTTCAGAGTGAGTGGTGGTGGGATTTTGCACACCACCCAGCCCATCTGCACAACTCCTTGCTGCAGATGCTGAAAACTTTGTGTGGATTCAAAAAAACATCAGAGGGGGGAAAAACAGAAAAAAAAGGGGGGGGAAAAAAACCTGCTGTAGGGCTCCCAAATGCAGCGACACCACATCTGGGGTGGGAAGACCCAAAGCCACAGACAGCTGGAGGCCAGGTGAACACCCAGCAGAGGCAGCACAACATGCTCACCCTGTTTGGAGGCGCTTCCCTGGGTGCCTGCCCTTGGCTGCTGGCACAGGTGGCCCTTCAGCCCGACCCAGAGCTGCCATCCTGTTCCATGTGAAGCTCTCCACAGCTGGGCCCATTGAGGCACTGGAAAGCCCAGTGCCACCCCAAGACTGGGCTGCAGGGGACAAGGAGACCACAAGCCCCTCTGGGTGCTGTAGGCTGTTGTAGCTGTGGTGTTTTCAGAGCTTGGGGACAGCACGAAGCTGAGTCAGGGCAGGTTTAGGCTGGATATCAGGAAAAGGTTTTGTACCCAGAGGGTGCTCAGGCACTGAACAGGCTCCCAGGGAAGTGGTCACAGCACCGAGCCTGTCTGACCTCGAGGAGTGTTTGGACAATGCTGTCAACACGTGGCAGGATTCTTGGGGTGTCCTGTGCAGGACCAGGAGTTGGACTTGATGCTCCTGGTGGGTGCCTTCCAACTCAGCATCTCCTATGGTTCCAAGACTCTAATTTCCCAGGGCCATGGCACACCTACCAGCCCTCCTCGCCCCAGTGAGGCTTCCCTGAAGGTCCCTGACAGACCATTCCCTATTGCTGCCACCTCAGTGCCACCACACAACCGACGGTGCCATCACAGCCCTTATCCCACCAGCACCCTTGGGAATGAGCACCTCGAGCCCTGCTGGAACAGCTGGTTCCAAAGCCTGCAGCCAGGCACGGGATGGTTCCCAACGCTCCCTGCGGACAAGGAAGCTCAAACCTCGGTGCCACCTTTGTCCTGTGTCCTGTTGTTTCTAACAGCATCTGCCTTTGAGGACAGTGCCGGCCCTACCCCGCAGGCAGGGAGAGCACAGCACTGCCAGGATGTGGGCAGAGGCAGGAGGGTGTGGAGCGATAGCATCGCGCGGGGATGGAGCTCTTGAAATGCTGCTGATGGGACAAAGTTCAGCAGAGGCTGAGCGCGTTATGTGCTGGTGCTGGGATCTGAGAGCAGGAGGAAGGAGTTTGAGCAGCAACAATGGGACATCACTGGGGGTCAGCTGGAATGGGGGGACACTTCTTCGGGGCAGGCTGGTACCTCTTTGGGGGTGGAAGAAGGTAGAAGAAAGGTGATGTCCTGCAGCAGAGCCACCACATCTGCCCTTTAGCTACACACTTTCCTTCCAAGACCCTGAATCCACAAAGGACAGGGGGAAATTATTCCCTTAATGGCTCTATCACTGCTTCTGCTCCTACTCGTGGCCGTTTGTGTTCCACGGCTCATTCCAAAGGCTGGAACAGGTGCTGGGATGTTCATTTATAACAGCCCCAAGTGACTGTACCGTGCCAGTGAGTGCTACGGTCACCCCAAGCCAAGCACTCGGGTGCCACAGCTCCTGTTTGAACCGAGCTCAGCCCACACTGAGCACGGCCCGTGAGGCTCCAGAGGAGGCACAGCCCCAGCGCTCCTGCTCACAGCATCCTCCTGTCCCCTTTCCCCAGCTCCTCCCTTGTTTTTAATTTCCCAAGTGTGGGCCTGCACAAAGCAACTCTCAGCTTTGGGGGGTGTTTGGGGCTGGCAGCACCTCCTGGCCAATCCTCGGCTTTCCTGCCTGGAATGCACATCAGCAGAGTAAAAGGGGACTGCTGTACAGCAGCAGTGCCACTTCTGCAGGGTCTAATTCCAGGGATCGTGGAGCCCAAGAGCCCAAGCAGCGCATCCATCATCATCAAGACATCATTCCCTGCTACAACCTGTGTTTTATATCCCGTTAATCATCCCTCCTACTCCATCCACGCCCTTTCCCGGTGTAAACTGCAGTGCTCAGGGAGACGCACAACAGGGTGGATGGGAGCAGCATAGAGGGCGGACCGGGTCCCTGTGAGCCTGAGCGAGCAGCAGGCTGGAAGCTCTCAGAGGTCCCCCCTCCCCAGGAGGTTACACAATCTCCCACTCATCCCCGACACGCCTGGAATGAGGTGGTGTCCCATGAGCAAATACTTGAGCACCACCCAAATTTCCTGCCCGGGCTCTCTGCGCAGGGAGGAGGGTGTGAGTCACGGGCTGGGCTGTCCCGGGGGACGGAGCCTCTCCCAGAGCGCCGGGAACAGCATCGTCCCCCCAGGAGGTCTGGCTGAATTCAGCTCCTGCCTAAGGAGTGTGATTGGGATGTCCTGTTTGAGCGCATCCCAGTTTGTCATGTGGCTGTGGATAACTGTGCCACTCCAAGACGGGAGAAGTGAGGATCCATCCTTCCCAGGGATGGTAGATCACCAACAAAATCCTGATTATTCCTGCTGGCGCTCCCCTTCTGATTGAAGGAAACACTGGGGCACTCCATCCCTTAGTTCCTAAGGCTGGACACAGGAATCTGCTTTGTTTAGGCTGAGCCACAACAAAACTACGGACTGCAAAGACGTCAGCAACCTCCTCGTCACAGGGACTCAGCCCATGCCAGCCTGTGCTGCACGGGGCACCTGAGGTTGGAGACCAGGATGCTGCTGCAAACAGCCTGATTTTCACAGAAGCGAGGATGCTTCCTGGAGAACATCATCTCAGGAACAGCAGGGGTGTGCTGAGAGGAGTCCAGGCAAACACCCACCCACCCAGCCTGTGGTGACAGGGATGCATCACTGTCTCTCCTCAGGGTGTCCCCTTGCCCATCCCTGCTGCCCCTGGGCACGAGCTCTCACTCAACCAGAGCTGATCCAGGTGGGCCCTGCATTTCAGGGTGAACATGCTGACATTTGGGCTGCAGAGAGGCAGCCTGGCTTCAGGTGGGACATGGGCAAACACGAGCTCGTGTTGGACACCCCTTATACCCCCAAAATTCGGGTCCGGTTCCATACACAGAGCGTGGTACAGCCACAGTCCTGGGACGGCTGAGGGCAAGGCTGGGCAAAGCTCCTCCTCCTCAGGAGCCAGGGCAGCCTCCTCCCTAGGGCTATCTCATGCCTAGGAGAGGCACAGCACTGTTATTAAGGTTGTTAATTTGTTCATTTCTTGTACCACTTTCTGCCTCCTGGACAGTCCAGCTGCACGCGAGGGACAGTGTCTCTCAGCAGCAGCAGGACTGTCCCCCACTCCTGGTCACTCCTGCCAGGACACTTTGGGCAGGACCACAGCACCACCCACTGCAGTCCCTGACTCCTCTGTCCCTTCCTCAGGGAGCCTTTGCTTTATGGCCAGAGCCCAAAGTTGGGTCTGTTCTCCCCAACACACAGAAGTTCTGGCACGTTTTGATTTGCCAGCAGATCTCAGCAGACCACCACTGACCCCCTGCCAGTGCTGGGTTAGTCCCTGAGCAGCTGCCTGTCCCCAGGGTCCACACTGCTCCAAACTGACTGGGGTGAAGCAGAGGGAGGTGGTGGAAAAAGCAGCAATCCCAGGAGACATCTAAATCCCAGGAGATGACTTGACATCCACCTCCCAAACCACCCACAGCCTTTGTCAAAATCACACCCAGGCACAGCCAGTCCAGCCAGATCCAATTCAGTTCCACCTTCTCAGGAGTTTTCCCTTCCAGCCCCGCAGTGCCTCCACCCAGAGCAGGGCACATCCCGGATGCTCCTCAGGGACAAACCTGCGCTTGCTGATGCCTCCCTGGGATGCATCCCCCAAACGGAGACCGCAAAGGGCCGTGAGAGCCGGGATGCTCAACGCCATGGCCCCAGGGACCAAGAGCCATCTGTGAGGGTCCAATTGCTGATCATCAACCTCGAGACAGGGAACAACTCAGCTGCTGCTGAGGCTCTGGCCTTGGGGCCACCAAGAGCAGCTGTGGGCCACCGACATTTTCTTGGGGCCATCTGCAGAGTGTGTGCTGGCGGCTGCTCCCGAGACAACTCATCCACCTTCATTTTCTCAGCTACTTTGGGCACTGACCAAGCCCCAGGCTGTGGCCAAGCGAATTAGGCTGTGTCTGATGGTTGGTGCCTCCTGAAACAAGCACAACTAGCTCGGTAATTGCTGTGCTCCTGGCTCCAGCCTCCATGGGGAAGAGGTGCACATCTTGCTGGGATGCAGCTCCAGTTATTCTGAGAGGTTCATGCTGGGGGAGACCCTGCCCAAACCCTCTGCACGCTCCTGAGAAATCCCAGCCTGCTTTGGAAGCTGGCTGGGGAGGTGGAGAGATTGCATTAGTAAGGCTGAATAAACCAGAGCCTGACACAGCTCCCCGGTGCTGGGGAGGTGTCTCGCTGCAGCCAGGCCCCAGGCAAAGCTTGGTGTTCAGAGAGCCCCCAGACCTGCCTCTGAGATGAGTTTGTGGGTGCTCAGCTCCACTGAAGCTTCCCACGGCAGAGGTCCAGCTCCCGACATCCCCCTGGGCAGCCCCAACGTTTGTGGGGTCACCTGGTCCCCAGGCCCTGCTGCCCTGCCCGGCCGCCCCCTCCTCAGTGGCTGTTGCCTGACCTGGGGTTTGGCCCCCAAAACACCACATTTGGGGGCTGGCACCGTGTTGTGACCACCTAGGTGTCCACACACACACAAACACTGTCCTGGATGGCTGCTGGTGGTCCCAGGAGATGTGGCCAGCACACTCGTCACCCTGCATGTCCCCTTCTCCCCAGCACAACCCGCCTGGCAATTTCCTCAGCTTCCAACCATGGCAGGGCAGAGAATTCCCATGGAATCAACCAACACTGCAATATGCAAAATTGCTGAGGAAGGTGGAAAATAATCCTGAGTTAACAACAGCAGCTGGAGGGAGGGATGAGAGTTCCCTGCACGAGCACTCCCTCCCAGAGGACTCCCTGATCCTAGAGAAGCATCACACATCCCATTCCCTCAGAACTGAGGGGATCTCTTCATAGAATCACAGAATGGTTTGGGCTGGAAGGGACCTTAAAGACCATCCAGTTCCAAGCCCCTGCCACGGGCAGGGACACCTTCCACCAGACCAGGTTGTTCCAAGAAGGTCTGAAAGAGGCAAACTCAGCAATTCAACCTGCAGAGACCCGGCCTGTCCCAGGCTGGCTTAGAGCAGCCACCAGCAAACCCATCCTCACCCACAGCCACCACCTGAGCAGCACCAGACTGAGCATCCTGCTCCAGGGATCCCAGGGCAGCCTCACACCAACCTCACACAGCCAGGGAATCCCGGGATCTCAGACCCAGCCTGGGATCTGCTTCACCACCAAGCAGACCCCGCTCCACCCAAGCACAGAGGCTGCTTTTATCCTGCTCCTACATGCTCAAAAGGGACTTTTGCACCTCCCTGTTCAATGATCACAGCTCTGAGCACATCCCAGGCACCGCACGGACACTTCTGGGAGGGAGCACAAAGCCCACCGAAGACAAGGACAACAGCCAGGCAACACATTTTGGCATCAGCTCCCAGCAAACCCCAACCTTCTGCTGCTCCACAGAGGGATGGCACTTAGGGTGGCTTTACAGACATGGATCACCCATCCCTTGTCCTCCCCGAGGGTCACGGGACAGCACAGACACAGGAGAGGGATCACACTTACTTGCTGGGTTTGACAGGGGAACTTCTGCTGGGAGAACTTCTGCTCGGGGAGCTCTTGCCCACCCCCTTGAACATGTTGGCCAGGTCCCAGCTGGTGTCCCGTGTTGCGGTGTCCCGTGTTGCGGTGTCCCGGGCTCTGCACAGTCGCGGTGGGGCTGGCTCTCTGCTCCCTGCTCCGCTCTCTCGGGATGGAAGGACAGGACTCAGCGAGGGACGGCCGGCGGCGCAGTAAAGAGCAGATCCTGGGAGGCTCCTCCCCGAACGCAGGTGAGCAGCAGCAGCAGCGATGGAGGCACATCTGAAAAAATGACTCGAAAAACCAGTTTAGGGTGGAAAGAGCAGAGCCCCAGAGGGAGAACGGGAGACCTCGCCCTGGCTCGGAGAGTGTTTGGGCTCACACAGCCGCAGCCGAGCAGCAGCTTCCAGCAGAGGGGCAGAGAGCACTTTGCAGGGAGGAAAAGCCTGGGAACACGACTGGGAGGGGATGCGCTGCAGCCACTGAAACACGTTTTAAAGCATCTCCTTGCAGCAGCTGTTTAAAATGCTACAGAACAGCAGAATCCCCATGGACAAAGCCAACCAAGCGCTTTCCGAGACAGCAGCAGCAGTTTGGGAATCAGCAGTTCTCAGAACATGATGTTATTTTGCAGTCCAGTAAACTTTTGGCCCAGGCTCAGCACAAGGTGGCCCTGGCTCCCAGGAAAACACTGAGGGCTACAGCAGAGGAAAAGTCAGCAGCTCCAGCACAGCATCTCAGGAGCCTCAGCCAGCGGGATTCAGGCTCTGGGACAAAGCCAGCCCCAAAGATCTGGGTCTGAGGCTCTGCCCAGGCACCCTGTCTACACGAGACCTCAGACCAGGCTTTGCCTCTGGGCAGCTCTTTCCCCTCTCCCAAGAGGTTCCCAGTATGCCCAGCAACACCCTGGCATCTCTGTGGCTCCTGGGGATGCCCGTCCAGGCTGAGCTGCCCAGTGGGGCTGCCCAGCCCCATGGCTCTCTTAGCCACAGCCAGGGCTGCCTGCCTGCTGCTTTCAGATAAAGCCAAGTCCAAAGGTCCCCACAAACCAGGAACCCTGCATTTCAGGCTGATCCAGCACGGATCCCACAGCAGCATGGGATCCTACCCAGTGCAGGAGCAGGGAGGGAGGGCAGAGGATGGAGGAGGAAGGGGACAGGAGAAGATGGGGGTCACAGCCCCCACATAAGCACCAGCCAGACACTGGCGATGCCAACACAGGTTTGTGGCTGCTCTTCCCTGTTTTGTGTGGTCCAAAGACAACCCAGGACCAGAGGAAAAGGCCTGGGGTCCATTGTCTCTTCTTGGGTGACCTCTTTATCCTCTTTAAATTTAAATCACACTTGTCTCAGGAGAGAAGGAAAGACACAGACAAGATGGAAAGTGATTGCTGAGAGATCACCCCTTTGCCACTGACATCCCACTGACCTATGACAGCAGTGATGCTCTTTGACCAGAGCTGCTGGGGGCCCCAGGAGGACCCCCAGACCAGAGCCAGTCCCTGTCATTAGCATTCAAAGGCTTTGAGTGACCTGAAGCCTTGCCAGGGATGAGAGTTGAAAGCATCTGGTGCCGCATGGACCTATTTTGTACCCACACAAAACAGGAGCATGGGACAAGCTCTTCTGTGTGGGGCTGCTGTTTGCAGGAGGGGATTAATTCCACGTAGATTCAAAGGAAACTAAATTGGACAAGATCAACTGCCTGTAATCCCCTGGAAAACAGTTTGCTGGCACGTGGAGGAAGTTCAAAGAATTAGCACCAAGAGTAAAACCAAGCACATACCAACCCAGCCCTCTGGATGGCCTGGTTCCCAAGCCAGGATCCATCACCCTGGAGCAGCCTGGAGCCCACGGCTGGGGCTCCTCACCTGCACAGCTCCAAGACAGCACCTTCCTCTCCTCTGTGTAACAAGACACGGCTGTGATCCCTCCCCCGGCCAAGTCCCCGCCTGGCGAGGATCCCTCGGGAAGAGTGTTCCAAAGGCAATAGTCCTTGCTGACAGCCCTGTGCACACACAGACACACGCCCTGGCAGGCAGCAGCAGCCTCTGTGCCACACAGACGGGACAGACAAACACAGGGATAATCTCCGGGAGGAGAGCAGCATCTTTGGCAGGGCACCTGGCCGCTCCCAGACCACATGAGACACGAGCTGGGAAGCCAGGCCAGGTCCTGCCTGGTCCTGAGCCCTGGTCGTTAAATGATGCTGAGCAGCCAGCCTGCCTCAAGCTGCCTCGCCCTCGCTCAGCCAGAGAGGGGAGGAGGAGAAGCAGAGTCCACGCGAGGGGCAGCTCCTGGCGCCTGCTCATCCTCGGAGGAGCAGGGCTTGCCCAGCCCTCAGAAAGCCCTGTCCCAGCCTCAGGAGAAAAGGCTGGCAGGGGAAGCCGGAGGATGGCTCTGGGGTGATGGGTCTTGCCAGCCCAGCAGCCCTGGCACACCTGGGGCACACAAGGAATATTCTGCTGCTGCCAGCTCNGGCCAGCCCAGCAGCCCTGGCACAGCATCCAGCCCAGAAGTTGCTGCTGCTGCCCGACACCTGGGGCACACATGGAATATTCTGCTGCTGCCAGCTCGGCCTCCCCTGCTCTGTGATGGATGCCAAGACCTGCGAAGGGGAAGAGGAAGTCACTGCAAGAATCCTCAGGACATTATGACAGGTCCTCACACTTGTGGCAGGCACTGCTGGATTCAGCCCAGGTCACTTCCAGATCCTCCGTGGGTTTTGCCCAGACCGGCCCGAGCCGTGCCAGGGCAGAGCACAGCGGTTAACCCAGACCCTGCAAGAAGCAACAGGCAAGGAGACCAGTTCAACCAGTTCTCCACCACAGCCACCCACACAGCTGCACCTGGCACTGGGACCTGGGCCCGAAATCCCGAGCAGGACCTACCTGCCCCCGTGCAGCTGGAAACCTGAGCACAGGTCTGTGAGAAGACCATCCCAAGAGCATGGCCAAGGGTCCCCCATCTCCAGAGCACACCAGTCAGGCAGCCCCATCCCAGCAGGATCACTCCATGCTGCAACGGGGACGAAGCTCCCGCCTGCTACAGCTGGCAGAGCTGCTGTCCCCACGGGAGATGGGCCAGGGGTGGGCAGCCTTCGTTTCACCCCAGTTATTCCAGCCTGGAAACGCTGCTGCTGATCCAGAGGCAAAGCCAATCTCAGAGCAGGTTGTGCCTTGCCCCAGCACATTCCCAGCTGGGCTCCAGCTCTGTTTGGGGGCTGAGACGCATCTCCTGGGGGAATAGACCTGGGGCTGGCTGCTCCTGCAGCGCTCCAGACACAGCAGGAGGTGGTATGGGAAGTCACACCAGAAGCACTTCATTCGTTTCCAGAACAGGATTTACCCCCGCGGCCGGGAGCCGTGCCAGGATGCAGATGCCTGGTTTTACAGGGCAGTCACACAACCAGCAGCTGCCTCTTGCTGCTCACACGGCTGAGTAGTAGCCTGCAGGGACAGATAAGCAGGCACAGCTGCCTGGAGGACCTCGGTGAGCACGTAACATCTCAGGGCAGGAAGATTTCAGGAACCATCCCAGGCCAACCTTTCATAAGAGATTGGCAGAGGCTGGAGGTGCCTTCGTTATCAGCTTGGCCTCTCTGTTAGGTTTTTACAGAGGAGATGGCAGGTGAACATGGCCCGTAAATGATTTACTGTTACCTGTGAAGACCATTTGACTTCCTGGATGACAATGAACTTGCCTTCCCCATGCCTCTCCCCTCCTGAACACCCTCTGTACACCATTCCTTCAGACTTGTTTTCTTTCCATTTCACCTCCTTGCTTTTGAACTTCTTCATTCTTGAACTCACCCTCCTGGGAAGTGATGCAACAAAATCAAAGCACTGCACAAACCTGCCATGTCATCACACCACCCAGAGCTGCTTCTGGCCAGACACTGCAGGGGAAACTCCACTTTTAAGGTCCTAAATGACTCTGTAGAGTAGTGGGTGCCACAGCAGAGCAAGGGAAGGACCTTTACAACAAATTTAACCATTGGGAAGTAGGAGGAGAAACACAGGAACAACCAGTGAGCACAGACGCAGAGCGTGGCTGGGGATTGGTCTCCAATTGTTTGGCACCTGGAGCTGGCATTGTTTGGAACAGCCTGGAGCTGTTTATAAAACACCATGGAAAAGCAGTTTGTGCATCTCCTCACCCTGTAAAGCCCCTGCTCATGATGACCCATATTTACACCAAATAAAACCAGGGCCCATCTCACTAGCAGCACTCACCACCACATCCCCAGGGAGCCCTCTGCATCCGTGAGGGATGCTCTGCTCTGTGGAGATGCTGCTTGTTTGGCAACAGGACCAGCAGGTACAGGCAGCCCAGGCCAAGACTTACAAAGGATACCTGGTCTTTGCAACTGGAGACTGAGCCTGCAACACTTGAGCTGACCCCAGCCACAGGGAAACCCCTGAGTGTCTCCAAAGCCATGGAGAACGGTGGAGCGTGAAATCAGGGCCCCCAGACACCACCTTGGGAGGAATCAGAGCCTGGTCCCACACACTCATCAGCCTCTGTTTGCCTTGCAGACACCAAGGACAGCACCTTTTCATACAATTCCTATTCCAGCCCCTTTTCCCCCTTGTGGAGCAGTTTTCACACTCCACAAGCCAAAGTGAATCTCCAGAGCCTCAGAAAAGCCTAGTTGAAAAAACTGCCTCACCACTGGGATAATAGGACACTTGATTGTCTGGAGTCTAAAATTACTGGGTCCTCAAACCTTGTTTTGCTTTGCCTTATCTTTGCCAACTGATAAGCAGAGGGGAAGTGCAAAGGCCCCAGGACTTCTCCCTCCAGGTGGAATTAAGACCCATTAAAAACTTCCCAGGTTGGAGCAGGCTCAGCACCCTGCCAGGGTCTGCAGAGGTCAGGGGGTTCTGGATGCAGAGCCAGCTCAGCTCCAAGGGATCTTTCCCCGGAAACCAGAGGTGGCCCAATCCAGCACGGCACCAATGGGCAGCCCTTGTCCTGCTCCTTTGCATCTCCCTAAATACAGAGGACATTCCCACCATGCCATCTCCTTAACAGCCCTTTCCCAGGGCTGTTGTGGACTACTCATCCCCAGACCCTTCAGACATCAAAAGGACCTGCCTGCTTCCCACCCCACAGCCTCTCCAGGCTCATTCCAGCATCCCGCAGCTCCTTCTGAGTTCAAGCCCCAGAGCTAACAAGCAGGACATCAGGGCAATTCCCTGCAGCAGTTAACGCGTTAGCCTAATTTTCCTCTCCCCAGAGGATTAGCAAGGCTGTAATAGCACTAAATAAATTCACTAAAGGCAGATTCTCAGGACACTTTGTCTGGAAAACTTGCTTATAACTTACAGGATGCAGCCTGTAAATTTGGCTTTAATATCCGGTGACACGGCTGAAGGGAGCTGCTCCCAAACAGAGCGATTGGATCTGAACAAGATGTGTCCTAGATTATTAATGAGGCAATAAGGTAATTAAACACCTGCCTGGAGAGGCAGCCTTCACACTCATGGCACAGCCGGGGAAGGAACCCACAGAATCAGGGTGGGAGATCAGAGCTTCTGGAGTGTTTCTTTCAAAGCTGCTTTGCCCAAACAGGAGTGCCCTGGAGAAGAGACAATCCCCTGCACATGCTGGGATAAAGCACCAGGCAACCAGCCCGTGTTGGGATGATGGAAGTTAAACACAAGGGCAGGTTTGCTTTCCACACTCAGGTGCAAGCAAAGGCCCTGCAATGTGCAAAATACCTGCAGGATGGTGTATTGCAGGTGGTGGCCAACTGAAGCACGTGCCCTGAACAGCTCACAGGTGTTCCTGCTTGGGAGAACAACCTCGACACAAAGAGCTGACTGAAGCAGCAGGCGTTCAGAGAGGAGGGGATCAGCTGGAGCACCCATCCAGCAAGACCTGGAGGCCCTTAGGAAGGAGGATGCTCACATCAACTAGGAAGGATCATGCTTTCAGACACCCTCCAAACCAAACCAAGCTCCTGGAAGAGCTCTGCTTGCTCCACAGGGCTATCAGGGAGAGAAGACAGACCCCTCCTGGGTGACTAAGGCAGGGGACAGAACGGTGACAGGCCCTGCAAAACACCCCGCAACCCATCTGTGAGGGCAGAGGGGGCAGCAGCCAAGAACATTTGAGCCAAGGGGGCTCATACCCAAACTGCAGCTTCCAGCCCAGAGCCCCAAATGCTTTTCAATCACACATAAACCTCTTGCAAAGCTCCAATTGTGAGCTGCTGTTGCCTGATTCAGCAGCAAGTGCTTCTGTGTCACAGGAAGGGACCAGAGCAGGATGAATGTGTCTGCCACAGCTAATTCTGCGTGGCCAGACCTCACCTTCCCCGACTTAATTTGATGCTGTGAGAAAATTAGACGTTCTCCTGCTTCTGTGGAAAAAGGCGAGCACTGAAGGTAATTCAGAGGCTTTGATGCTGCTCTTTAGTCATTCGGGCACCGGCATCGCTCCCTGGACTGACCACGGGCAGGGATGAGAGTCACTAATCCTCATGCACAGCGTGTGAGCCTGGGGCAAAGAGCCTTGTCTGTGCCGTGCATGGCCAGCAACGTCCTGCAGCCCAGCGAGGCAGGGACAAGATCATTTCCAGAGCGAGAATTTTGACTTTAATAACCTCAGCACCTCGGGCGTTCAGAAGTGGAGAGGTTTGACGAAGATCCCAGTGTGGCAGTGCCTGGAAATGCCAATTGCACGCTCGGGCCTGGGTCTGGATTTGAATGGATGGCACTGGGGAACATGAAAGCTGTGCCCAGGGCCGCCCGCGCACAACAGACATGTAAATGACACCCTTTGAAAGTGGTTTTAAACCTCCCCCTCTGAGCCATTACTGCTTTTTAGGCCAGAGGTGGGAAGGCTTTCACCCCGGCTCCCTCGCAGCAGCACAGCCTCCTCCCTCCCACACGGAGTTTGCACTTGGGCTCGGCTCTAACCCGAACGCTGGAACCGAGCACCAGCATTCAGCAGGGTGCAAAGTAAATCCCCGATGCAAACACAGAGAGCGAGCACACTCCGGGGCTGGATGCTCCCGAACAAGGACTTCCCTGCTTTGTCCCCACCCAAATCCCACCGTCATCCGTTTCCCCAAGAGCCCAGTGACAGCAGCTGTCACGCAGTGGCTTTGCAGGACCGAGCCTCTGCTCAGGCACGAAGCAGCAGCCAGGCCCAGGAAACCTCACCCAAAGGGAGAGGGGCAGGGAGCGGCCGCATTTCTCAAACCTGCTCACCCTCGGCGCGGTTTGGGTGAGCCCCGGACGCCAGAGCCCGGCACGATCCTTGGCTGGAGGTGCGGCTCCGTGGAGCTCTGCGGGATCAGCTCCGGGTGAAGCCACTCCGCACCGAGCCCTGCGAGTGCCAGGGCTGAAGGTGCAGGTCCTAGGGACAAGAGGGACTCGGGCAGTGACCCCGGGTTCTGAGCTGGGCCGGACGGGCAGCTGCGGTCCCAGCACTTCCTCAACCCGGAGCAGGGAGGGAGGAGAAGGCCGAGCAGCCGGCAGAGCTGCTGCTGCTCCTGCCGCAGCCCCAGCGCAGCCCGAGCACAGCGGCGGCTCCCAGCCCCGCTCTGCCGGGATCCCCACCGCGCATCCCTGCCTCCCACCCGGCTCACAAAGGGCTCTTCCTTGGCAGCAGAGCTGACCTGCCACCGTCCTTGTTTGAAAACAGCAATCCCTTCCTGAAGAAAGAGGAGCAGCCACAGAGAGTCAGTATCCCATCAAATCAATCATTGAGAAAACGTCTCATTTACACCCTGGCTGCAGCCCACGGGGTACTTGTGCTGACAAGGTAGTTCACAAGAGCTGTGAGGGAGCACAGAAACCCCTCAGCAGATGCATCCTCTCCCAAGGATGAGTTCTGCTCCCACTGCAGTTGGACAGGAAGTTCCCACTACTCAATTCTGCCAAACCAGCCAAACCTACAACCTGCTGCTCAAGAGACACAGCCACAAATGCCCCAGAGAACTCCTGACAGTGCCCACCTGGGCTGTCCCGTAGCTGGAGTAGCTTGCATTAGGCAACAATTTTCTAGCCACACAAACCCTTGTTTAAAATACCCCCAACTCCTTGTTTTAAAGGAGGCAGATGCTGTTATTTAGGAGCTCCCAGGCCAGACTGTTACAGTCCCACATGCCACCTTTCAGTTCTTTCACTGCCCAGTTTGTCTCATGCTCCTCACTTCTGTCCCCCATGAGTCCCTCAAGACCCATCCACTGTCCCCAGACCCCTCAGAGTGCACGACCAGAAATAAACATTGCTCAGACACAGGTCTATCACTGGTGGTGGGGTGACAGCCACGATGAACATCTCATTCCTATTTTAATAGATGCAATGGTACCAAGCAGGGCTACCGCAGCCTGTAATTAAAATTCCAGTGCTAATCCCAAAGATACTCCATAGGAAAAGTTGATTGAAAGCAATCCTCTTGACCATTCTGCTGGAGTTTCCTGTTTTGAGGGCAATCACGTGGCCTCCTTGCCAATTAATTCATGGAAAGAGAGCAAGCAGTTTAAAGGAACAGCGATGAAAGAGCAGTGCAATAAGGAAGTTTCCAAGCCCCACAAGCCAGTGCTGTGCACCTTGCCCCGGCTGTTCCAGGCCCAACACCTGGGCAGGCCCAGGGGAATTGGTTTGTTCTGCACATCAGACACTTCACCTGCCTGCCCTGTCCCCCTGCAGCTGCCTGAGCCTCACCTGTGCCAGCCCAGACTCCACTGCAGGGCTAAAAGCCTCAGTATGTCAGTCTGGTCTGGTCTGCATCGTACAGGTAACTTCAATAACTATTTTTTCCTTTTTACATTTTTAGATTTTTTTCCTAGTGCCTTATCAGCGTCCTGCATATAATTTAAGCCACATCACTGCTCATGAACCCCACTCCATTCACTTTCCACTAACATTACACCAAAACAAACAAGCCAAGTCACATCCGAGTGGTGTTATCTGAGCCTTGGGGCAGAAGATCCTCCTCCAGAGCTAAGTGGCCATTCCCCAGTGGTTCAGTAGCCCCAGGTGATGGTGTGACCTCGATCCCCTGAGCGCTTGGGAGGCAAAGAGTACTCAGTGTTCCTAATACAAACTACACGCCTCAGAGGTCAGGAATAAAACTTTATTGTTTTCAAATTTCTTATCTTCGTTCAACTCATCAGTTATCAGTCACGTTTGGTGGAAAGAGGCCAATTGCTCTCAGGTTTTTGTAACTGTAACTAGAAACTGGCCACAGTAGGAGACTGCCTGGAATCAATCCAGGCACCACACAGATCCGTGGAAGGAAAGCAGAGTTTGGTGCAAACCAAGGGAGAACACTTCTGTGATTTGATCCAAAAGCTGAGGAGAGCAGCTCAGCTGGACACAGGGACCAGGTCAGCCTGGTCTTTCCTTGCCTAAAAGGAAATGGGCTTTGTAGGGAAATCTGCCAGTCAAGACCAAATTTTCTAGAAATTGCCATCTGATGAATAAAGTCTTCCACCTTTCTTTCATCTGTACACTTCCCTTTCTCCTGTAAAATGCCCCTGCAATCCAGAGGCAAACGGAATTGGCTACAACACCAGAAATTCCCATTTTGTTTCCATGTTGCAAAAATTAAACACAAAGTTCCTCCTCCTCCTCCCACCTCTTTCTGAGCACGGAGTCCTCTCAAAAGTCCAGAGTCCTTCTGTACTTTGAGAACTCGCAAATCAGATCAACTTGGAACAAAGCGAACATTCATATTAAAATAATGGGAATTGTTAATTCCCCCCATTCATCTGCCATGCACCTTGCAAGGAAAATTCCCATTACAACATAAACCCAACCATTCAAAACAGTCCGTTTCCAACCTTAACTCCAATGCCTAAAAAAGGAGAAAAAACACGAAGCTCAGACAACCAGAACAAACTGTTGCTTCACCTGCCAGCTACAGGCTGAGTGAAAGGCCACACAGTGCTGGAGGAATCTTCCAAATGCTTTATTTAGGAACAGTTCTGCCCATGTGCTGTGGGGTTTTTTCTTGTTGAAGTGATCACAGTTATGAAATTATTTGCACTTTCAAAGTGCCCATCCCCGTGGCACCTGGGTACTTTATAAAAAACACTGTCTGGCACGACAGAGGTCAATTATCTCACAAACCTACTCACAAACCTACTGGTCTCCTGTTCCTTATCCCTCATTTCAGGTGTAGCTACTGACCAGGGACAAGAAACAAAGCAAGAGATGAACTCCAGAAAAAGATCATCTTGTTTTCAGGCAAGATTTAGATCAGAGACAAAACAAACACCGAGAGACCCAACTTCCCAAGAAGAGCAAGTAGCTATTTCTAAAGCCACCCATTAAGCTATTTTTCCCAGGAAAACACTTTTAGGAATAGGTTCTATACTGTATTTAGGTATTTAACGAAGTATGTGTATGAATAAAGAAGGGTGCTACCGGCCCAGAGTACAAATTCACCACCACAGCAGGAGTAACCATCAACACTTGATGTTTGCCATCCTTATTGATAAGGAAAGAGGCACTATTTTGTCATTTCTGAAAGTTACATTCTTAAAAAATATAGAGACTTCTGGGAATTGAAAGGGATGAAGTTTCCCCCTTGGCTACTGTCCCACAGCCATTGTGTGGGAACCTCACCTTGCTGGTTTAGTTCTGCATCTACTTCTGCCTCTGTTTCCCAATTACACCCCCATTTCTAGGTCAAAATACCAAATTATAGTGTCAAATAATGGGACAGAGGGAGAAATCAAATTGTACCTATGCCCTGGTCCATGGTAAGTAGATGTGTACCAGCCCTGAAGAGGCCACTGATGACAAAACTTCTCCAAGCAGAAAGGAATTTCTCTGTGCTCCAGATTATTTTCAGCTATTTATAGTGTATGTTTGTTTCTGAGTAATTGTTTGTCTTTAATACACTGGGAGAGAATGTGTGTGCACAGACATGAACAGAGGACACAGGGGAGAAGATGGTAAAACTTCCCTCTGTTGGTTTCAGGTGCAGGTATTTGTGTCCTAGAACCTCTTGGAGCTTTTCCTTCAATACAGAATAAAACCTCTGTTCCTCTGGGGGTCCTGGTTAACTTTTGAATCCAAAAATGCCCTTTATATATCCTGTGAGGCCACTCTTGGCCTTCTGCTCCACCTTGTCCTCCAGAGGTGGGAAAGCAACATGGTTAAGGGCCAGGTCAAAGAACAAAGGTTTGCATGGAATGGGCTGGAATCCTGGTGGGAAGTGCACGAGGCTGACTTGCTTGCTGACCAGGGAAGGATCCAGGCAGAAAGTCTCAAACCGTTCCGAGAGTGGCTGCAAGAGACCGAGGCAGGGACGCAAATTAAACTCCAGTCACGTCAAAAGGGTCAAAGGAGCAAAGAGGACTGAGCAGCAACTGAGACAAGAGAAGCTCAAGTTCCTCTGTGAGGCCTCTGGGGACTTTGAAAATGATTTAACCCCCTGTCAAAGGACAGCTGCGGGATCTCTGGAAAACCCTCCCATGTGCAGAGAGAAGGCTAAATAAAGCAAGCTGCCACACTGGAAGCTGCAAGCAGACTCCCAGCTCCTACCCCACTGTGTCAGGTACCTTCAGCATCAAGCCTAATAAAATCTCCTAAATACACTAGTCATGACCAAGTCCTGATCAATGTGACGTGTCCTGAGTTGTGAGAGACACTCAGGTAACAGGATAAAGGTGATGTTCACTAAGAGCACAGCTGGAATTTGCCTGAGCTCTTGGCTCCTACCTTGCCATCCTTGACCTGAGATGGAGACTCGGTCTCATGAGGATCATTTGCATCTGCAAAATTGAACAAAAGAGGGTAAGAATAACAGGCTTGACCTTGATTTAAAGTAAGATTGTCTCAGAGAGCAGCTGTGCTCTAAGCTTAGCCATGATCCTTGCTCTCTGGGATCCACAAGGCAGTATTTTCAGTAGGATCAACTCGATTTCTAGAGTAAGCACCACACACACTCATCTACAGCCAACACAGCCCTGCAGTGGAGCTTCTCCTTCACACTGTCATGAGAAGCTCGGGAAAGCAGCACAGACTTTGAGTGAAGCACACAGCAGGAGATGATGAGAACACCCCAGGGGGGTCTGTTAAAGCAACATTAAGGCAATAAAGGAGGCAACACACTCCTTGTCCTCTATTTCCAGCAGCACGCACAGCAAAAACAGCAGCCCAAGAAATCACAAAGTTCATCCATCCCCAGAAGTTCTGCTGACCAGGCTGACATTGACAGAGAGAACATCACGGCTCTCCCTCTTCCCAGTAGTTCTACCAGCAAGGCAAAACTGGGATGAGTGAGGCCAAAGTGTTTGCAGCAAGAAGTGAAACACTAAACTGTTCTGTGCAGGTTCCCAAAATGGGCACACATCCCCAGGAAGGGCTTTAACATCTCTGGGCAGGGAGCAAGATGCCCATGTTCAGTCACTGCCTGCTACCTGCACTACACACAACTACAGGCAGCTAGAACTGGGGGAAAAAGAGTTTTCCAGCACCTGCATGAATCAGAGCGAACTTCAGAATTTCAGAAATGAAATAAAAGGAGGGAAATAGCTGCAGGGACATCAGTCAAGATACGCCAGAGCAGAGTTTTAGTATAGTTGTGTTACCTAAAATAGCTGCTGCTTGCAAGGAATATTTCTCTGCGTTGACTTGAGTGATGAGATCCTGAACATCAGGCAGCTCCTAGAGCATTAAAGAAAATTATTTGAGAGTCTGAAAAGTGCCAGTCTAAGAGTCAGAGCAAAGGTAAAACCAGACAAAGTAAGAACTAAGAAATTAACTCATAGTGTTGATAAGCTTTCCCAGAAGGGGAAAAGCTACGGCACTGGGCTTCAGGCACTACAGAAGTTGTATAAGAGAAAATGCACAGGTGAGAAAAAGTGGTGAACTGTTCAATTCCGTCCCTCCTCCAATCGAGCAGCCAGGTGAAGTGTTCCCATGTCACTAGAAAGTCTCTGCAATAATGAATATTACTCTTCTCCCTACTTAAAGATCAGTCTTCAATTGAAATGGTCTGCCACCTAATTAACAATAAACAGTGGGACAGAGCTGCTTCATAAAACTTCAGCTTCAGGACTGGATTCCTACCTTCAAGCTGTTCCTGTGAGCTCCAGCTCCTGACTGAACCTCGCGGGCGTATTTCAGCACCCTCTCGTACAACACAAGGGCTTCACTCCATTTCTTTACCAGGACATAGGACTGGGCAATGAAGAAACACCTGCAACAGTCAAGAGTGCATTCCTGACGTGTTTGTTACCCACACCTTTTGCAACTGAAGTGACTGACAACAGGAGATATCCTTAAGTAGCAGTGGGCAGTTTCCCTTTGGGAACCAGTCTCAAAGGATAGAGGAAACTGCATCAAAGGCCTGCACAGGACACAGAGCTTTGGAATTACAACCTCTGAAGGTGTCATGTGTGCTAAAGAAAACCTGGCTGTTTCTCAGTCACCTGTAAGCTTTGTACACGAGTGTCTTCAATCCAATCTCTTTTTGGAAGTTCTTGTCCTCTTCTAGGCCAGGAAGCTGTGTCAGTTCCACAAGGTTCTGTGCAAAAGAGAGTCAGAATAACAAATGCAGGCATTGCCTTCCTCTGGAATCTGCTGGTCTAAGAGAAAGCTGCCCCTTTTGACAAGTCAACAGAACACTCCCAGGGAAATAGTTTCCAGTTTTCTAATTATCAGTTTTCTAACCTTGTGAAGGACTCTCATTGAAACTTGTGCAAGCTGCCCTCAGGACAGACTTCCTGACACAAACAGGAATTAGGACAAAGACTCCTTAGATTTCACATCAACTAATTCTTTCATAAGGCACTTCCCTCTCCCATTCACAACTGCTTCAGCCACTGGCTCCCTCAGTTAACTGCAAAATCATGGGAGAAACTGAGAACCTGCTTATGAAGAACAGGCATTTTTAGCTGCTACTTTCCCTGGCCAGCAGAAACTAAGGCAGCTCTAAGGGTGCTGCACAAGAATCTGAAAGACTACTTTAAAACTGTATTAGAGTGCACAGCAAAGGACACCCATTCAAGCAGCAGGTTCTGCTCATAACTAAAAGAGGTTTTCTGTGTTTCATGCAGATGTTGACCATCTGAGGTACTTGAAGGTACTCAGCTGCTCTTCAGACTTCATGGCAGTTCACTTGCAGCGCTGCATTTTCTACAATACCCTTTTGCACCAAAGTCCTCTGGTTAGACTGGAGGGCTGGATGTGTTTTCTCAGCACTACCTGCAGGATGATGTCGTAGAGGCGGATGAGGTCCTGTGGCCGCGGCGAGCGCTTGCCGTCCTCATCGGAGCGCTGCTGCTGCAGCAGGGCCTTCTGCAGGGACTTGGCCATGCTCTCGTTGCGCTTGATGGCCGTGGACAGCTTGATGTAGGTCAAATAACTGCCAAAAAACAAAGAGAAATCCCATCAGCACTGTCAGAGCTACTCAGACCTTACTCTGTGTTCTGAACTGGTGGCGGAAAAACATCTGGAAGGTCAACGTGAGAGTCTGGAGTAAAATGTTTACAAAGCTGCCCGAATCAGATCCTTATCTGTACAGTCATCCTTTGGGATCCCAGAGGCCCAGAACAAAAACCCCATAAAACAAAACCAAACAAAAATAAAATCTTGACATAGGAACACGGCTTCTTCACACAAGCACTGGCAGCAATGTTTGCCTATTACCTGTGTAAGTACTGGATGTTGGACACTTTCCCAGAATCATTTTCCAGAGAGTGTTCTCGCTGCTTCTGTGGGCAATGGAGACAAAACACTGCATGATTTACTTAAAACTGGCAGCTAAGGGACAAAAAACACAGAACAACTCAAGTTTGGGTAAACCATGGAAGCTGTAACAGACTTCTAGGCAAAAGAGGGAGGGCTTCTCCGCTGCTGTCCCCCCCACTCCAGTTCTGACCAGAATAAATACAAATTTTGCAGTTCTTTATTAAAGAAATCCCAGCAAGTTTAACACTAAATCAGCCCCAAGGAAACACTGTGTCACTTGAAGTAGAAACTGATGTTTGCTGCTTACCTGGTCTGGTTTCAATTCTTCCCGAACAGCCTGAATGGCATCTCTGCACTCACTGAGTAAAGACTCAAACAAACGTTCTTTTGTCTCCTCGTTTTCTGCCTAAGAGCAAAGGAGATTCAAGACAGATCAGAAATCAGAAATTTTTGTATGATGCATGAATTAGCTGGGATTAAACAAAGTTTCTCCCAAATTATGTCTTTAAGGTCCATGGGTAGTTAGAACTCCAATCTGTGCCTGTCTGCAACACATTCTTGGGAGAAATCTGGCAGAAATTGTGGGGAATGGGGTCGGTGCTCAGAATTTAACAGCAGTGAAGGCCTAGCAGACACAGCTCATGGCCTCACTCCTGCAGTGGTTCCCTTCCTGGATGGCACCTGCACTGCTCTCTGACTGCACTGTGGGAAAGGCCCAGCAACGGAAGAGCTGAGCAGTCCTGAACTGGCAAACTACCAATGCAGACAGCTCTTGTTATGCTGATTTAATTTTTCCCATGTGGTAAGAACATGCAGATGATTATCTTTCCTCCACTCCCACTCTAGCAATGCTCACAGTGGCAATAACTTGCTTGTTTGAAGCATTTTTTACACTAACCCTATATTTTAGCAGCAGGAGTGACTGAGTGTTTTTCTGCTGTCGTAGTTTTGTTTAAAAAAAAGTGAAGCAGCTTTTGGCCTTCTGCCCCAAAACTAGAACTTGAAAACAACTTATAAAAAACAAGTTGAAGCCTGATCTCTGCCTAATTTATTGGCATATTGTGTACCCAATTAAACAAGCTCCCAAACCCAAACTCAGCCTTCATCCAGATGCTGAGAAGGAAACCAGGTGGAGATTGCAAGACTCTCACTGATTCAGTAAGAAAAAACTACTCAGAAGCAAACCTCAACCTCAGTGATTGCAGGAGGATTCAAGAGCATCAGCACCGTGTTCTACCACTCCCATGTCATGTAACAGTGTAAAATGAGCTTTGCTGCAATAAATTTGCAATTGTCCAAATGAATAAAAAACTGTCTGAAAACATGCTCACTTGTCTTCTGTACAGCTCTAGAGTCTCTGCCTCTCCAGTTCCCAAACACAATCAGGAATGTTGTTTTGACTCCCTCACAAAGCCTCAGGTATCCTGTGATGAAGGCAGTTTTTTGGGTTTGGGTTTTTTTGTTTTTAATTTAAAATTTGCTGCAAGAATTTTTAAGGTGGGACTGACTCCTGAGAAAAAGCAGAGACGAGTCTGACTGCATTCTCAACCTCACCCAGAGCAGCACAGCAATTTCACTGTAAGCACAAAAATGAAAACAGACACGGCCAGATCATCATTCAGGCACAAACAGGGCAAGGGCTGGGCCCTGCAATGAAACAAAGGCTTTCCTTTCCAAGCAAAAACTCCTCAAGCTGATTCTATGCATAAATGCACATGTTCTGATCTGGGAGATATCAGATCACAGGACTGAGACACAAGTGCTACAGCTGGTGATTCAACTGTCCTGACAGAACTGCACAGGTTCATCTTAGAGGGTTCACAGAAACCAATCCCACTGAATCCAATTCCAAAAGTGTGGAGTGCTCAGATGTCAGGTTTTCTCTGGTCTAAACCACTGTGTAGTATCTGTGACAGTTATTACCACCCATTTTTGCTGCAATCTAGAGACGAGCACAGAATCCTTGAGGCAATACCAGGTAGGAGCACACCTGTGTCACGCTGCCCTGCAGCCTTGTCACTTCTACCTGCTGAGAGCCAATGGGCCCTCAAAGTCATGCCTTCAAATACACAAAAGGACTGACATAAGCAATTTTAAACCTGGATTCCTGTTTCAGGTCGTCTTATTTTTTCTGTTCCTCCCATTTCCAATAAGGCACCAAAGGCAACAGCATAATTGCACTTGGAGACTCCATTTTTACACAAAACAGACTGGTTTTACTTCTAATTAAACCCTGCAGAGCACTGCTGTTATGTCAGAGCTTCAGCTCAGTGAAGATGAGCAGAAAGGTGCCAAAGATCCCAGGAAGCACAATTCATTCTGCTGAAGCTGGACTGCCCATCACAGCTGACACAACTACAGAACTGCTGGCAAAAAGGCAAGTTTTAGCCCTCTGGGAAGGTAAACAGTGCTGCTGCATGCTCAGCTCTCACTAGTCCATTCAATCCTGTTTGGTCAGAGCTTCCCAGGAATGCAAAGCAAGATAAGAACACATTCAGGCTGTTCTGCCACTACTTTAGAGAGGAATTAAATTGAAAAAGTCCAACTGTCAGCTGCCAGGATGGAAGTTACACGAGGGAACACTGAACTCTGAGCTGTACTTCCACCTGCTGGCCACACTTACGTGCTTCCTGAAACCAAATCCATTCAGCAACGTCCAATTCCTAACATTATGGCAAGAGTGGGTAACACTCAGGTTTCCCACCCAGCCACACCCTGTTTACCCTAATTACACCCTTCTTACCACTATCACCTGCTCTGGTCTTACCCCTCTGCAGGGTTTTTGTTTTATCATTTTTATTTATCATCGTTATTCTCCTGGTGATGAAAGGTTTTTAATGCTGCAAAAATCCCATTTTTAGTGGCAACAGTTGTTACTGAAGATCCTTTCACTGCCTTTTCAAACTCTGAGTGTGTATGCAGCCACTGAAAAGCAGGATCCCTCATCTGGTCACCATTTCCAAGGAAAAAAGTACATGTGGAAAACTTGACTACAATACTAAAGACATGCATAGTATGTGCCACTGCAAGCTCCAGTGAGCAGGACTTCAATGATCCTTGTGAGTCCTTTCCAGCTCAGGATATTCTATGATTCTGTGAAGTGTTTCAGAACCATTACATGTGAAATTGATTTACATCCTGACATGTATTAATCCACTTCCTGCTTTTGAACATTTCCATAAGTCAATAAGAGAATGGAATAGATCTCGTAGCACCTGCTACATCTGGCAAATGGCTACTTGTTGCTGAAAAAAACCATGGTAAATATGTACCTTTTTTATTTTGGCTACTCTGAAGTTGGAGCATTTGAGCAAGATGCTTAAAGAAATTAGAAGAGTGATTCAAAACAAGCCACTCTTAAAAATGTAACCTTCATTTCCAAGTGATGTACGAATAATAATGGTTATCACCCTGCTGCTGAAAGGCAGCACAGAATGTTCCAAGGAGCAGGAATATTCAGAATAGATCTCCCAGACTACTCCACTCAGCAGAGACTGTGAGAGCTATCCCCAGCTGACACTTCAGCTTTTGGTTATAATCAGTATTCCCACTTCTACCTTTAGTCTTCCAGCCCCTAATTTGAAAAAAAAAAGATTACGTAAAAGCTTTTAGCTCAGGTACCAGGTACCGCACAGAAGGAACGAGGATGGTTAGAAGGGCAGGATGGACAGGGCTGCAGGGTTACCTGAGCGATCGCTGCCTCGTTGTCAGCCAGCCCCAGCAGGAAGATCCTCACTTTGTCAATCTTCACCGGGACGGTTCTCCCTCTCCACTCCACCTCGCTCATCGTGGCTGCCTGCTTTGCCCGGGTCTGGGTGATCAGTGCCTGCACAGAACACACTGAGCTTAGGAGCTTGAACTCACAGGGGTGCAACACTCAACCTCCTGAATTCATCTTAGACTTGCCTATTTTGAAATCAAAGGGCTTTTTGGGAAAGCATTGTTTCCCACAGAGCCTAGACTTGCTTGCTCACTTCTATTCAATTCTGGCTCTTGAATGGTTTGCTGCAGCAATATTCATGCTCAGCACAGTAATAATGAATATTTCAAGTTGAAGCATGTAAATAAATTACCTCCAGTTTTTCTGCAAGAAGACCTTCCGTGCCACCAGACCTCAGCCTCATCTGCATCAACTCATTCATGGCAGACTGGTCACCTGAGAGAATCAACAAATTGAGATCACATTTCCATTTGACTTCAAAATGACTTTCATATACAAAACCTAATCATTAGATTTTATACTGGCAGTTTCGGGACAAGTTTGCAATTTCATTCTGACTTCACAGGCAAGCTACCACAAACTGTAATTCTGTCTTTCTACACATAACCACAGGTGTTGTTGCAAAATGAGGCCCTTTCTCCATTGCTAAACTGTCCCAGAACACGTGCAGAATTTGCCCAAAATATTATGGCCTCAATGCCACAGAGACCAGGATTTAACTAAATCAATATTGCTTTCCTGTGAACAGATGAGGCCCCGTTCCCTTACCAATGTTGTAGGCACAGTAGCGGATGTTGGGTGAGATCTCCTCCACACGCTGGTTATACAGCACGGCTTGTTCTTCTGTGAAAGCATTGGCCAGCTTTTCGTAGATGGTCCTACAGCAAAGGACAAATATTAACACTGCACTGTGTGTCACTTGGGAGGTGCTATCCTAAGGGAACAGTTTGTGTCTCTGCTCTGGAGGATGCTATTTCTTCAGCAGCACCTCCCAGTTAAGCACAATTAACTAAACAACTCAGAGTTGTGGTACATAACTGAAGTGAACCAACACTGTTTACTGAAGGAAGCTGGTGAAGCGAGGCACTCACTTGCATTTGTTGAAAGCCTCCATCGCTGCCTTCCACTCCTGGTGCTCGAAGCGAAGCATCCCGGTGAGATAAGCCATGTACGCCTGCACACAGGAGGGCAAGGTCATTCCCCCACCATCAACAGCCTAATTAGTGCCACCTTTAGCATGAAGGCTGCTGTGACTCCTGCAGTGAGTGACTAAGCTTTGCCCTTTTCATTCGGGCTTCCCACAGAAGACAACTGATTCGGATGACAGGTCACAGCTACCTACCTCCTTTAACTGACTCTGCTACATTTCTAAGGAACCACAGAATCATAAAATGGAATCACAGAATGGAATGGGTTGGAAGGGAGCTTAAAGATTATCTAGTTCCAACTCCCCTGCCATGGACAGGGACACCTTCTACTAGACAAGGCTGCTCAGAAATTAAAGTAGATATTTCTTGTTTGTTATGCAATGGCCCACTGATGTCATGAAACTTTTTTCCCCAGCAATGTGCTACACCAACGGCAGTTTAATTAACTGAGTACAGCATTGCAGCCCCTTGTTCAAAGAGGTCACAACAGTTGTTTCCTGTTTTCCAGGAACTGAACCTCCACATCTTGTGTTCTAGGTAGCTACTTCAGCACATTTATCAAAAAGGTAACTCAGTAGATAGGCAGTTTCTTAGGCTGTGTTGCAGCATCTTAGTTGCCCTCAGTTCTTTCTACTTTTATTATCTATTGAGAGATAGTAATTATTTTTTGCCTCCAAATCCAAAGGTTTCTTGTTCAGCCTTTGCTGTACAAGATGAAAGTATCAGTGGTCACCTGTGCTTCCAGCTTTGTCTTGGCATCCACCCTGTTGCTCTCACAGAGCCTCTCCAGCTCCTCGGCGTGTTTGACGGCCTTGCGCAGCCGCGACAGCAAATGGAAGCGCTTGCGGGGCTCCGTGTTGGCCTCCTGCTTCAGCTGCATGGCATAGCTCCAGGCCCTCTCTGCATCCATCAGGATCAGCAGCAAATACCTGCAGGGCACAGGAGGGTCCATGGGACAACAGTGACACTCAGACAAGAGCTGCATCACCACCAGTTCTTTGCCATTTGGTCTGCAAAGTTCGGTAGCAGAAGTTCAGCTTGGTTAGTAAGAGGGAGATGCTTTTACTTCTTAACCTTCTAAGCACATAAAGTCTTGTTATTCTTAACTGGTTTCTGCTGTGTTTCTCACTCAGATGTGTAACTACCCCACTGAGGAAGAGAATTTGGTATCATGCTGTAGCACCACAGGCACTGCAAAGACAAGGGATTTATCATCTTAAGCCACTCTTCAAACTGGTTCAATAGGTTCTTAACACAGGCAAATGCAGCATCATGTGGTGTTTTCCCACAAGAAAACACAAGACAGGAGACATTTCAAGTGTTCCTGAAAGATGAGAGGTGAGCCCAAAATCCTGGCTATTCTCCACATATTCTGTCAGACAAGCATTCTGTCAAATTTAGAAGATTTAAGTAAAACTTGCAATGCAATATTTTGTTCAGAGGGAAGGGATTGCATCTCCAACCAAAATCTTGCTGACTACACCATTTTTAAATTACCAGCATTCTCATGGCACCTTGCAACTGAATAAGCATTTCCTCTGTAATGTCACAGGAATTTAATGATTATGGAAAGAATCCATTTTAGCAACTATGAGGGAAGAGAAGGAATGGGCTGTTGCTGCTCCTTCTTTTCCCACTGGTTGAAGCTGCATCTGAGCAGCGTCTCTTGCACCTGCACCACACCCTGAACTTTTATTAATATCAACAACACACATCTCTCAAGAGATGTTTTGGAGAATAGTTTTGCACCTGAAACAGGAGTTACTGAAAGAAAACTCTTCAGTAATATACTGAGTTATCGATTCCATCCAGTCCCTGTACCTGTTGTCTGAGAGAATCTCTTCAGTTACTTTCTTCCCAGTGAACTTGTGCCTGTTGCCCATCTTGAAGTTGAGAGTTTTGCGGAGCCGCCTCAGCCTGCGGGAGCAATAACCCCTAAAGAAAAGACAATCACAGTCAGTTTGGCCAAAGGACAACTTTGCTTCTCTTTATTGCTCTATCCAAACAGAAAAAAAATGACTAAAGGCTGTGCCAGGCAATGTTTTAACAACTAAAACTCCACATGTGACATACGGTAGCTCAAAAATTACCAGTAAAGCAGCAATTAATAGAAAACAAGGTAAGAAGACACGTAGTTATTCACGATCTTGAAAAATCAGGGTGATGTTCTCATAACTAACTGCTTTATGTGTGTTTATTGCACAGAGCTCTGGAGGAGTACAGTGACTATCAGGGAGGTGTGAACTCCAGCTCCTGCGGGCAGTGGAGATGCAAGGGCCAGTCTGCACAGCCACAGCACGGTACAGCCACGGGAGATGAGCACACACGGCCTCACGTGGAACAGCCTGTCAGGGGATTCACCTGGCACATGGGTTTTGCTGCCTGGGGTTACATTTCCGACACTAACCTGTACCTCTGGAAGTCCCCATGCCTCAGGCCATGCTGCTGCTGCGACTCCTTCACGATCTGCAGGACTGCGGCTCGCGTTAAGGCACACTCACAGTGCAGCTGGCACCAGCTCCGCCTTCCACCCCAAAATAACAGGAGGGAACCCCACAGATCCCACGAGACAAACGCACTTCAAACAGTGGGGCACCCCAAAACATCCTAAAACCAGAGAGCTGAGGGAGCTGGTGGTTCTAAAGCACCTCCGAGTCCATGGCTCACTCCAGAGTTCCTGACTGTCAGCAGGGATCCAAGACAAACCTCCAGCACCTCATCCTACAGACATCCACGGGAGTGCTGCTGCCACCGGAGCTCATTTTGGGATAAGCAGCTGTGCAGAAAGAGCCATCCAGGATAATACACCTGACTGCCCCAGCCTGGCTACACAACCTCCCCAGCCACGCCTGTGACACAGCTTTACTGGCAGAACTGAGGCAGAGAAGCTTTCCTGCCCTGAAACGGCCCCTCTCCCAGGAAAAGGACAAAAACAGCCTGAACATCACTGCTGCCTCCCCAGCACAGCTTCCACAGAGTGCCTTCTGAGCACAGAACCTCACAAAAGAGTTTCTGGAAGCAACTCAGGGGGCTGATTCTCTCCTCAATTTTTCAGCACATTTCTAGTCTTGCTGCACGTTGCTGTAACAAGCATCTGTGACACAAAGCACTGCCCTGTGACCTGAGGCACCATCACTCCACCATTTCCATCCAGTCTCCTCATCCTTCAGTGTATTGCAGAGTTCCTGCACTTCCTTTATTCCCTCAGTTATTCCTACCAAATAAAATCATGCCACCTTCCAGTAAATCTGGTGTTTTTCATTCACTTTACAAGGCGGGTTATTCTGTGAAATAAAATCTCCACCACAAACAAGAAATATCTGTGCTATATGTATTTATATCCTAAAATTTCCCTGTTAAGCTTCACCAAGAAGCCTTTAAAGAAAACCCACAACACGAAACCAGACTGTACAACAACCTCAACAAAAGAAACACTATTACTATACCTAAAGAAACCACCAAACATTTAAAGTTTAAAATACCAAGTGTCTATCAAAGTGTTTTCTTGGGACTACACCTAAAAGAAAGTCTCTGAAGTATTAAAAACCTGCACTAACAGTTATTACACTGAATTATTCTGTATTTGCCGAACAACCAAGTCGAACTGCAACATCTCAACACAGCCCTCCTCATCCCTGCTGTCTACCCAAGATTTTTTCAGATTCTCTTTTATCCTGAAGTTACTTGCTGAATTCATATCCCCTGATTTTTTTAATTTTTTCATTGACTTAGACATTCCCAACGTTACCAGGGCAATTGCTATGTCTGCATCTCACTCAGCAGTTACTGACTACAAAATACCTGCCACATGCCACGTGGAAAACCACAACCTGATTTCCCTCGGGTTTCCCTCTGACCCAGAAGATAAAGCTCAGCTCTATCACAGCTGTGCAGCTGGACTGGTTTCACACCGAAGTTTCACCTACAAGAACTCCGCGAGCTTTACATGCCGAGATTTTAGAAGCACGAAATCTGCAGGAGCCAGTCTGCCACCTCAGCGCAGCTGTTAAGATTTTTTTGTGTATTACTGCTCACTTCAAGCTGCAATATCACCACAAGCAACTCACGGGTGACCTGCTCTTACCCTAAAGCACACAGCCCGGCACACAGCTCCGCTGTGGAGACTGACGCCAGCTGTCACGCGGTTCGGAAGGAGAAGCGGCACAGATACAGCGTAATTCCATAATTCAGGAAAGCCAAGCTGACCAATTTTATCCGAATTAAACCCTCACGCAGGCCCAGGCCAGCACCGCCCGCACCTCCGGGATGCCCCTGCACGGGGCCCGAGGCCGGACCAAGGGGAGTTCCCGCCGCCCGCCGTCCCTGCCCGCCCGGGCCCTGCGAGCCCCGCGCTGCCGCCACGTCCCCCTGCCGCCCACGGCCCGGGCCTGCCACGTCCCCCCGCCGCCGCTGCGCAGGATGCTCTCCAGGCCCAGGCTGTCGCCGAGGCCGCCGGGCTGCGGCCCCGCCGGCCGCTCGTTCTCCTTGCTGTCTTTGCTGTCCTTGTGCTCCTTGTTCTCCTCAGCCCCGGCCCCGCGGCCGCCGCCGCCTCCCTGACGCTCCGCCGCCATCTTGCGCCGCGGCCGCGGTGCATCACGGGCCGGGGAGCGGCGCGAGGGGCCGCGCGGGGGCTGCCGGGAACGGGGAGGACCCGGGGGGAGCCGGGCAGGAGGGA
>VWPU01015305.1:15514-46482 GCA_013398955.1 Callaeas wilsoni
GTCCCTGCATCCCGGGATGGTCCCGGGATGGTCCCAGGATTGTCCCCGGAGCCCTGGAGTGTCCCGGGATGGTCCCAGGATTGTTCCCGAAGCCCTGGAGTGTCCCGGGATGGTCCCAGGATTGTCCCCGGAGCCTGGTGCCGGCAGCTGGCCCAGCCCCGCCGCCTCCCGGCTGTCAGCTCAGGAATATCCCGGTGGATCCGGGGGGGACGGGGCTGTTTGGCCACCTCAGAGCCCGGCTGGGCTCTGGGCCATGGAGCGGCGTCCGTCGGCCTGGGAAAGGGAAGTGAGGGGTCAAGCCTGGCCGTCTGCTCCGCGCTGCAAACGTGGGGACTCGTGCTCGTCCTCCAGGATGGTGGCAACTGGTTGAATGTCCCTTGAGGGGCTGGCACGTGGCTCTGCGTCCCCCTGCACCCCATCCTTCCCCTGTGCCCTTTGGGGACGTGTCACTGTCCCCACCGCTGGCAGCATCGTGGCTCTGCTGGAAAATGAATTTCTTATTATTTAAAGTGTAGACACAGGATATTTTCAGCTTTTTTTTTTCTTTTTTTTGGTGTTATTTTAAAAAAACCTCTGTTTGCAGCAGGTTTCCCTCCCCTGGGAAGGTGGCAAGAGGTGTCCCCGCCAGGGGGATGGGGACAGGGACATGTAGGACCCCATCAGTGGCTGGAGACGAGGAGGCTGGAGGGTGACAGTAGCTCCAGCCCTAATAAATCACAGTGACACCATTACACAGGGCCACGTCACATCTCAGCAGCCACCTAATTAAAAACTGGAATAAAACAGGGCAAGAAAATAACTTCATTTGGGTGTCTTTGCCTTGCTCACCTGGGGACAGTTCTCTGTGGGGGGAGGGTTTGTTTGCTCCTAATTAGGCTCCAGTTTGGAACAGGGATGGGGACAGGTCGCTGGCCTGGTGATCTGGGACACGGTGACCCCGCAGAGGGGGCTGCTGGTCCCAGGGGTATTTTTTTTCCCACTCATTCTTTTCTTTTTAACCCAACCTCCCAAGTGAACCCACAGCAGCTGTTTATAGCCCTGCCAGGACCTTGGAGCGTCACCAGCAGGTTTTTGGGGAGTGGGATGCTCACAGCTCTGGATGAATGGGTGGAGCTGGCACGGGACTTGGGGACGTTGAGGGACGGGGTTTGGGAATGTCGGGACACGGGGCTTGGGGACATCATGGCACAGGGGCTGGCACCGTGCCACCGGGCTTGGGGCATCTTGAACTGAGCTTGGGGACATTGTGGCACGGGATTTGGGGACTTGACGGGATGGGGCTCAGGAACATCAGGGCACAGGACTTGGCATAAATCACAAATTCCTGCCCGGCTTTGCTGGTTCTCATCCCAACTTGTTCTGCAACTTCCCAGTGAGAGGAAAAATTTCCATAATGGGCCCCTGGGGAATGGCTGGAAAAGGAGCCCAAACATCCCTGCTCAGCCCCTTCTGCCACAATTATCTCCTGCTTTTCTTCTCCCAAGGAAAATTAAACCATTAGTGAGATCAGGGAGCTCCAGTGCCTTCTCCCTCCCTGGCTCTCCCCGTGTCACCCCGGTAATTGTTCCTAATTGCCCGGGAAGTGGAGGGTAAAGGCACCCGGCCCCCTCCAGGGGAAATGTGGGATCTCTCTCTGGAGGAGCAGGGAAGGGAGGTGGGAAGCGCCGGCCTCTCTGCAGTGAGGAGAACACAAACCCTTTCATGTGGCGCTGGGGAAAGGGAATGGAAGTCTCCTGGATTATTCCAGGGAGACGCTCCAGCCCTGCCTTTCTGATCCCCCTTTTGTGATAAAAGCTTTGGGGCGGCTTTGGAGAGGAGAATTCCCGGGATGTGGGCACAGCTGCCCGCTGCTGGCTGCTGCTTCTGCCGATGGATGGGGAATTCCTGGCACGTCCCCAGTTGTCCCAGCGTTTCCTGGCATGACAGAGCATTTTCCAGCGTATCCCGGCACATCCCAGCACATCCCAGCATCTCTGGGCATCTCCTGGCACATCCCAGCTTCTCCCAGCATGTCCCAGGGGTCCTAAGGTGATTCCCACATCCCAGTGCTGCCTGGGCAGGTCCCAGGGCTCCCCCCGGCCTCCCTTTCCTGTGGTTTAGTTTCGGGATGCAGGGAATGTGGCTCTTTTTGGGATGGCGCTGGCAGCATTCCAAGCACTCGGTGCCATCCTGAGCCCCACATGGCCACGGCTGATGATCCCAGCCAGCAGCTCCGGAAAATCTCCAGGAATTGTCCTCGGAGTTGGGTGATTTTCCGCTGGTTTGGAGCGGAGCCACGAGCCGGGGATCGGAGGCGCTCGAATGAGTGATTTTCCGTGCAGATCATTCCCTAATTAAACCACATCCCGAGCGGCTGCGTGCGAGCTGGGAGCGCCGGGAAGGCGACAGCTCCCGGGGATATGGGATGTACCCCCGCCAGCCCCTCGCTGGCCCCTGCCAAGCCTGGAGCTGGCCCAGTCTCCCTGATGGAAAACTGGAATCCAGCTGCCACGGCCGTGCGAGGAAGAGGCAGGGATGAAGCAGAGCCAGCCCCGACCCTTCCGCAGCTGGAAAAGCCCCTCGAGATTCCATCCTTCCCATTAAAACCAGTCGCTGCCTGCAGGAGCATCCTTGGCTTCTCCAGGCAGTGTGGATCCACCCTGGGAATGGGTGGATGTGCAGGAAGAGGGATGGGTCCATCCAAGCACCCGGAGGGTGGAGGAGGTTTATTGGCCCTGCTCCTTCCTGGGACGTGAAGGTGTGGCCGCCAGCCCCAGCTGTCCCCACTCCTGTCCCCTGTCCCACCCCAAAATCCTTGGAATTTCAGACCCCTCCAGGAGTCTCCCATTCCCACCCACCCCTTCCTGGGGGGCTACGGCGGGACCTCAGCGCTGCGGGGCCACGTCCCTGCTGGAGATGCCACCGAGCCACCAGATCTCCGCATGGCGATGTCCCCAGGGGTGGGGACGGGGGTCAGGTGAGGGACACGGCATCCCTGTGCTCACGGAGCATCATCCGCAGCCGCCGGCACGGAGCCGGGCGCACGGAGGAAGGGGCTGCACGGGAGGAATATTTTTAGCTTTCTCATTAACCGAGTCCTTTCAAATTAGCCTTCCATTAACCTCAAAGCGCAATGAAAGCGCTGCAAAGCGAGCGTGGGATTTTTTCCCCTTCCCTTTCAGGGCTTAAGGCTCCTGCGGAATATCAAGGTTTTCCTGATTAGAGCCACATCTGCCTTGAAGCTCTAGCGAAGGGAAGTTGTGTCAGGGGCATCTTTTGGGAAGAGCTGGGCCGGTGGCGGTGGGGTTGAGGCAGCTCCTGCAGCGTGGGGACCCCTGCCCGGCCCTTCCAGCGAGGATCCATGGGGATGCTCCAGGCGTTGGCACCTCCTCACCCATCCTGGAGGTGCCCGAGGCCAGGGAGATCCATTAAACCAGGGAGAATCACCACACCTGGGAGCTGCCCCGGTGCTTCCCTGTTGGCACCGGCTCTTCCCATCCCTGCACCGGGATTTTCCCTGGGTTTTGAGGGTGCGTGTGGCTGGTTTGGGGCTGAAGCAGGTGCTGGAGGGCTGGGAGAGCTGGTTTGACATCCCCCGGCTCCGTTTTTGGTGTCCTCCAGTGTGTCCTTGGGTGGGATGGGGTGGAAATGAGGGGAGGGAGATGGGGGAGGGATGGAGGTGGAGGGATGGAGATAGAGATGGAATGAGGATGAAGAGATGGAGATGGTGGAGATGTGGGTGGAGGGAGGAAGGAGGCAGAGGAGGGATGGAGCAGAGCCCGGGATGGGATTGGTTCCAGGCGCAGCATCTCCTGGCCCTGTTCCCTGCCACGCTTGGGGCTGCTCCGAGCTCAGGGGACCCTCCCCAGCTCCGAGCCCACCTACGGAGCCAGAGCAGGAACCCGTGGCTCTGGGATGCTCCTGGCCAGACCCTCGGGATCCCCCAAATCCTCCCCGTCCCCTGGCACTCCGGGATCCGGCACACCCTGAGCCTCCTCCGACGAGAGGCACCGCGGCCGTGTGTGCAGCACTCACACACCCAGGGCTGATTTCCATTAAGTGGAAAGCAGAAATAACGGGAACATCAAAGGGAAATTGGAAAGACAGAAGAAGAAAAAAAAAACCAAAATAAAACCAACAACCAAAACCGGGGCGGAGGAACGGGAGACGGAGGAGAAGAAAGGGAAGGAGCTGCTCCGCGCCGGCGCCTGTCCTGCAAATTGGAAGAGCTGCTCGGAGGTGTCCACAGGCGACCCTGCCAAATCAATTGATTTCATCTCTGGGCACAGAGGCCTTTTTTTACTTCACACCAATTTTCACGGGCAGCGTCAGATAAAAATGGCAGAGACGCCGGGAAGGGGGAGTGACGCGGGGGGGGAAGGAGGTGGGGGACAGGAGGGACCGGCTGGTGACAAAAAGAGGCTGAGGGGAGGGAAATTCTGCTGCCAGGACGTGCCTGGGGATGGTCCCCCGCTGCCTCCCGCTGTCCCCCGCTGCCCTCCAGTCCTTCCCCACCTCCCCCCGGGGACCCAGCGCTGGGCGTTCGCATCCCCCTGCCCACGTGGGACACGGGAATGAGGGCGAACCCCCGAATCCCGGCAGTTCTCCCGAGGTGTGGTGGCAGCATCCCTGTTTCTCTCTCTCCCGCACGCAGCCGGAGACTCAGGCAGAGAAAAATACCCGCTGACATCAAGGTTATGTAGTCCTGGGCTGACAAGATGGATTATCTCCCGCAATCCATCATTTCCCTGGCTCCTATTGCAGTTTTCCTTTTGCTCTTTCTCTTCCCCCTTTTTTCTTTCCTCTCCCTTTATTTTTTTTTATGAGCAGAAAACGTTTTTAGCAACCGTAATAGCCACGGCTGGAGGCAGGAATGGGAATCCATCATTTATTTGGCGGGGTTGGATAATAAGTAAGCTCAGGCCTAAATCCCCTGACCTTGAGAATTAAATAATAACAATAATAACAGTAATGAAATCCCACGGAACTTCCCACTCACAGCAACCCCTCTCCCGCCTTGGCAGGTGGAAAAGGGCTGGGATTATTTTTCCAGTAATGAGGGTTGTGAGAGCTCCCATGGAAACGCTGTGGATGAAGGGACGGGGGCTTTGTCCTCCCTCCCTCCCTCCCCCTGCCCTTCCCCGGCCCCCTCGGGTGGCAGTGCCAGCAGTGGAAGGCTCCGGGCTGTGGGGATGGGGGCAGTGAGACATTTCCCTCTGGAAGTGCTTCGTTTTGACATTTCCCAAAGCAAATCTCCAGGCTCCGTGTCGCACACTGGCATTTTGCTTTGAAATCCAGGATCTCCAACCTGCGACAAAAACCCGGAGACTGGGAATCAAAACATTTTCCCTGCCTTGACACCTCTCCCTTCCGCTGCTGCTGCACCCCCAGTTCCCCTTTTCCTCCCGTGTCCCCTGGGTTTGGGCTCCCAGGGCAATGCTGGCACCACTGGGCGGGGGCAGATCCCCAAAATCTGGACTCGCTGATCCTTATGGATCCCTTCCCACTGGAGCTGCTCCCTGGTGCTGTTTGCAGCCTTAGGGCGCCTTCAGGGAGCAGCGAGGCCGGAGCCAGACCGGCAGCCTGGAAAATGGAGAGGGAAAGTCAACTTATCCCTTAAAGATGGGAATAATTCCCTCAGTGCGACTCTGGTGGAACGCAGGAGCCGCAGGGGTTGGTGGCACGGGACAACCCCGAGGTGGCAGGGGTGGCACATCCCCCCAAACCGTGCCGGTGCCTCACGGGGTGAGCAGATGGAAAGGTGAGGATAATTCCCATTTTTCCAACACTGCCCAGACCCCAGCCCAGGGCAGGACCACGCCAGAGGGGCTGGGATGGAGGCAGGAGGATGAGTGGCACAAGGGTGGCATGGTGGCAGCACAGGGGTGGCAGTGGCAGGGTGTGAGCTCCGGGACCGTGCCCCCCTGGTGAGACCCAAACGAGCTCCAGGGAACTTTCGCAGTGGGAAATGTAAATTTTGGGAATGCGGGAGTTTTCCTTCCTGCGGCGGGAGCAGTGATGGAGCACAGCCACTGCCAGGGGGTTTATTCCATCTGGTCTCCAGGTGCGGTGTCCTCGGGGTGTTCAGGGTGTCACACCAGCCCACGTCCCCAGGGCTGGTCGGGAATTCCGGGGCATTCCCGGGATCCTCAGCCGCTGCCGGGAGTGGCTGGACCCGCTCGGTCCCCGCGGCTCCTCCCGCTGCCGAAGCCGTTAAAAATCTACCAAATGTGCGAAACTAAACAGGGCCTTTGCACACACTGAACGAGGCGCTGCCGGAGCCCCGGGATGGATGTGCAGCCACCGAGGCTTTGGGGGCTGTGGGGAGGACGTGCACCCCCACTTTGGGGCTGAATATCCCCAGTTTGGGGCTCAGCATGCCTTCCTGTCTTGGAGAGGGACTCAGAGCCCCGGAGCAGTGCTGGGGTGCCCAGGAGAGCTCCCAAGGGATTCCTCCAGATCCAGAGGCTCCTCTTGCTGGAGCAGGAGGCCTGGGACTTGTGGCAGCGTGGGGAGCAGAGTGATTTGCTGCAGGTTTTGGGGTGCTGGGGTGGCACCTGGCCCCCACTGGGACGGTGCCCGGAGCCACCGCAGCCACGGGGTGCTCGGCAGAGCCTCGAACGCTCCCCATCTCCCTCCCTCCCTCCCGGAGCGTTGTCACTCGGCCGGGGGTTGCAATTACAGCGGGCCCCGGGGCTGGAGGCGTCGCCTCGCTCGGCTGCACCGGCGGAGCCCCGGTGTCACCCGGGCTCACGGAGCGGGGACAGGAGCACACGCACCCGTCCTCTGCGGGGACCTGGGCTTAATTAATCTTCTGTCGAGCAGAGAAGTGGGAACGGTCCCGGAGGAAGCCGGGGAGATGATTGTGCTGGAGTGAGACAAAAGAGAACAGTTAGACTGTGACAGCTGATATTAAAATGACTACAACTCACTTCACCCCCCAGTCAATGCATTATATTCCTTATAAATAATGGGATACTCCAGGTTAACTGTCTGTTGCTGCATTCCAATTGTTGATATTTAATTAGCTCTAAAATTAAAGTGTTCTTTTATTGCCCTGTCGTTAAGGCTGCCTTATTTCTAATTGATTGAGATTAAAGTGCCTCCTCTCCCTCCCTCCCTCCTTCCGGGGGCGCGGCGCTGGGGGCAGGTTTGGTGGCAGCGTGTGACACCGGGAGGTGTGACACGAGCAGAGCTCTGGGACACGTCCCCAGGGAGGGCGGGGGACACTGTTTCCCCCAGCCCCTTCCCCTCTGCATCCATGGGGACCTGGAGACATTCCCAGTGCTGGGTCCTGCCCCTGCAGATCCCGATTCTCACTGGGATCACCCCAAATTAATGAGCATCCCTTTTCCCTGGCTCTTGGTATAAATCCATCCTGACAGCGGGCTCAGGATCCTCCACACCTCACCGTCATTGCCTTCATTGAAAATCACCCCAAAAACGAATTCTGGAGCAATCCAATGAGGAATGAGGCACCAGAGCCGCAGCCTGCTCTGCCGGGCACCGCAGTGCCCAGGTGCCAGGGCAGGAGCTGCTTCCTACGTCTCAAAAATGGAAGGAATTAGGAGCCCTCTGATCACCCTGGGATGAAATTTCAGAGCCCTACCTGCGCACCAGGCGCTGCTACAAAACCCCACCAGCTCCCTCCGAGCCCAAACGGCTCTTTAAAACCCTGATGCATAATTTAACTGGAGCGATTTCTAGCAGGAATGTGGGAAACCCTCACCCCCACGCTGCTGGAGAACGTTCCCTGCTCCCCAGAACCCTCCGGAGCAGGGACCTCTTGTTGCTCCATCCATCCATCACGGCTGCGGGAGGCGAGGTTTTTTTGGCAGGGCCGTGCTTCAAACCCAAGGCAAAACCAGCGGAATGTTGACTGCGAGTGCTCCTGGTCTCGCTCCCGCCTCATCCCGGTGCGGGGACCGCGGGATGCGGAATTTCGCGGTGCCTCTTTCATGTCAGAGCAGCGCCGAAGCGCTTGGGAGAGTTAATAATAGAATAGCAGCGGATTAAACAATGAATAATGGAGGAGGGTAATAGAGAGAATAAATAATATATTTACAGACTTGCAGTCCTGCTCCCCGGCGTGGGGCTGGCAGGGATGTCCCCGTGGCACAGCCGGTGCCACGTCGGGGCTCGGTGCAGCCTGGCAAAGCCAAACTTTGCCGGAAGGTGCCAGTTCCCACGCTGGGTGACACGGGGAGGTAATCGGGCAGCAGCTCCCAGAGCGATGCTCCCGACCAGGGCTTGCAGGCAGAAATCCTCTCGCTGAGCCGTCTTTTCATGCTCCCTGGCTCCTGACGAACTCGATCTTGCTTGGCTGTAATCCCCAAACGCTTTAATGGGGGTTTGTTTTCCAAGCAAAGCACGGAGTGACAAGGACGGCTGCTCCCGGCCCTGCGCGGCTGGCACGGGCGCGGTGCCGGGGGACGGCAGGGTGGCACCGGGGTCCTTCGGCTGGCAGCGGGCTGGCGGCAGCGCGAGGCAGCTGTGGGGTGCTGGAGGACGGTGATTCCCGGGATCTGCTCCCGGGCACGCTCCGCTCGCTCCCCAGCTGCTCCCGTGTGCCGGCCACCAGCTGCCGCAGGGATGGCGGCGACGGCTGCGGCTCTCGCTGTGCCACGGGGCTGGCGTGGGGGCCCTAATGAGCATCCCGGGCTGTGCCGGGGGCTGGCGCTGCTGGGGTCCCCCCGCAGCGTCCCCGGTGAGGGTCACGGTCCCCGCACGGGGCGCAGGTGGCAGGCGGCAGAGGGACGGTGATGATGGATGGGGCTCGGCCGGTGGCAGAGCCGGTGACACCGAGGGCTCCGGCTGATCCATCACTCGCCGCGATGGGCCTGGAGATGGGGAGGCTGGATGGGAGCCAGAGGGAGGGAGAGATTTCCTCGGAACCAGGGAACCACACGCGCTGCACTGGGCACCCCAAAATATCGGGGGCCCTCTCAGGGAGGGGCTCCTTGTGCCCAGGGTTGAAACCACTCTGAGCCCGGGGTCTGGCAAAGGGCTTTGCCCTCTCAAATACCCCCGGGGCGGGCTCTGCCTGCCCTGAGCAGACTCCTGCCTGTGCGTCCCCGCGTGTCCCTCCCTGGCTCTGTGTCATTAATTCACCTGTCACAGGCTAACGTGGAGCCGAGATAATATTGATGTGGCCATTAGAGCGCGGGGACAACAAGGCACAGCACCGGTGCCACCCGGAACGGGATCATCCCCGCCTCTCCTCCGGGCGCCACAGCCGTGTCCTCCCCTCCGTCACCTCCAGGGACCGGTGTCCCCACCTCTCACCCCCTCCCTCTGCCGCCGGTCCCGGTACCTGGAAGAGGCGGCGAAAACACTGGGAGCCCTTAAAATAACACCCAACTGTTTAAGGATGTGAGATCCGTACTAAATCTCAGGGAAAAGGAGCAATTATCCTGTCAGAGAAGGTGATATAATTTTGGAGAGCTGGTTCCACAGCTGTAATTTTTTCCCAACCGTTTCTCCCCCAGAGGGATTTAGTGGCCAATTATCCATCAGGGAGCGGGAAGGTGCTGGCTGCCAGCTCCGGGTGCCATGTGCCTCGCGTCCTTTGCCATGTGCCGTGTCCTGCGTGCCATGTGCTGCTCTGCAGAGGCTGCCCACCGCCGGGATGCAGCGTGTTGGCACTGCTGTGCCTGCTGGCACTGCTTTGGGTGCTGGCTGTCTCTCGGCTGCTGGCACTGGGGTGGGTGCAGGCATTGGCTTGGGCACTGGTCTGGGCACTGGCTCTGCTGTGGGTACTGGTGCTGGTTCTGGCACTGCTGTGGGTCCTGGTTTGGGCACTGGCACTGCTGTGGGTACTGCTACTGCTTTTGGCACTGCTGGGGGTACCGGTGCTGGCGCTGGCACTGCTGTGGGCCCTGGTTTGGGCACTGCTATTGGTCTTGGTACTGGTTTTGGCACTGCTGTGGGCCCTGGTTTGGGCACTGCCATTGCTCCTGGTCTGGGCACTGGCACTGCTGTGGGCACTGCTGTGGGTACTGGTGCTGGTTCTGGCACTGCGTTTGGCACTGGCGTGGGTCCTGGTTTGGGCACGGGCACTGCTTTTGGCACTGCTGGGGGTACTGGTGCTGGTTCTGGCACTGCGTTTGGCACTGGCGTGGGTCCTGGTTTGGGCACGGGCACTGCTTTTGGCACTGCTGGGGGTACTGGTGCTGGTTCTGGCACTGCGTTTGGCACTGGCGTGGGTCCTGGTTTGGGCACGGGCACTGCTTTTGGCACTGCTGGGGGTACTGGTGCTGGTTCTGGCACTGCGTTTGGCACTGGCGTGGGTCCTGGTTTGGGCACGGGCACTGCTTTTGGCACTGCTGGGGGTACTGGTGCTGGTTCTGGCACTGCGTTTGGCACTGGCGTGGGTCCTGGTTTGGGCACGGGCACTGCTTTTGGCACTGCTGGGGGTACTGGTGCTGGTTCTGGCACTGCGTTTGGCACTGGCGTGGGTCCTGGTTTGGGCACGGGCACTGCTTTTGGCACTGCTGTAGGTACCGGTGCCGGCGCTGGCACGGGCAGGGGTCAGGAGGCCGAGCGCTCCCACACGTTGGGCTGCTGGCGAGCGTAATTAAGTGCGAACTTGTCATTTTTTTAATGAAGTGCCAGCGCTGGAGTTTATAATTGCTAATGAGCCCGAATAATAATTAGCTGGGTTTTAATGAGGGCGATGATCACTGGGAGGGAGAGAGCGGCAGCGCTTTGGCCTCGTTCCCTGCCGCGCTTCTGTGCTGTGTCCAGCAGCCGGGGTCACCCGTCCCAGCGCTGGCAGTGGCCCTGTCACCTCTGTGCCATCCCTCAGAGCAGGGCCGCGATGTCACGGTGCCGCGCCGGGGTCACAAAATCCCAGGAAGTGCTGTGGGAATCCTTGGCTGGCGAGGATGTCTCTGCACAGTCTGGTGTCACTCGGGAGGCACACCAGGGGACCTCCAGGATGAGTCCCTGCGCTCCGGGCTGTCCCCACAGCCCCGGCACACCCCATGCCACGGGGAGATGGCACCACTGTGGCACAGGTGGCTCTCCGGGCAGCCAGAGGGGACCAGGACACTCCTGTCCCCCTGAGGGCCAGGCTGGGCTGAGGTCCGTGAGCACCCCTGTGCTGGCTGGCCACCCAGCCCGTCCCCGCCTGGGGACACCCGGGTGCTCTGTGACCCCAAAGTGTGGCTGCAGGTGCTCCTGGGCGCTGACGCTCCAAACTCATCCAATCCCGAGGGAGCGCCATAGGTACGGGAGCAGAGGGCAAAAATCAGCCAGCTAATTAGGCAATTGCAGGTGATTAATTAGAGAAAGAGAGAGGTGTGAAAGGATGGGGTTGTGGAGGCTGCCAGGGAGGTGCTGAGCTGGTTATCCCAAATGTGGAGTCCGGGACTGCCGAGCCTCTGACCACCTCGGCTCCCGCCAAGAACCTGATCCTCGCTCTGGAAAATCTCTCTAACTGCAGCAGAAACCTTGAGAGCCGCCCGTGATTGCTTCCAAAGGTTCATAAAGCAGGAAGCAAATTCGGGAGACAGCTGTGATGTTGCTTCAAAGGAAATTTTTTAAAAAGAGGGAAAAAGAGCAGGGATGGGAACAGGTAAAGGCATTGTGGGGCAGTTCCACGCTCCCTGTTTTATATGGAGATAAATAATCGAGCCATGCTGGAGGTCCTCGGGACCTCCAGCACGGAGGTGTGTGGTGCCAGTGGCATGGTTTCCTCTGGATGCTGCTGGATTCCCAGGAAGAGTGGCCGGGATGTGCCCTGGGAGGGGTTTGCTGCTGGTGATGGAGCATGGCCCCATTCCGGGGCCAGCTCCGCTGCTCAGCCCCACAGCTGCCACCCCATCGTGGCAAACGGTGCCACCACGTCACGGATGTCACCCCTGCTCCACCTCACGGAGTGGGAGGAACCCGCCCCGCTCCAGACAGGCCCATTAACCCAGCGCACGCTGTTATTTCTCAAAGGTGTAATTAAATTTAATTGTCAATTACCGAGTGACAATGTGGGATCGGCACGAGCCCGCCCATCCCCCGCAGCGGGGAGCGGATCCAGCACCGGGACCCCCCCGTGCCCCCAATCCCTGATCCCCCAAGAACCGGGAGGCTGCGGCTCTTCACGCTGCTCTGGTTTCTGCTTCCTCACAAGAGCTGAAATCTGACCTTTTTTAATATACAGGGCTGCAATTCCGGAGCCGGGAGCAGCTCTGGGAGGGAAAGGTGGGAGAGCGAGATAGAAACGGGGGAAGCGTCGGAGTCTCCAAACAGATGGGTGGTGTTGTGGTACACACCGAGGGCCGGGCTGAGCCGGTGGCAGGGATGCTCAGGGAGCATCGGGGGGATTCGGGAGCCTCTCCCGGTGTCCGTGGGATAAAGGAAGGGAGGCAGAGATGGAAAAGTGCCCGTTTAAAAATCAATGGAAGTGTCACACGCTGGGAGCGGGGCTGTGCCTGGAAATTGCAGCCGTGTGCGGCGTCGCCGCCGAGGCCCCGATAATTGTGCTTTTCTTCTCTTCCTTTCTTTCCCTTTCTCCCGCTGCGCTGCAATAATTGGGAGCTGTCGCCCGGCTCATCCGCTCGGCTCCGGGCGGCAGCGCTGCAATTATCCAGCGGCTCTGGAACGACGCCTTCAATAGCCACACACACGGCACACCCCGTGTCCTCTGTCCCTGTGCCCATCCCCAGGACACCCGCGTCATCATCCTCATCCTCATCCTCATCCTCATCCTCATCCTCATCCTCATCCTCATCCTCATCCTCATCGCCGTCCCATCCCCATCTCATCCCATTCCGAGCCCATTCCCATCTAACCCATCCACATCCCACCGCGTTCCAACCCCATCCCCATCCCCACATTATCTTCATCCCAACCCCATGCCCTTTCCCATTCCTATCTCCATCCTATCCCTCTTCCCACCCCCATCCCAACCCCAACCGTTTCCCTTTCCCTTCCACTTCCCCTTCCCCTTCCCCATTCCCATCTCATCCCATTCCCATTCCCATCTCATCTTCATGCCATTCTCATCACCATCTCCTCCCTTCCTTGCCCCATCCCCATCCCCATTCCATCCCCACCCCGTTCCTATCCCATTCCCATTCCCATTCCCATTCCCATTCCCATTCCCATTCCCATTCCGGTTCCCATTCCCATTCCCATTCCCATTCCGGTTCCCGTTCCCGTTTCCATTCTCGTTCCCGTTCCCGTTCCCTTTCCCTTTCCCCTTCCGGTTCCCACTCCCCTTCCCCTTCCCGTCCCCGTTCCCATCCCCGTTCCCCCATCCCTTCCCATTCCCATCCCTATCCCCATCCCCATCTCATTCCCATTCCCATCTCATCTTCATGCCATTCTCATCACCCTCTCCTCCCTTCCTTGCCCCCTCCCCCTCCCCTCCCCCCTCCCCGTCCCCCTTCCCCTCCCCGTCCCCCTTCCCCTCCCCGTCCCCCTTCCCCTCCCCGTCCCCCTTCCCCTCCCCGTCCCCCTTCCCCTCCCCGTCCCCCTTCCCCTCCCCGTCCCCCTTCCCCTCCCCGTCCCCCTTCCCCTCCCCTTCCCATTCCCATCCCAGGACACGGTGCAGCAGCTGGAGCGAATCCCAGCTCCCGGCCGTGCCACTGAGGCCACAGGTCCTATCCTGACCTACTTTCCCGAGCAAATCCCTCTCTGTCAGCGTTCCAGAGGCAGCTCCTGCCTGGGAGCCCCGTGTGGGGCCACGACTCCCGGGGAGCTTCCTGACAAACGCTCACAATAACGTAATTATGGCAGAAATAATAAATGTGTCGGTCCTGCAGGCAGGAATTTCCCGGGAGCAGGGAGCTGTGCCGCCGTGGCCGCGGGCACTCCTCGTGCACGGAATTAACTGGGAAAAGCCCTCCCCAGCCCTGAGTTTGTGCATTATTGATGAACCTCTCAGGGCACCCTTGACTTCTGGGCTCTCCTGCCTTGCTTTTCCCTTGGATTTCTCCCTTGGATAGGTGGGATCCATGCCTTTTCCATGACGGAATGCCAAGGAACAGCCGGCTCTCCCTCCTGCAGGGAGGGCTGGGGGGTGCAGCCCCCTGCCTGCATCACTGCGGGCCTGGGACAGGTGTGGGGATGGGGACAGGGGTGGCTTCCCGATGAAACCCCCGTCCCCAAGGCCCTTGGCTCGGCTGTGCTCCCACACAGCCCCGACAGCCGAGGGATCTGCATTCCCCAAAGGATTTTCTTAATTAGGAGACTTGAGGAGCGCGCCGGCTCCCGCACCCACTCAGCCCCGCGCTTCAAAGCTCTGCCCACCCCATGCCCCAGCACTGCGGGGGCACCGCGGTGGCACCGGCACCGCGCCGAGGAGGGGACAGGGACCCTGTCCCCGGTCCCAGGGTGGGGCTGAGCTGGCAGGAGAGGCTGGAGCTGTTCCTGCTCCTGGGATTCCTTTCCCTCTTGAGGCCGGTGCTGAGGAGATCGAGGACTTTGGTGCGAGTTTAGGATCCTCCTGAGAGGGGGATGCGCTGTCACCTTCCACCTCATGCCCAGGGTGGGTGTTCCTGCTTGGTGGCCTCGTGCCAACGTCCTCCCAGGATGGGTTTAGTTTGATCCTGGGGCTGCCCATGGCATCGGGGCCGGACAGAGTGGCCATATCTGTGCCATATCTGTGCCATATCTGTGCCAGACCTGCCGCAGCCACACCCCTGAGGCAGCAGCACGTAGGCACGGGCGTGTTCCCGCAGCGAGGAATTGATCCCCGCTGCTCCGTTTATGAGGTGGCATAATCCCACGGAATCGTCTCCGTAATATCCCAAACTAAATCATTTATTCTTGCCAAAAATCCAATAAAGAGCTCAGGCCTCCTCCATAGGCAGATAAAGCCCAGATTAACGGGGCTGCCGAGATCAAAAAAAAAAGAAAAAAGAAAGAAAATAAAGAGGAAACTCTGGGAAAATGAGTACGGGATGGAGAGGAGACTCCTGCCACCTTCTCCTTTCCCAAGGCTGCTGCAGCTCAGGGTTTTATTACAAAAAGCCACCTAAGTATTACAGACTAATCCCTAAATCCCAGCCTAGTAAAATATGGAATGGATTTTGTAAATTGTGCCCTTTACAAAGCTGATTGAACTTTTTTTCCCTCTTTTCTTCTCCTTCCCCCTCCTCTCCCAGGGGATCTTTTTTTCTCCTTGGGGACCATGATGACTTTTGGTGTCCATGTCCTGGCTCTGCTCCTTCTCCAGCCCGAGCCACCTGGTCCCGGTCTGGAGCTGCTGGATGGTGGGAGCAACGTGATAATGAGCCTGGATGATGGTGGGGATGATCCACTGGGATGGGACGGGATGGGGATGGAGATGGAGGTGAGGATGGGATAGGATGGGAAAAGAGGCGTGGGAAGGGATGGGGAAGGGAAAAGGGAAGGGGAAGGGAATGGGGAATGGGCACGAGGGAGAGAATGGGGATGGGGAAGGGAATGGGGAAGGGAAATGGGGTGGAGATGAGGATGGGAATGGAGATAAGGACGGGAAAGGGAAAAGGGGTGGGGATTTGGAGCGTGCCGATGGCCCTGTGGCCGGAGCTGTTCTCCTGTGTCGTGACTTGCTCCGTTCTCCATTCCGTCCCCACCGCCCGCTGGCACCCGGCTGCACTGAGGCAGAAATGTGGCTGGGAACACCAGGCCCTGGGGGAAAGCCCCTCCTCCTCACTCAGCCGGGTTTTAGGGTTTTCTACCTTCCCTGGAGCTCCCTGAGGTGACGTGGGGCTGGTGGGGGACACAGAGGTCCCCGTGGGGATTGGTGTCCCCTGGGGGCTGCCGGCCGGGACAAGGGCACCCACATTCCCCACCGAGCCAGCGGGGCAGGAGCCGGGATCCGGGATCCGGGGCAGGCTGCTGGGGGTCACACAGGGACCAGGCTGTCCTTGGCTCCTCCTCGGAGGCTGCGCGGGGCCTCGGCTGCCTGTCCAGGCAATAAATCCCAGTGTCAGCCGTGGTGGGTCTGTCTGTCACCTCTGCAGGGCCGTGACTGCAGAATGTCACCAGCCCACACAGCGCCTGGCCAAGCACCCTCAGGCTCCTCGGGATGCTGGGATGGTCCTTGGGGCTGTGGAGCTCGGAGCTGGGATTCCACACAAGCACCCCTGAAGGATGAGCCCAGCGTCACAGACCCTGTTCGTGCACGGGAGGGGGATAAATTTGGGCACTGCTTTCCTTCCTCCAACATTATTTCCTGTTTTTTTTTTTTTTTAATATTAAAGCAAGATGTTGCTGGAAGAGTGTTCCCCCTTCCCTGTTCTTCCATCAAATTATTTTGCAGAGGAACATCTGGCAGCAGCTCACAAATGGGCTACTCCCTCCTGCCGTGGCGGCCGTGCCCGTTCCCCGCAGAGGCTGGGGCAGCTGGCAAATGCCACCTGCCACCACGGTGCCCCTCATCCCGTGCTGCCGGTGACACGGGGGGCAGCAGGGACGGGGACCCGGCTGCATCGTGTCCCACGTAGCAAACGGGGAGCTGGGGAGAGGAGAAACATCTGCCACGTCTTTCATTTGACTCCGTTCCACCCCGAGCTGCTGTTTCCTTTGGTTTGAGGGTAACGCGGAGGCTGACGGAGACCTGGGATCAGATCCCAGCTCTGAGCTGGGCTCCAGCCCACGGCAGCTGGAGCCAAGGCCAGATCCCTGCGTGGGCTCCGATCCTGAGCAGGATTTGGGAGCGTCTGGGGGGTGATTGTGCATCCAAGCCCCCCCAGCCGGGCCTAGGCTGAGCTGTCGCTGCCTCTTGCTGAGGGGCAGCCTCAGTTCTCCCCAAAACCAAATGGCACAACCGGGAGCCATCCATCCCTTCCTTCCCGGCCACAACCCATCCCAGAGATGCAACACCGGCGTCACCGCTTGGAGCCCGTGCTGGAGGATGTTAGGTGGTAACCATGGCAACGGCCAGGTTTCTCTTTCCTTGCCCTTGCCAATCACCTTGAGATGCCACCACGTCCTGGCCACCAGCCGGGCACCTCGTGTCCCCCCAAGCGGTGGTCCCCGAGCTGTCCCGGTGTGTGTGGCAGCAGGGCACAGCGCTGGGGATCCCCACCGTGGCCCAAGGACGGGATCCAGGCACTCAGCACCACCCGGGGACCCCCTCACCGTGGGGCGGGTGGAGGAGGGACCCCCAGCCCGTCCCGCCGCCGTGTCCCCGCGCTGGCAGTGTCCCTTCCCCGCAGCCCCGGCAGAAGGAGCCCGCCGAGGCTCTCCAAGCAACATCTGCAAGTGCTTATCCCTGCAGCCAGCCTGGCCCTTCCCGAAATAGCTCTCCAGGATGGCCGCCCATGCCAGCACTGATGTAATTTGCTTTTATTTCCCTCCCGTCTGCTCCTTCCCCGCCGAGCCACGATTCCTGTCAGGCACGCTCCGCGCCGGGGCTCTGCTGCCGGATGCTCCTGGATGATGCTCCCGGTGCCACGGAGGGGCTGGGGGGTCCCGGTGCTCTGCTGGATGGGATGCCATCAGAGGCTCCTCATGTCCCTCACCAGAGCTGGGATGAACCTTATTTCTTCAGAGTGTGGGTGAAATTAGGGAAATTCGAGCTGTCGGCTGCTCTGATGGGGTTGGTGCAAGTGGGGAGGGGGTCGGGCGACAGCAGGCCCCAAGGAGAATCCTGATGTTCCCACACCTCCAGTTGTGCCTCCACCGCTCCAGGAGCCCTGTGGAGGGCTCATTCCCCGGCTCATGCCTCTGGGACTGCAGGGTTCGCCCGCAGGGTGTCACCGGGACGGGCACCCGGCCGCGGGCAGCGTCCCAGGGCTGGAGATGCCTTTGCTCCGCAGCTCCCGGCCCCTCTCCGTGCGCGGGGGGTTAACTTGGCCTCTTCCATGCAGGCAGAGACAGCCGGGCGCTGATCCAGCGTGGAGCCGGCCAGCTGGCGGCCTCCCCTCGCCTGGCTCCGGCACCTCCCTGGCTCCAGCTCCGGCACAGGCCTCGGGAGCAACGTGTCCGTGCAGCTCCCGCCAGCCCAGCTCCATCCGTCCCAGCGCCTCCCCGCCACCGCCGCGGGGTCCCACCCCGGGGTCCGGCCTCTCCCTTTGACTAGAGTCATGGAGGAACAGGAATCCCGGGGAAAAAATCCTGGGATCACAGAGAAAACACTGTGCCCCCAACATTCCCTCAGTCCCGTCGGAGGATGTGCGGTGTCCTTGTCCCCTCGGCACACACGGCCTGTGCCCGCTGCCACCGTGCCTCTCTGAGACCGTGTCCCCCATCCTCCCCCTCTGCAGGAACACATGGCACCACATCCTCAAATAATTGCTTCATTACGGGCTAATTGCTGCAATTAGCTGAGCAGAGCTCCTGCAAGGCGAGGCACGTCCCTCCAGCCCCCAGCCCGTGGAGGTGGCATGGATGGACCTGTGGATGCTCCACTTGGATCAGGGGGTTCCAGCTTGGCACCCTCAGGGTGCTCAGTCCCCTGGGGACTCTGGCAGGAGCCCAGGGTCGGATTTATGGATCTGTGGCCATCCCAGAGCTGCCTTGGCCATCCCCATCCTGGCAGCAGTTTGCCGTGGGATGGGCACGTGCCAGCGTCCTGTGGCAATCCATGGTGCCGGTCCCTGGCCGCACGTGAGGTCAGTGACATCCAGCACCGAGGGATTGCTGTTCCCTCATGATCTTTACTGGCTTTTCCCTTCTGCCTGGCTCCTGGCGCTGGTGCAGGAGCCCATGGTGGCTCTGTGGCTCTGCCGAGCAGGAGCAAGGCCGGATTTACCTTTAATCCCTCCCCAGGACCTTCTCCTGGACACAGCAGAGATGGGGAGCAGAGGCAGCTCCAGCTCTGGGCTCTCCGGAGGTCTCGGGGTCACCGCTCAACGCTGCCACCACCCAAAGCCACTGCAGGAGATGGGGTGCAGCAGGCACAGAGCCAATTGTCCCCATCTGTCCCCCAAAATGGGGAAGCTGTGACAAACGGGATGCACAGAGCCCTCATCCTTCACTGTGACCCTGGCGTTGTCACTGTCCTGGTGCCACTGTGAGACCTGGGAGTGCCAGGACAGCCGTGTCCCGTGCCAGCGGTTGTGCTCAGCTCCGCTGTCATTGTCACGGCTGCGCTTATGAATAAATGAAGTGCGAGCAGAGCGTCTGCCTAATGGCACGGTGACAAATGTGTACCAGAACCGGAGGGAAAAGGGAACGATTTGAGGAATTCAATTATTTAACAGAAGCTTGTTACTGCCATTGCACCGGGGACTCTCCTCCAGCACGGCCCCGGCTCTGGCAGGGGGTGGCACAGAGTGTCCTGGGGTGCTGTGGGGGGTGTTGGGGGCCACAGCTGCCAGGGGTTGGGGACACACAGGATGGGGGGTCTGCAGGAGCTGGTGGCAGTGGGAGGGGTTCACTGGCATCTCAGGAGGTGCAGATGGACTCAAACCCTCTTGTGCTCAGCCTGATTCCTGAGGCTGGACATGGCACAGGGTCTCGTCCTGCTCTGTCAGCACCTCGTGGATCCAGCCCTGTGATGCCACAGTCTAATGTCACATGAGACAGGGACTCAGAGAGGGACTGGCACTTAAAATGGATTTAAATCACTCCCACTGTCCCCATGCCCGGGGATGTGTGTCCCCACGGCCTGGCCATGGTCACATCAGCATGGCACAGGGGACAAGGGCACCAGCTGCCTGTCCTCGCTGCCTCGAGCTGGGGTTTGCAGGGTCCATTCCTCCCTTTTGAGGTCACGGAGACCTCCAGCTCCGTCCTGCACCGCAGCCGGCGCTCCCTCCCTGAGGCTGAGGGGCCGTGCCATGTCCTCGTCCGCGGGTGCCAGGAGCCGAGGCCAGCACGGATCAGTGCCCATGTCCCTCCCCAGGCAGCCGGCGGTGACGGATCCTGGCAGGGGACGGGAGCGCGTGGATGTGGGCAGGCTCTGGCAGGGCTGTGGGCTCAGGGGGCTGCTCTCCGTGCACGCCCCGCCGCTGCCTGGGGACAGCTCGCTCCGAGCTCCATATGCTGCAGGAGATGAGCTTTATCCATCTCCAGCCTCCTCTGGCTGCAGCCCAGGCTCAAGCTGGAGTAGGGATCTCTCCATCTCTCCTTTCCCTCCCTGCAGCTCCGTGGGGCAGGAGCAGACCCGGCCGAGCCCCGGTGGGACACCGGCGTCCTCTGCTTGATCGCTTAATCACAAAATCCAACGCGAGCGTGGCACGCGCTGAGCATCACCCTCCCCCAAATCCGCGCAGGGCCGTGCATCCGTCCCCCGGCACTCCGCGGTGACAGCCAGCGCCCGTCCCAGCGCCCGGGGGACACCGATGTGAGCATTTAGGGCCCTTTTGCCAAAGGAGCTCCGGGCGCCGCTGCCGCAGCCCTGCCAGCAGCCTGGATGCTCTCTGGAATCCTCAGCCCTGACGGCAGCCAGAAGGAAGCTGCTGTTTGCCAGGGAGGCAGAGCCTGGCAGGGGCTGCTGGGCTGCAGCCCGTGCCAAGCTGGGGAGCCGCGCCGGGGAACAAGCCCCGGCTCATCCGCAGGGCCGGGGAGAGCCGCGGCTCTGCATGCCGAGCCCTGCTGAGCAGGAGCCCGGTGCTTCCTGCTGCGGAGGAGCAGGATCAGGGCTGGCATGTGCGGGCCTGGCAAGCCCTTTTCCAGTACGAAGTGCCCCATGGATTAGCGGCCAGCTCGGAGCCCCGCTGTCCCAGCCCTCCGTCCGCGGGGTCCCTGCGGAGCCGCAGCCTGTTTGGAGAGGGGGAAAATCGCGGCATCAATCCCAGCGGGAGCGGGAGCAGGGGCGGTGATTTAGGGGACCGGTCACCGCCGGAGCTGATGATGAGCTGCGAATCGAGGGGAGAGAAATCAGGCGGTGACACAAAGTGGCATCTGCTCGCACGGAGTCACCCGCCCCGGGGAGGGGATAAATCCCTGTCGGCACGTTCCTGCTCTCCGGAGAGATGGATTTGGAAGGGAGGCAGAGGCTTGGATGTGAATTATTGGCTGAGGAGCACTTGTGCCAGCGGGCAGGGGACCCCAAGGATGATGGGACTCCAGTCTGGGACATCAGGGATGACGGGACTCTGCTATGGGACCCCAAGGATGGCAGAATTCCATCCCAGGACCCCAGGAATGATGGATCTCCAGTGTGGAATCCCAGAGATTCCAGGCGTCCAGTGTGGGATCCCAGCAATGCCCTGCACCACAGAGTCCCTCCTCTTCCTCCCAGCCCTTCCACCTTCTTTAACTCTCCTTTCCAAATAGCCCAAGATGAGGAAGGAGGAGGTGGAGCAGACTCTGCAGGCAGGGGTTTCATTCCTGCGCATCTCTTCCCGGTGTGCCAGATGGGCAGAAGGAAATTATCCATAATTCTTTATCTGGAAGTGCTGCAGTGGGGTAGAGTCACCTTCTCCCGGTGATTCCAGCTCCAGGGTGGGGGGCTGGGAATGGGGGGATAACCTCGCTCCCAGAGCCCCCATGTCCAGCCCCCTGCCTCAGAAATGGGGTTACAACCAGAGACCCTCTCTCCCAAGCCACCCCCCCATCCCCGTGCCCTGTCGCTCACCTCCCTGAGCCCGACAAATGATTTACAGGGAGATGATGTACGACTTGCTTGCTCATCTAAGTTTTCCTTTAAATGAGGTTTTTTTTTGGAGCAGCCTCACAAATCGATCCCCTGTCACCCATCCTCTGCTCCTGCCGTGGGTAACGGCAGGGAAATGGATCCCTGGGTCCTCGGGAGGAGCGGGGGCTCTTCCACGCGTGTGTCCAGGGCTGCTCCGTGCACGTGTGCCGGGGGCTGTGGCACACGTGGCTGCACATCAGCATTTCGGAGTGCGCACCCCGGCTCGGGCTGTATATCTGGGTGTGCAGAGCTTTATGACAACTGAAATGGAAAAGACAATTGGATGTCAAAACCTATCCCAGGAACCCATTTATACCCACTGACTTTTATGGGATTCCCACTGATTGATTCAAGCACCATAAAACTTCCCACAGCAGCTCCCAGCCTCGGCTCTGTAGGGATGGGATTGACTCCTCTGCCTGTATCCAGCATTCCTGGGGGTGCAGCTCCTTCCCAGCTCCTTGTGGGAGAAATTCCAGACCAGGGATGCAGCCATCCCTCTGCTGGAGCACCAGGCAGGATGGAGCTGGAGGCCATGGCTGCATCCTCCGTGTTTTCCTGCGGAAAATCCCTCCTCAGCCTCAGTTTTCCATTCCCAGTCGCTTTTTCTCCTCGCGGAGGTGAACTTCACACTCCGCTGACGGTCTCCAAGTGACAGCCCTCAGTGCCACCAAGGCAGGAGCTGGGATGCTCCACGCTGTCCCCAGCGGGACAATCCATCGCCCTGCCCCGGTGCCACGTGGCACCGGCACTGCCCTCGTGTGCTGTGGGCAGTTGGCGGCTCCAGGAAGCCCAAATTCCACATGTGGACACAATTCATCACCCCCAAAGCCCAGCGAGGCTCTGGAATCCTCCAGAGAATGGGACAGGGACAGGGGGCTCTGCTTGTCCAATTCCCAACTCCCCATTTTTTCCCTTTATTCTCCCAAATCCTAAGCAGACTGCAAAAACAAAGCACTTCTGGACAGAAAGGAATGGAATATTTCCAGTTGGAAGGGACCTACACGGATCACCTCCCCGCAGTCCCCCAAACTGGCCTGAGCAGAGGATGTCCAGGGAACCTCTGCCAAGCAAAGCCTCCCCTGAGCTCCCAAAAATAAAATAGTTCCAAGCCAGGAAGCTTTAAAATGGGAAATGGGAACCATAACGGAAAAGATGAGGAGTAAGGAGAAGAAATAGGAATGTTGAATAGAGGAAAAGCGGTGAAAGGAAGGTTCTGCTGGGGGAAGGAGCTGGAAGGATGGGGGGATGTCCCCAGGGAGGGCACGGCGGGGGGCTGGAGCAGGTCACCAGGAGCCATCGATGCCACCATGAGCCGTCGGTGTCACCAGGAGCCACCGATGTCACTAGGAGCCATCGGTGTCACCGGGAGCCATCAGTGTCACCAGCAGCCATCGGTGTCACCAGGAGCCATCGGTGCCACCAGGAGCCATCGGTGTCACCGGGAGCCATCGGTGCCACCAGGAGCCATCGGTGGGCGCAGAGCTCGGCGCAGCCCACGGGGCTCCAGCGGCCCCGGCGTGTCCGCGCTGGGGGGGTCTGTCCCGGAGGAAGGTGACGGGGAGCCCTTCCCCAGCACCCCCGGAGCCACTGGCACGGGCGGGAGCGGCTCAGCCGCCCTCCAGCGCTCTCCTTCCCATGGCTGAGCACGCTGACCTTTCCCGGCGCTTCCCGGCTTTCCTGCCGGCTGCTGGATGCGCCGGGAGGTGGGGGGGAGGCGGCAGCCGAGCAGCCCCGGCCCCTTCCCCCTTCCCGGCCCCCGCTCCCCAGCGCTCATCCGGCACCTCCTCACATGGATACCTCCGGGTGCGCGTGGAGAGCTTGGACACAATCAGGACACGGGAATTACGGCACAGGGACAGGCAGTGGGCGGCTGGCAGAGTGTCCCCAGCGCGTGCCCGTGACAGCACTGAGTGATGGTGGCAGATGATGGTGACAGGCAGAGCCTGCTCCTCCCAGTCCCTGGAGAGGATGGGGGGCACTGCCGGCACTCCCAAGATTTGGGCCGGGAAGGTTCGGTGCAGGTTCCTGCCACAATTCCAGGGAGGGGGTGGCGCCGTGCCCGGCGTGGGGTGCAGCTCTTGCAGTGCCATGGTGTCACCGCTGCATTTTGCGTCACCGTTGCAGCGCCGTTGTGTCACCATTGTGTCACCGTGGCACTGCCGTTGTGTCACCATCGCAGTCCCATTTTGTCACCACTGCACTGCCGTGTTGCCATCATTGTGTCACTGCCGTGTCATCGTGGCATCGCCGTTGTGTCACCGCGGCACCACCGTGACGTTGTCGTCGTTCCACCATTGCCCCGCCATGGTGTCACTGTTGTGTCACCACTGCCTTGCCATCATGCCACCATTCTGTCACTGTTGCATTGCCATGACATTGTGGCCACCATTTCATTGCTGTTGTGTCATCACTGCACTGCTAGGCCATCCCTGGAGCACCATCACCACACGATCCTCCCTCTCCCATCCCTCTCCCATCCCTCTCCCATCCCTCTCCCATCCCTTTCCCATCCCTCTCCCATCCCACTCCCATCCTGCGCCTATCCCACTCCCATCCCTCTCCCATCCTTCTCCCATCCCGCTCCCCTCCCTCTCCCATCCCGCTCCCATCCTTCTCCCATCCCGCTCCCCTCCCTCTCCCATCCCGCTCCCATCCTTCTCCCATCCCGCTCCCCTCCCTCTCCCATCCCGCTCCCATCCTTCTCCCATCCCGCTCCCCTCCCTCTCCCATCCCGCTCCCATCCTTCTCCCATCCCGCTCCCCTCCCTCTCCCATCCCGCTCCCATCCTTCTCCCATCCCGCTCCCCTCCCTCTCCCATCCCGCTCCCATCCTTCTCCCATCCCGCTCCCCTCCCTCTCCCATCCCGCTCCCATCCTTCTCCCATCCCGCTCCCCTCCCTCTCCCATCCCGCTCCCATCCTTCTCCCATCCCGCTCCCCTCCCTCTCCCATCCCACTCCCATCCCTCTCCTGCATCCCGCCCTTCCCACAGCACCCCAGTTTGTCACAGTGTCCCCCACCCCGAGGTCTCCTCCTGGTGGCTTGTCCCGGCTGCACCGAATCCCGGTCCCTGTGGGCTGTTCCATCCCGATCCCGAGCTCGGGAAGCCGAGGGCAGCCCGGAGCACGGCTGAGCTCCCGGTACAGCGTGTCCCGGTGTCCCGGGAAGGGCAGGCACGCACCGCTCCGTGCTCCCACGTGTTCCCACCCCTCGGATAAAAGCGCTGCTTCTGGAATAAAGGATTTCGGAACCCGCTGTGCCTGTGTGGATAGAAACTCATTTGTTTAATAGGCAGCAGTTTGGCTTTGTCATGTTCATTTAGTTTTTAATGACGCACAGTTGTGCCAATATTGATTTTAGCTTATAGGGACTCAAAAAATTTACTATCTGGCATTATCTGAAATGTAGCTGTTTTATCCAGCGGGCAGCAAGACGGGTCTGTCCCGGCCTCGCTCCCAGCAAGGCGGTGGCACGAAGCAGTCGGGAAGGGCTCCGTGTCATCCCTGTCCCCATCTCACCCGAGGTACGGCCGGGCTGGACCTCATCCAGGGAAGCCGAGGCACCAGCGTGGTTCCCCCAAGCCTTGCCTGCCAGGCTGTGCTGGGAATTTGCTCCAGCTGTCGGGTCTTTCCCCCTGTATCCCACAGGGATGTTTGCTGCGGGAAGGAATGTGCGGGGAGAGCAGTGCCAGTGCTCGGCCTGCCCCTTCAGCCCCCACCCAACAGCCTCGTCCTTGCTGATGGTTAATGAGTCAGCAGCTCCCAGGGGTGACAAGAGACAGCAAATCCCACCCATGGCCCCTTGGAAGCAGAATTCCTCACTGGGAGCCAGGCAGAATCCATTTCCTGAGCGTCTCTGTGCTCCCTGGGGTATCAGGGGGTGATGTTTGGGGTGTGGTGACCCCAGGAACGCCCGGAGCCCCCGAGCTGGCTGGAGCAGCAAATCCAGCAGGATGGGTGGGCTCGGCGTGGGGAGGGGGCTGGGCAGGGACCCTCCCCTCCCGCCTGGGTGCCCCCACAGCCCGATCCCAACCCAATTATGGGATAATTCACTTTGAGGTTTGGCTGCTGCTGACGGGATTGATTGAGGAGCTGGTAATTACATCTCCTTAAAAGGCCCCTGGGGCTTTGTGGGAACGCAAATGGGGAAGGGAAAGGCTGATTTTTGTAGGGGACAGTCTCGGGGAGCCCGCCAGAGCCACGTGTCCCCTTCGCCGTGTCCTCCCTTGTGCCCGCTCCCCTGCCAGGCAGGGATCGCCCGCCACAGCCTGCGCTCCGTGTCATCCATTATGCAGCTCTGTAAATATATAATTTATTATTTCCCCAATTTTCACTCATTATTCATCACCTGCAGGCAGGGCTGGAGCCCCCAGCCAGGATCCTGTCCCGCTGTCAGGGATGGGGCTCCCTCCTTCCCTCGGCAGCAGAGCAGGGGGTCAGGAAACCGCGGGCTGGGGGCTCCAGGTACCCCCTGAGCACACCTGGAGGAGTTTCAGCTGCAGGTGGGTTAAATCCCCTGGCTCAGTGCAGAGCAGAGCTGGGATGAGGGTTCTGTGCAGATGCTCTGGGATGCCCACCCTGTGCCAGGCAAGGAAATTGAAGGAGTCGGCCCTGTCCATGAGGGATGAGCCACAGGCGATGCCCGTTAGGGACTGGTAAGGCAGGTTTCGGGCTCTGATGCTTTTGTGGGGTTCTGCTGGCAGGAACCCCAAATTATGGGGCGTGAAAAATGCCCAGGGCTGCTGTGGGCACCCACAGATCTGTGGGTGCTTCGGGTGGTGATGGCAAGGTCAGGGGTGCTGGGAGAGCGAGAGCGTGTGTGACATCTCCTAAAAACTGCTCTGGTGTCCCCCCAAGTCTTTTTGAGTCTGGATCATCCAACAAAAGCCCCACTCTCTGAGCTTTGTGTATGGGAATCAGGGATGGGGTTACTGCAGACGCTCTGGCTGAGGGGAGCGGGTTTGGGGGGGCTCTGGCACCCCCAGCCTGGCCCTGGCTGCTGTGGGGGGGTCAGCAGTGAGCGCCTCGAAAACCTCGGCTCCTGGAAGCGTGTGATTAAGTGAGAGTCTTGGATGCAGCCCCCAGCAAACCTGGCTGGTCCCCAGCTGCTGTTCCCGAGACACCCTCGGAAGGTGGCCTTTAAATGTTAAGGAATCATGTTGAAATGAGCCAGAGCCTTAGTTTAAATTTTTAATCTCCTGATTTTAAAACTCAGCCTTGAGGTCTGGGCTGCTGGTGGGGGCTGGTGCTGCCGAGTGGGTGTTTCTGTGCTGGTGGTCTTGGGGTGTGGGGTCAGCTCTGAAACTGGGGGTTGCACCTTTGCCCTCCCGCTGCAGAGTGGAGCCAGCTTTCCCCATGGCTCATCCTGGGGCTTCTCTCGGCTCTTTCCAGCCCGTAGGAAAAGGAAAACTTGGCTTTGCAGCGAAGTGGAGGAGCAGTTGGTGTGTCTGGGGCTGGGGCCATCCTGGTTCCATGGTTCCAGCATTAGAAATGTTTCTTCCCCCCAGTCCCTGCAGCCTCAAAGATGCTCTGGAGGAGGATTCACCAGTGCGAGCCCCCAGTGGAGGAAGGGAGGGTCTGGAGCAGCAGGAACGGTGTTTGCCCCTCTCCCAGCCCCTCTCAGCGGGGCAGCACACGCGGATCCAGGCGGGAACCCCCACACCCTGCTTGTTTTGGGGGGGAGAGGCCCCCCGCAGGTGGAAGCCGCTCCTGCCTCCCTGCCCCGAGCTCCTCGGGAGCTGCCAGCGCTGCGGCGAGGAGGATGAAAGCTTTGGATGGAGCAGAGGCTCCCGCTCTGCCCGCCTCCCTGGCTGCTGGGATTAGTGCCTCTCCACCCGCAGAGGGGAAGGTGAGGAGCTGTCCCGGGGTGCTCAATTAGAGGGGCTTCAGAGCAGGAGAAGGAGATTTGATGCCAGCACTGTGCGGGGTTGGGGAGTTTGGGGTTTGGTGGTGCTGCGTGTGCCAGACCCTCGTGTTTGGAGGGGAACCAGGGGTGGTTTGGCTCCGTGGGGGTCCCATGGCCCCCACATTCACCCTGGAGAGGTGGGACCCTTAACCCCCTGCTCTAGAGGTTTGTGGATTTCCTGGGCCCGTCTGATGGGTGCAGGGCTGGAGCAGAGTGGTGGCAGCCACGGGCAGGTCTCCCTGCAAAGTCTCTGGCCCTTCGTGGCTTGCTCCCAAAGCTCTCCAAGGAGAGAGGCAGATCCTGCTCGGACATGGGAGTCCTGCCCCCAGGGCAGGGGAGGTGAAGCTGCTCTGCTCTCTGCCCGCTCAGAGCCCCCAGCACCGAGCACGGGCTCTCTGGGGGCTTGAAGAAAGATCTTAATTGGGCTGAGCTGCCCCAAACAGCTGATGCTGGGAGAGAGCCCCGTGGCTGGGAGGAGGAGCAGCCCTGGCAGCAGGGAGAGGGCGCGCTCCCGGTGCTGTTCCTTTGCTCGGTAATTTTTGAACTCATAAAAGATTGAAGATGTTTCTGTTCTGAGCCCGTTTGGAGGCTCCTTGCACAGCACCCCAGGGCAGCGTGGAGCCCCGTTTGATGCCCTTCAAGGAGAGGCAGCTTCAGCCCTGCCAAAAATGGGGCGTTTGCCTGCGTGTGGCCTTCCAGGGCTGGGGAAGGCCCTCAGGGCCCAGGGAATGAGGTGGCTGTGACTCATCCCAAGCTGCAGCTCTGGGAGAAGGGACCTGTCCTAAGCACAGGTCTGAAGAGAGCAGTTAAATGATTGCAGAGGCTGCTCTGGCCTGCAGGTCTGCCCTGGATTGACTCTTCCAGCAGAGCTGATGCTTCTGGAGAAAAAAGCCTCTTTCAATCTTAATTACAAAAAAAAAAAAAAAAAAAAGGAGTTAGGGAGCCTTGCTGCAGCCAGAGTTATCCTCCCTGATAGAAACGTGCACGTTATTGCTGGTCTGGATGGTTCTGGCTTCTCCTCCTGCCTGTGGGAGCTTGTTACCCTGCTGCCCGTGAGGCTGCCGAGCCTCCCGGATCCAATTTCTCTTCCCTGCGCCGGTGCTGACAGCCTGTGGTTACATCCATCTCCTCTCCCCTTTGATAGCAGAGGAGGACTGAGCTCCTGGAGTCTCTCACTCACAGGCAGAGCTTCTGACCTCTCCTTGCACTTTCCAGCCCTTTCCCAGAGCAGGGAGCGTGGATGCTGCTCTCCCGCTGAAGGAACAGGGATGCTGCTGGGAGTCAGTGCCTCCTCTGAGGAAGATGAGGGATGCTGAGGACGGCTGAAGCTCTTGGCTGTTGTCCTGCAGCCTTTGGATAATGCTGATGGTCCCCAAAGCTCCTGACAACCCAGCAAAGACTTTTACATTTCAAACAAAGCCTTGATCTTTTTTTGGAACTTGCCTTGGTTTCAGACAAGAGTTTTTAATTCAAGCCCAGCGCCGTATTTTGGGTTTGACTTTGATGCGCCCTCTTCAAGCAGGAGGCAAAATAACAGCGTTCACATCCACAAATAGCCCCGGGGCGGGTTCCTGCTGCCCGCGGCCGGCGGCTCCGCGGGGCCGGCCCCTCCTTGGCCGGGGCTCCGGCCGCAGTCGGGGATGCGCAGCTGCCGATGCGGGCTGGACACCCCTGTGCCGGGGCCAGCAATTGAGAGAGAAGCTCAAAAACCCCTTTTAGAGGCGTTTTGGAGAGGCGGGAGTTGTGTGATGTGGCTCGCGCTGGTCTGTAGGGATGCGCTGTCGCTATTCCCGGTGTAATTATAAGTGGTGCTGCCCCAAATTGCAGGCCAAGTTGGGATTCCCAATAATGCTGCTGGAGGAGGGGGCCAGAACTCACGGGAGGTGGGGAAATGCGCTGTGTGGGGCAGGGGTGACCCAGCAGCACGGGGAGGACACAGCTGCATCACCCGGAATGCCCTCGGGGACGCGGGGTGGGTGGCAGGGCTGCTGCCCTCTCTGATCCCTGGGATGTGCCAGCGTTGCTGGAGCAGCTCCGGGCTCTTCCACACGCTCCTGGAGACAGGTGTGGTGTTACCTGCTGGAACTTGCTCCTGCTTGGAGGGATTTGGGCCGAGGAGACCTGACACAGAGCAGGCGGGACTGGGAGGGGGGACGCGCTCTGGTGGGAACATCGATGTGAGATCCAGACTCAATCAGTCTGGGTGACCGTGGGGAACCAGGTACCTGTGCAAGTGGGTAATAAACTACTCACAGCTCGGCAAGATTAATTGTAATAACCATAAATCAGTGCCGGCACCAGGGTCAGACCTGGATTTATGGCCCTGGAGACAGGAATTCCTGTTCTTCATGGAACAAAGCCCTGATCCTGCAGGGGCCTGGGAGTGTGCTGAGTGTAATTGTGGCTGCAGCGTGTGGGTGGGTGCCTGGGGAACGGGTCTGAAGCCCCGATGGGGGCTGAGCTCACCCCTGGCAGGGCAGCCTCTCCCTCTGCTTGTTCCAGCCGGCAGCGGGAAACACCTCCCTGAGGGGTGAGCCAGGATTGCTGCCTCCCACAGCACATTGATCCCGTCATCTCGGTTGAGAATGCCAGCCACGGAGCTGATTAATGCCGGGGTGGGCAAGTGCTGGGTTATTGTTCAGTCTCTCTTCAAGAGGTCGATGGGAAATTTGGCAGTAGCTCTCCAAATAGGCAGCGTGCACACAAGGCATTGTCCCCCCAAGGGCCGTGCAGGATTTACACGTGCGTGTTACGCTGTAGTGGAAATGCACACCGATGCCTGGCCATTGTCACCCGCAGCTGTATCAATGCCTGTGGGAGAGTGCTCCCTCCGTCCCTGCCCTGGTGTGACCCGGCAGTGCCGGGGCTGGCTCCAGGCTAATCTGCTCATGCTTTCGTTTCACCCTGATCCTTGCGGGTCCCTTGGCTCAGAGGTGCCGCGTGTGCTCAGGAGGCTGATCCAGAATTCCGGATGGATATTTCCTCCTGTGCAGATGGTGCAGGTCCTTGGGTGTTAATGCTCGGTAGCAGCCGTGACTGAGCTGCTTTCCCCCACCTAATGCAAGGCACTGTGCTAGCAGAAAGCACAGACATCTTTGAAGGATTGTGTGATCCTGCCTGTTGGGAGCTCTGGGCTTGAGGAATTGCGGGATCAGGCCTGATGAGGTGGTGTGTTGTCAGGGAAGTGCTGCTGGGTCATCTCGGGGGTTAAAGGTTTTGTTGAGGTTTTTTTGAGAACCCTAAAAGGTTTGCTTTGCCTGTGTCATTGAGTTCTGCCTTAGAGCTACCTGAGGGATGTGCTGTGTTCCCTTAGCAAGGGTCGAGTGCTGATGCTCTGAGTGTTGTCGGAGGGACTGAGGCAGCGAAGGGTGGGTTAGGGTGGGAGCTGCAGACAGGAGCCGCTGCTTCTACAGCGGGGGCACCGGGGGCGGGGGGGACCCGCCCGCTCCGCACGAACCGGGGGCGGCCGGTGGGGACGCGCCCGCTCCCTCCGCGGCCGCTGGGTAGCGCTCGGGGCCGCGCCGTCTCCCCGCCTCCCCGGCTCGGGCTGCCCCCGGCTCCGCCGAG
>VWPU01015308.1:0-149383 GCA_013398955.1 Callaeas wilsoni
GCAGGCGCCGGGCGAGGCCGCGGGCGGCGGGCACGTGATGGCGGCGCCATTTCGCGCTGGCCGCCCCGGGCCGCGGGTAAAATGGGGGGGGCGAGGTGAGGGCTCTGGAGCCGGCAGTGACCCCCTACAGAGCAGCAAGGGCGGCTGCTACCCCACACCAGGCCTCCGCTTCAGAATCGCACAGTCACTTAGGCTGGAAAAGACCTCTGCGGTCATCAAGTCCAGCCTGTGACTGAACACCCACTTGTCAAACAGACCGTGGCACTGATAGGAAAGACATGAGCTCATGTCTTTCCAAACAGTTCTGTGGGTGATGGTGTGGGTGTTAACGGCTTTGGAATGGGTCTTACTGTCTCTAGCCACTTAAAGCCGCAGGTTTGTTACAGAACCCAGACAGTTTGACTCTTGAAACAGACAAACGGGTTGGCAAAAGCCTGAGTTTCCGAACTTTGGGGTAAAATGCCAGGTTCCAGGGGGGATATGTGGTAGGCGGTTCGGGAAGGCTGTACCTTCCTAGTACCTCGGCCGAGGGGGAAAGGAAGAGGGCAGCATGCGGCCGGGAGGTTAGGGTGAAAGGAGGCTGCGCCCTCGGAAACCAAAGCCTGCAGACACGTGCCTCAGTGGACTCTCTCTCTTTTTTCAAATAAAGTTGCAGGGCTCCTCTGTCTCCTTTATGGACACTGGCTTTTCATAGTGTGATTTTCCATAGAGCACTGAGTGTGACATCCAGCTTTTCCTTTAACACCTCCAGGGATGGTGACTCCACCGCCTCCCTGGGCAGCCCATTCCAATGCCTGATCACATTTTCTGGGAAGAAATTCTTCCTAATGCCCAACCTAAACCTCCCCTGCTCCAGCTTAAGACCATGTCCTCTTGTCCTATTGCTGGTTGCCTGGTCCCTGACTCCCACCTGGCTGCACCCTCCTGTCAGGGACTTGTAGAGAGCGAGAGGGTGCCCCTTGGGTCCCCTTGCCTCCAGGCTGAGCCCCTCGGCTCCCTCAGCTGCTCCTCACCACACTTGTGCTCCAGGCCCTGCCCCAGCTCCGTTGCCCTTCCCTGGACACGCTCCAGCCCTCCAGCGTCTGTGGGTTGAGGGCACCGGACTGGATGCAGCACTGGAGCTGTGGCCTCACCAGTGCCAAGTACAGCGTCAATCCCTTCTCTGGTCCCAGTGCCTACACTGTTGCTGATACAGGCCGGGTCCCATTGTCCTTCTCGGCCACCTGGGCACACGCTGGCTCACATTCATTTCCTGTCATGTGTATTTTCCATCATTTCCTGACATGAAATGGCCGTAAGCCTTCATCATCCGTGAGCTGGGGCAGCCCTGGCCTTGGAAACTGCCCAAAAGCCTCTTCCAGAGGCTGTTCCCTCCAGTTAGAGCCATCCCCTGCCCTTCCCACGGGAGCTAGGCATAGAATCATAGACTCAGAGGAGGGTGGGGTACAAGCAGCTATTACTGATTTCTAGCAATCTTTTGGCCCAAAAGGGCCCCATTCTGAGCAGCAAGGCTTTCCCTGCTTGCTGTGTGTGTCTTCTCTGGGGCCTCTCCAAAGCACCCCACTGAGAGAGGGCTGAGCACTGCATCACATCCAAACTGCAGATGCCCAAAGTATGCCTTTAAATTTGTTATCTAAAACATAATTTTTAAAAACCTTGCAGATTTAATCTATGCAGACACACTGCATAACAGTTCGTCACTAATCTGTGCTGCTTTATTACTGTAGTTATATCTAGCTGTATCTGAACAATGGCGGTTTTATTACCAACCGAAAAACACTTGCAGCCATGTATTTCCTGGCTCTTGCATATAGCAGTTATTTACCAATAATAAGCCTTTATATCATCTTTTTATGAAAAGGTAATGCTAAACATGCATAGCATTTCCATGGTAGATTATATCTGTCCTGCATAAAACCAAAGCTGGCAAAAGTTAACTGACTATTTGTGTGACATCAAAATACAGTTTATTCCCACACATCTAAAAACTTAGAAAATTAGCATGTTGAAAGGCTAATGAAACAAACTGAAAGGAATATTTATCCTACAGTCACTGTGACATTTTCAAATTCCTCAGTTCTTCAATTCATCTTCAATTTCCTCAAATAGAGAGACAAAATGCACCACACACTTAAAGTCTATATCGTTTAGAAAATCTACCAAAGTGACTCTTACCTATATGGTTCTTGACTGCTTTATTCAGAACTTACAGGATGTAGGAGATTAGGTTCCAGGTAGATTTTTCAAGTATTTTGTCCCTAGTAGATGGTTTAAAACTGATTTTTTCAGTAAATACTCTATGAAAACCATCTTTAGCTTAGTAGTTACTCTCTGTAGACAGTAGTAGAGGATAGATTGTAAACAGAGATTAGTGCAGATTTGCAACTACTATCTAAATACACCAGTCATGGGTTTCTCTGGTGCATTGCCAATAACCTTTGGGCTGCTGTGCAGGAACAGGTTCAAATGTACTTTAGAAAGATTCATATAAGCTAATCTCTGAGGCTTTCTGTATAGAAGAGTTTCCTGTTTTGGTCTAGTCTAGCAGAAACGTATTTTATACTTAGCTTAAAATGGACAAGTATAAAATAGTATATGCATTTTATAGCCATTATTGCTCAAATGCTTACAGGTATATATGAATTTAAAAAAAATAATCAGCTATGGATTTGACAGTACTGGAAGGAAATAGGCCAAACATGGGCCCACCCAGGAGATTCTATCTTCTGCTCTTCTACCCCAGGTGCCTGGCACAGAGCTTCTGCTGGTGCCTCCAAATCCTTCTTCTCATACACAAGATGCAAAAATGAAGGGAAGCTGCATCACTGGCTCATAGAACCACAGAATGGTTTAGGTTGGAAAGGACCTTAGAGGTCAAGTTGCTCCAGCCCCCTGCCATGGGCAGGGACAGCTTCCCCTAGAGCAGGTCGCTCAGAGCCCCATGCAGCCTGGCCCCAGTACAGACTGGGATACTGGATACAGGCTCTGCTTATCGAAGCCGTTACTGCCCACGTCATCCAGCCACTCAGAGTCGAGCTTAGCCTTCCTCCTGTGGTTGTCTGTCCTGGAACTAGATTTACAGAAAGACACAGTCTACTCACTTCTCATGTTTATGGTGATTACAGGAATGTTTTGCATCATAATTCACACAGGTTTCATAATACATACTCTTTCTGTACTTTGATCGAGAATGATATTAAAATTTTTTATCACTGGGCTTTGAAGTACTAATCAAGAAAAACAGTTTGAATAAAGCCATGAGTTAATTAGTATAAGAAAGCATTCAGGAAATCAAAATTTCCCTGAGACCAAAGAATGAACATGTGTCAATTCAGAATCAGCATGCCATGAACTTGAAAGCTTTACAAGGACTGCGTGAGAAGTCTAGAAACTATTGGCCATTTCTTAACTAGTTTTTAACAGAGGGACTTCAAAAGTGAGAGGAGAAAGTTCAGAAAAAAAAATTAAGGAAATAAGTTAAGAATGTTTATTGTAGCATCAGGTAGGGAGCCATAGAGTATATTGTGCTGTACAAAGTCGGTTCATAGAGAGTTCTCAAAAACAACTCACCGTCAGCTTGTTTGACACCCTTACTTTGCCGTACCTGAATTTCATCACGGGACTTAGACATTTTAATGCAAGCTCTGCTTCATTTTCATCATAATCATGATTCTGACAAATCCACATAACCAAAGGACACAACTCCTGTTGAGTGCTTGCTGTCTTGAGCTCTTAGAGAATCACAGAGGAGGCCATGGTGCTGGGCTTTGGCTGGAATTTCACACATTATTTCCATGCTGAGGGGTATTCAGAGTCAGTCTTAGCTTCTCTCTGAAAGCAATTTGTATCAGTGTGCTAAGCCAAATAAGTCCTATATTGTAGCCATGCCTTTTAAAGGTTTAATTATATTCTTAATTTAAAACCCAAATACTCAAACTTTGTGATCAAACTCTGCAACTTTAACAATTTAAACCTAACTGTGCAGGCTGGAGCAGTGAATGAGACTCATGCCCAGGAAGTGGGTTAGTATGTCGTGTTTGCTGGAGGCTCGTGAGCTGCTCTGCTAGACACCAGCTGCTGCACAGGCAGGCAGCAAGAAACAGCCTGTCCTGGGAATAGAAATCACCCAAATGCTTTTGTGAAAGTTTCTAGTGTACACACTGAACCTGAAATGCAATTAGGAAAACAACGGCTTATATATATATGCCTCTTTGCAAAAGTCTTCCTTTATAATAATGGGCAAAACATGGGTTTATGTGAGCAAATCTTTATGAGATGCACTTTTAGAAATGCAATAGCAGTCTAATATTGTCTCTCCAGAAATAAGCATGAATCACTGAAGGGAGTAACTTTGTGTTGCAATCCAGTCCCTTTGTTTAATTCTATGACTCTATCAGATGTTGTCTTACAGTTGTTTTTTATATATTTGTATGCTAGACATATGTTTTAGAGAAAATTGTAAATAGGTACAGTTAACAATGCCCATCAAACTGCAAAACAAGATAAGAAAATTATTTATACAGATGCTGTTTGTCCTTTCTGTGGAAAGAGCCACCACAAAGGTGTATTAATAATTTATAACTTGTCTGAAAATAAACAGTGTGGAGATGCTGTATTCCTGTGGTGTACTGTAGGCATGCTACTCAAACCCCATTGGGCTGATGTGTTTAAATCTTTAATTTAAAAAATATATGTATATAAAATGTAATCTCTATCTAGCAAAAATCCCCAGTTTTTCGATCATTAACTTTTTGAAGAAGGTTCCAGAATGATGAGGGCTGGCTGGCAGCCAGGGGTCTGGCAGCCAGGTGGGCAGGGGTCAGCCCCCAGCTCAGCAAGGCGGTGCACAGGTGGCAGCCGGCTTCAGCCGCAGCATGGAGCAGGTCCCTGGGCGTGAGGCAGGTCCGCGGTCAAGCCGGGTCAGGGTTCCTGGCTGGGCTCGGGGTGGCAGTGGCTGCAGCCCAGCGCCCGCTCCTGCTTTGCTCAGAGATGGATTGACAGGCCAGGGCTGGCTGAGCTTGAATGGGCACTTGGAGCCCTGGGGCAAGGCTGGGGGTGAGGCCGGGGCTGCTCAGGGCTGTTAGTGCCTATTAGGTTATTAATGTATTAGTGCTGTGGCACTTTCCATGGGTAACTCTGCCCACTAATCCGTAAAGCACAGGTTATTTGATCCTCTGACTCAATATTATCTGAGCAGAGTTAAAAATAACCTGCCAGCTAATTCAGCTTCTGGTTATTGTTCAGCTTCTGTTTATTGGTGTTGGTGTAGAGATCACAGTGTGTCTGGCCTGAGTAATGAAATCCTCTGAAACGGCCATATCCACTGAGGTTCTGATGAATGTGTTTGAGTTGAGCATACGATAAATTGTCTTTAAGATGCCATCTCTAATAGTTTTGATTCTGCCCTTCACACTGAGAAAACACAGGCCTTAGAGAAGTAAGGCTGTCCATAGCAGGCAGCTGAAGATTTGATTTGATCAGAAAAATAGATGATAAAAGAAATACTTGATAAGTCAGCACCTGATGTAGCGGCAAACATTTTGAGCTTTAATACCAGAAAAAGCTTTGTAGTTTTATAGCAGAGTTATGGCTTGGCAAAGCTGTCTATGCAGCCTCTAGAACCCTTTTTGGAAGATTTCAGAGCAGGTAAGACAATTTTGGGTAAAGATGGTCTAGACATACAAAATCCTGCTTCAGATCACAAGAAGGGATTCAACAACTAAGTTACCCTTCAATCCTATATTTCGATCATTCATGCTCTCTTTATGTCCTTATCTCCTTTTTCTGCCATTGCCAAGTGCTGGTTTTTTTTCACAGATTTGAGAAAATCTGTTCACCCAGTTGTCAGGAGGAGGAAGTGGGTTTGTTGCAGTTCTTCTGCCAGGAGGGGAAATTCTAACAACAATAAAGATTATAGAAGGGATATCAACCATTTTCATCCACTTTATTTGGATTTTATCTGTGGGGCCTAGGATTCATGCATAAATGAAATAATATTTTAGCTTTAGCAACCTTATCTTCCTTTTTAATTCATTTTTCTGACAGTCTTCTTCACAGATGTTCCTGTTCATTCTTTTCTGTACTATGCACAGATGGTGTAACTTTCGTTTCTTTTTAGTGTAAGACGAATGGCTGGTGAACAAAAAAATGCAAAAGTGACAGGTTCTCTGCAGTTTGCATTGTTTCGTTTCTTTCTAAACGTCTGTTTTGTTAAATACATATTTTGTGTGTACTTTCAGCTATTGCTATAACATCACTTGGTCACAAGAGGGAACTCACATATCAGTCTCTGGGATTTATTTTTATATTAGAACTTGGAGGACTCTGCAGACTAATAAAGGGATACTAGGATATGCATGTGTGCCAGGGGTGTAAGTGTGCACATATAAATCTGTATTTATTTATATATTCATGCCTTTTAGTTACCAAAGAAGGCAAACCACTCATAGAAATAAGGAACAATAACCAACCCTGGCAGGCATAGCAGTAGAAAAAAGCCTTAGAATGGCCCAGAAATAGCTGTTTTATGCTCGTGGGTATATATTTACACTCATAGATATATGCTCATGGGTTGTAGCTTATCTCTGTTCCCACTCTGCAGTTCTGTAAATCTCAAAACCAGTACTAATGGTATCAGGATGTGGATGGAGCAGAACATGCTCCCTCCATCAGAGCCTGACCAGCAGGGGTTATTCTCACCAAAACTTTTGAGCAGCCCTTTATTTGAGCTGTCTGCTCTTCACCTCTTCAGAGAGTCCTTTGCTAGCCAAAACTTGATGCTACTCGGGATCTATTCCAGAATTTATGGTATTTAATGCACATGAATATAATTTGATTGTTAAGTGCATTTGCAAAAGGAGAAGACTCAAATACTAATTAATTTCCAGTTGCTGTTAGATGCCAGTGGCAACATCATGGATTTTATCCAATCTGCCCAAGATTCACATTTCTAAAATAAATAAAGTAATAAATCCAGAGCATAAAGTAATAAATCCAGGACAACTATTGTTGTCCTCAGAACTTGGTTCCACATCTTCCTACACTGATGTTCCCACTGGTCAAGCAATTGCCCAGTAATCCTGCTATTGTATCTGCAGGTTCCTCAAAAAAAGCACATGTTAAATGTCCCTAATAAACTGAGCACAGTATGGAAACTTTTCTTTGAAACCTTGCTGCTGTTTCGGTCCAGCTCCTGGAGAAGACGGCCCATGCACAGATTGCAGTTGAGGATCTGGCTTTGTTGATATTTGAGTTACAGATGCTCAGGGTGGTTGGTTTCCTAGGAATAGGAGTCACCTTGCTCTGTAAACGTGGACTACCTTGCCTCACCCCTGGGGTGTGTCTGGTCCCTCACACACGTGTTAAGCACTGCTGTCAGACTGTAGTGGCCCTTTGGCTTACCGCATGGCAGGGAAGCGCTGCAGTCCCACGGGAGCAGGGGATACATAATCAGGTGACGCTTGCGGCACTCAGTCCTGCTTGGTTTGTCTTTCAGGTGCATCATGTCCTTTTTGCACATTTTCCATTTTGTCCTCTGACTGCATGAGTTCCTTAGCTCCATTCAGGTTTTATTTCTGTACAAGTGCTACCCTTCAGCTACAGCCTCATGGAGAACATCCCCACCGTGGCTGGTGACACTGCTGCAGATGCAGGGGATGTTGGGCTGCACATCACTGATATGTTGCAATGGATTTGGGGCCCTTTGAGAAAAGAGGTGTTCTGCACCGAAGGGTGATTCCTAGAAGAACTATTACATATTTTGTTTGGGATCTGGGAAGAGATATTTGGAGAGATGTACAACTTTCATGAAGCCCAGAGTTGATTCTGTTAAACTGATTCTTGTCTATGCAATGAAAGCCACTAAGGATAGAAGTCAGCTCTCCTAAGCTGAACTTGCTTACTTAACTATGAATCACAGTTGATATCTGTCAGTTTTGATAGATGATAATGCTCCTGGTCCTGAAACTTCTAAGAGAAGATGATGCATAACTAATCATTATCTACAATCTCTACAGCTGATTTATTAAACAGTCTAATTATTTATTTAACTGCACCACACCTGCATACCATTATCCTGTTTGTTTGACTTTGTGGGATAACAAAGTTTGCACAATCTAATTTTGAAAATCTTGAAAGACTGGGATTAGTCCAGGAAAACTACAAATAATAAGGTTAGACCTCAAGCGAGGTGTAACAGCCAAGAACATGTCTCATGCTGTTAGAACTTACCACATCCTTTAGCCTGGAGAGGACGAGGCTCAGAGGTGACCTTATCACTCTCTGCAACTGCTGAAAGGAGAGTGTGGCCAGGTGGGGTCAGCCTCTTTTCCCAGGCAACCAGCGGAAGAGAGGACATAGTCCTAAATTGCCTCAGGGGAGGCTTAGGTTGGACATTAGGAAGAATTTCTTCCCAGAAAGTGTGATTAGACATTGGAATGGGCTGCCCAGGGAGGCAGTGGAGTCGCCGTCCCTGAAGGTGTTAAAGGAAAGACTGAACTGAATGTGGCACTCAGTGCCATGGTCTGGTGACATGGTGGTGTTCGGTCACAGGCTGGAGTCGATGGTTTCAGAGGTCTTTTCCAACCTAAGCGATTCTTTGATTCCATACGTGGTACCACAACCTGGATGTGGGCACACACACACTGCTAGAAAAGGGAAGAAAGACCCTCTCAAGGCTGTATCTTTTAACTGCTATATTTTCATGTGCTGCTGATTCTGGAGTTGGTTTGTGTCTTGATGTACTTTTAGATGCCCTTTAGTGGTGTTTCTTTTTGTAATATATACAGCCAAATTACAGGCCTGGGTGGTCCTCCTTGGAAAAGACTGTGTGTTATTCTTGAGTCTGGGCTCTAGCTAGTCTAATCCTTGTGGATTAATCTGCAATAACTGGTTTTCCAGCTTGATCAGGAATTTTGGTAGGGATGACGGCAAATTTGTAGTGACCAAAATGTGAAGTATAACCAAAGCACAGTGATAACTGAGCTTCATTTCAAAATGGAGCCAGAGGAGTGCCAGCTGTAAAACCATGTGACAGGTTTGCTTGATTCCAGGAAACTTGAGGAAAAATTGAATGGGAACGAAAAGCATATACTCTTCATTATTATTTCTCCTAGGGTTTTCTCAGAACACCTCATTGAAAAATAGGAGTTTTTCCTTCATTTTCAGTTGCTGAAAATGAATGACATTTCTGAAAGTTTTCTGGTAAGAATATAGTTTTCCAGTAAGAATGGATAGGTGTTGCTTGAAAATAGTTTTGTTTTGAGACACAGACATTTAGGATGAAAGGATTCATCACAGATCTATCCATTATGTTTACTGTGTCAAACAAGACTTGTAAGGAGTGGTAATTCTGCCAGGTTTCCTTTCATTACTGATAAATCTGAATGGAGAAAACTTGCTGCCACAAGTACTTACCTGGGTGTTGATTGAAAAGAAAGTTAGTGAATGTACTTGGAGTGAACAGAAAAACTGACAATTGTCCAAGTACAATTTAATGATACGCCTAATCTAATTTCAAAATACACTTACTTAACTGTGGGCACCCAGTGTGGGTGCAGTCTCATTCTTCTTTGCCCTCTCCCTCCTGTGTGCAGGGTCGGATGGAAAATGAACGATTAGGTGGGACAATTTTCCATTTCACACAGCCACGTTTCCTGCATAGAAAACTGCTTAGGTACAGCCACCTTGTTCCAAAGTCCCAGGCATTTTCTAGTCACCCCATCACCTCCTGGGGTCAGTAGTAGCAAAGGTGTCACTGCTGGTCAGTACCTTCTAATCACTGCTTCCCTGGAGAATTTTTGGAGCTTCTGTTGTGGTATTACACTCTGCCCATTTGCCAGTAACTTCAATTACTTTGTTTATAGCAGGAATTCTGTGTGTATTTTGACTGAGTACGTTCTAAATTACTTCATAAGGTATTTGTATTCAAGAGCATGGCCATTCCTAGGACATGTCATTTGATAAATATCTCTAGTATCAAACCAGTACCAGACTAGGCTTCTGTATGCCTCGACTGGCTACTGCCTGATGCATCTCTCATCCATAAACTCAGACAGAGGTTTTCCTCATTAATTTTGTAGTAGTCCTTTTTCCTTATGTTAAATAAGTATAAAATGAGAGTAATATAACATGCTCTGTTCATTTCTGTATTTGGTATAGCCTTGCTGTCAGCAGTCGTGGGGTTGGCAGGAGAGCATTTCTGCACCTCTTGCTTCTGCTTCACCCATGCTACTCCACTTCCCTCATGGTTTCCCTTCATGCAAGGGGAATTCTCAGAGCCTGGGAATCTCTGGATCCCTATAATCATTTTGTTCCAGTGCTCAAGCTTTTCCTACCTACTGGACCTCTGTAGGAGGTAATTAGCAAGGAACAAAGTTTTTGGCAGTCATTGGGATCTTCTGGCCTTCCAGTCTGTCCCAGGGTTTGACATAGCTAAGCTGGGACAGAGTGGCAAGAACAGTTCCAACAGCAGCATTGAATGGCAGCTCCCACTTAACCCAAGAAGTCTGTTTGATTCGTCCCTTGAGGTGTTCAGGGCCAGGTTGGACAGGGACCTGAGCAACTTGGACTCGTGGAAGGTGTCCCTTCCCATGGCAGGGAGTTGGAACAAGATGAGCTCTAGGTGCCTACCAACCTAAACAGTTCTATGAGGCTCTGATTCTTGCCACTCCCCTTTTTTTTTCCATCTCTGTGCTCTGTATTAATGAGGGAATTATATTGAAATATGCAGAATATGTGCTGTACTCAGACCTTTTCTTAATTCCACAAAGATCAGTAAGAGGATTATTGGAATCATGAAAGCTGAATTAAATTATCCTTCACTTGCACATCTTGCCCTGAGTATCACGGAGCATGCGAGAAGCAGGGAGACTGTACTTTAAAACTCATAAATTTCTCTTCCCTGTTCCTCAAAACTATTGTACAACTTTTGCTGCCTCAGTCAGCCATCAGTGAAGGGTTCATTGGGCCCTAAATGCCTGTTCTCTTAAACCCTTGTGAGATGTGCTAAAGCAAATGGTCTTTGGGGTGCTTGCTTCTGAGTAGGTGATAACAATTAAATGCATGTTCGCATTTTTCCTTCTCTTTGAATGCCACAGCCTCTATTTCTAAGTGCACTGTATTGCTGAAAATCCCTTGCGGTCAGTAGGAATCTTCAGTCTCCATGCTTTCCTTTCTATTCCCTTTTACTTAATTGCATGATGTCAGGCATATGGAAGTATGGCAAAATGAGAGTGAGAAACTTTGTGCCACTGTGGAACAATCTTAGATCTCAATGGCTGATTTATATCCTGCCTGAAGTCAATGTCAGACAGAATATGTCTCCTCTCCCACAGGCTGCTTGCAAAGTCAGAACTGGGCTGATCATTATCTTAATCTCTTAAGTCATGATTTCCCTCTTCTTTTGCTCTTTTACAATTCCAGTTTGTGGGGAGTCAGGGGGAACTCCCCTCACTCCTGGGCTTTTTGTTGACTTATTGGGAAATACTTATTTAGTCTGAAATTTATCAAAATAAAATTTAGCAATATGAACACAATGAAAAAATCAAGGGCATCTGTTTTCTTGGGAAGTCTCTTGATGATGCTGCTTCTAACATGAGTAAAAAGAAATATCACTGGTATTATACACAGAGAATTATCTTTAAGGTAGTTTCGTACTTACTGATATTTTTTCTAGATTATAACATGATATAATCTTAGGATTGTATCGTGTTACTTCACTACTAGATTTAAGATAGCAGAAGCAATTTAGACTCATTGCTCATTCATAATAAGCATCTTTGATTTTTTTGTATGTGATTCACAAAAAAAAAAAAATTGCAATCATGGCATTGTGTTACTGAAGCATTTTGCCTTCTCTTTCCAGGTCTTTCACTCCTTTGTCACCTGAGCTATAACCCACTCTGTATCCCAATAAGAAGAAGACAGCATTTGTCTTGTATCTAATAACAGTAGTGTAAAAATTCACGATTATTTTCAGAAGTTCGTGGAAGGTGACAAAAGATTTATTCTTTGAACATGTGCAACTTGTGCTATGGAGTGTGTCCATGAAGGTGCTGTAATTTATAGATCACCATGGTTGCTTCCATGACAAATGCACCTAGAGGTCCTGAAGAATCTTTAGTTCTGACTTTTGGAGATTCCTCAGTTGATTGAATCAAAAGTGGGAGACCAATAGAGAAGATGGGAAGGGAGCTGCAACCACTTATGAGCAGGTAGAGGCTTTTCTGGGACTGGGAACTGTAGTTCCTTTGGCTTTTGTCTTCCCAGTAGCACCACCTGATATTGCTAATATGATATGTGATATTACTGAGTCTTGGCAATGTTAAACCCTGGTGTGTGTTGAGCTTTACAAGCAAACACTACCAGTCTTCAGACAATTATAAAATGCAGAGTTTTTTGGGGAAATGAATTCTCCGTCTTAACAAACTCATTTCCTTACTTTTCTGTAAAACTAGAAGAGTGAGGCTTGTCCACATGCCTCAGGAGGGTGTTGTGAAGATAACCCAGATAAGATCAGCTTTCTTTTACAAGTATGCAAAGCTGCTTTTATATACCAAGTGTGATTTATGGCTGGGAAGCATTTGAACAGCAGCCTGTGCCTCTCCTTCCCGTAGCATGGCATATACCAGACTTGTTCTTACAGGGGTGCAAGAGATTAAGGGAAGAACAACAACATGCTAGATGCACTGAGGCAGTTCTAGTGCCTCCAGAAATATCTTCAAAACCAGTTTTCATTTATTTGTCATTGGAGGCAGATTCTTATTAGACCATTGGCACTGCTTAGGGCTTGGGCTTGTCCTGCAGCAGGTCATGGAGTTAGGTAAAATCAGGGATAACAGACTGGAGCACAAGAGCTTTGGCTCTGCTGCTGTACTTCTGCCCTTGTAAGTGTCCTGGCAGAGACTCCAGCACATAAAGCTGTCCTAGCCAGGTTTCTGAAGGCAACACTACAAGTTTTGCAATATCCATACTGCTACGTGGATGCCTGAACTAAGAAAATTCTACTGTGGAACCGAAGATTTTGTGAATGGATTTCTGGCTGACTGTTGACAGCAACAAAACTCTTCAAAGAAAAGAGCTGTGGGCTGGCTGCTGTAGCAGGACTGGGAGAATTCTACTTTGCTGAAGAGCAAAGTAGCTTCTCAGGTGCCTTTGGGTCACTCACAGCATACAATTTTGCATTACTTCTTGCTAATGAAGAAAATACTACCGTTGTGGTGGTATGTGATATGGAACTGGTCTGCGTATGTCCAGCACTGAACTCTCCTGAACAGGCATTCCTGAAGAAAGGGGTGCTTTGGACACAGATAATGGTGTTACTTTTCAGTTTGCAGAAAGTAGCCACTCCTACCCTGCATCCTCAGTTACCGAGGGTTTCTGTCTCTGAAATCATAAAGCAAATGCCCAAGTTTCTTGTATCTGATGTGAGGTGTAGAAACAAGGCAAGTGTGGAACTGTGCATACTTGAAGACAAGCACGGACCCTGCCATGGGCTCCTGGGCAGGTTTGAATGGCTGGAAGAAGGGCTCTTTCCCAAAGTCACTGTTGATTATCAATTCAGAATTGTCAATCTATTCCACAATATAATTGACTTGTGCAGACAAGTTATCTTGCATACAGAATGTCTGACCTTCTTCACCTCCCCTGTCCTCCCTGCCCTAGGCCACATCCTCTCTATCAGAGAGTGATATGACGCCTCCTGCTAGAGAGCTGCGAGAGAAAGATAGTTGAGATAACAGAAAAGGTACTTGTTACGGTAATTAAGAAGCTCTATGGATTAGTTGCCTTTTGCTTTCATCTGACGGTTTCCAATCCTATTGAGAGCCAAACACCAGAGAAGAGGTGCATGAGCATCCGCTGGGTCCCACATCCGCTCAGGAGCCGGCCCAGGGTGGGCTGAAGGGATATTCTGGCCTGCCAAGAGACATCCAGCCCTTCCCACAGCCTGCCCTGGGGCTTGCAAAGCCTTGCAGGGTGTAAGAAGGACTGAACGTGCCTGTGGGGAGGCAGAGGGTGAAAATATTTGAGGATGAAGGACTGCCCCATTCTTGGACTCGAGCTCACAGGAGCTTGGGGAGGTCACCAGAGCAGGCAAACACTTTGCATCAGCTCACAGGGGTTCAGAGACAGTCGGCAGTGGAGCTCTTATTTCAGGTTGCACAATCCTGCACTCAATGATTTAAGCACACAGTGATATCAGATAATAGATACTTTGCAGATGTATCTTCTGCAGTTTATAAGTTGGGGTTTTATTTTTTTTCAAATTCTGTGCAAGAGTTTCTTATTATTGTCTCTTGACTGGAAGTGGACTGACTATATTCCACTCTTACCAGCTTATGTTGGACAAAGTTGAATTTATTATGTATCTTTTGCTTGTGTCATGATTTCACCATTCCTGTATTTCATAAATTTAATGAAGTCATTTTGGGAATAAATGTATTAGACAAAGAATTTTTCCTCTTGCTACATAATATGTCTAGACACAGTGCTGGTGAGCTGCATACACAAAGCAAAACATCACAGGAAGACTGAAATAGCTTGGATTTGCACTTGGAAAATATTAGCAAGACTGAATATCAGTTTGGTGGAGATGATACGTAGAATTTTGAGATCTGGCATCATAGATAAAATATGGATTTTAATGAACCTTTTCCTTCTGCTTAGGGCCAGAAGCATGCATGAAACTTCTGCTGGTTCGTCAGAGATGTGGATGATTTTTCTTTGCACTAGAATGCAAAAAACCAAATGGTTATTTAGGAGAGAGCTGTCTAAGCTGAATGGAATAGAAAATGTAGGAAGATATGAAAGTGTGAGAAAGATGAAATAGTTGTTTTATTTCTTGGTTTCATCTTTGTAGGTGTTACCAGAGAATAGTCTTTTCTATTTTAATATTTGTTATTTCCTTATCATATTTTAAGCAGGTGGCAGAAACACATTAGAAAATGCTTCTGATGTGTTACATAAGTTTAACTCCTTTTATATAGTTATATCAGATGCATTTCCTATAACCTAGTTCTGTCTTTTCTCCAAGCTCATACAAATGGGAAGCTTAAGAACAGTGTAGCTGAGCATTTCCATCATGTGTTTGATCCCAGAAACATGTCCATCCCATCAATGAAATAAAGAAAGGAAATTATATGCTTTATGTCTCTTTCTGGAGGTCTGAAAAATCCACCTCACTTCATTAGAGGTGGTGAAGATATGAGTCCTTGGAGATATTTAAGATATTTCATCTCAAAGGCCCTATTACAATGCTTTTGTTCATCTCTGAGCCACAACAGAGATGAAATCTGACCTCTCACCTGTTTGGGATTTTCCCTGCTGTGAAGAGATCTAAGATGCTGGCAAGGCTGGAATAGGTGACCGAGATAAGCATCTCTCCTTACACATTGGTTGGTTTCTTTTTCCAGCAAAGCTCCATTTTTGACTATTCTGTTGAGCTGAGTGGAGGAGTGATAGAGAAGCTTTTCTGAGCTCATGGCACTATAGAAAAAAAGCCAGCATTAAATATGTCCTGAGAAAGAGAGAGTTGTCCACCACACATTCCAAATGCACAACCCCAGTAAGAGCTTGTAATTAACGCTGGGTTTGGATGTGTTTTTGTAAGTTAAGATGTTCATGAGTTGTCTAGTACTGAATATTCAGGAGAAAAAAAGTGGCTATAGGCAGGAAAACCTGCAGCCTTGCAAGAAAGAAGCTAAGTGTGTTCATGGTGTGTAGGTATTGTCAAAAAATAAGAGATGCAGAAAGAAAACAAAGTCTTTTTGTTTCTGTCTCAAGTCCAGAAATATTTCTTGTGCTATGCAGTGGGCAGAGTGTGAATTTTGCTGGAGCATCTCATATTAGGGAAATTGTTGGACTGGAGCTTTGCAGAAGCATTTTGATACCTACTGGTATGATAACAGGATGTTCAAACCTTTCACCAAGTACAGAACATAAAATGAAGACTCAAATAATTTTGGTAAATGATAATTTTATTGGTTTATTAATGGTTATTTCTAGATTTTATATTCCAGGTATAAATACATAAATATATTTATACAATATAAATTTATATTGTATAAATACAATAAATAACTCTTCTGTTCCCTGTTCTTTTAAAAGACTTTGGATTTTTAAAAATTTTTTTTTTAAAAAATTAAGCATTTAATTTATTAATTTCTTGATAGGTTGTCAGGATTTTATTCAGAAATTCCTTCACATTTCCCTTGGTCTTGTACTGGCATTGATCACCACCTGCCAGCCTCTGTGAAAGACAGAACAAAAATTGGGTTAGCAAAGATTTTATAATAAAATAAAGAATTTAGACAAACCAGTGAAAATTATTTGGTCCTACACAAGGATTTCAAAAACATTTCCTAGAGAATTGTTCCTTGAGCAGTGAGTGTAAGAGTGGATTTTCATGGTGACTAACCAGGTGGCAGGTGGATTGTCATATAATTCTATGTATTCAGTTCATATGTTCCATTATAGCTGAGGTCGTTTAAATTAGGCTGTTTCAACCCAGAAAACAGTGCAGATACCATGAGGAGCTGGGTAAGTCTGCAGCAAGGGGTCTGCTCAGTGTCCCAAGGCCACCCTAACTATTCCTCCTTGCAGGTTTGAAGGCAGCTTAAAGGAGCTGGAGACACTGCATTGTCAGCATCTTCTGTGTCTCATTGAATCACAGGAGAGCTCTGCTCAGTATGTAAATAAAGGATGTTTCACTGCCTAAGAAAAGTTCCTGAGGGAGGGCCTAAGAGCCTTCCTGAGCATCATCACGAGTTGGAAGATGCTGCAAATCACAGCAGTATTTCACGGCCAAGAATCAGTGAAGAAACTGCTGCTTAGGTAGACTTAAAGCTGCAGAGGAGAAGGATGCTCTGCCCATCTGGCTCCAGCCATGCAACTCCTGCACATCCATTCCCCAGTGTTAGGTCATTATTATTTAATGTCAAAACACGTTTGGAGAAAGGAGAATAGAAAAGCAATTTAAATAAAGCTCCTCTCCCAGAGATCTGTGTTCAAAGGGTTTGGAGAAGAGAAAGGGCACAGTGGGGCAGAGCCCATCTCCCTTCTTCCTTTGCCAGCTTAAAAAGCTTTTCACTGCCTCACACATGTTGCAGTTTTATCTGGCTCCTGCACAATATGAGTATTTAAAACACGTCTGAAATTAATGAAACACTTATCTACAAATGTTTAAATTATAAAAAAATCCTTTGTTTTGTTAAAGATAAAGAAAAATCTGTAGAAAAGTAAGAAAGTCTTACTTTGCAGAGGTTTCTATCCAGTTGAGCCTGGAAGGTCCAGTAAAGCCTTGTAATTACTGGATTGGAAGATTTGTTGTTTTCCATCAGGTGCTTGGTTCCATCTGCAAAGCATGCCAGTTCATGGCCACGCTGTTCGACAAAGAAGGCATTAGAAAAGCCTAGAATGCATTTTGTGTTTATCCACAGAAAGAAGAAATTTGTATTCCTAAATGTGGCGGCATGTCACAGTTTAATGCAACGTATTTTGCAATATATTGAAAACTGGTAAAAGAACTTTGAGGGTCTGAATTCTCATGTATGCCATAAGAAACACGTGTCTCATCTCTCAGAAAACCTCAAACTGTAAAAGTTCTTTGAAGCGTAGTTTCAGCTAATGCTGGGGCTTCACCACATCTGAGGAGGCTTAAAACAATTAAATAGTGCTGGATACCCCTAGAGATAAGTCTGAGGCCTGACATCTCTAGCCTAGGTTCCCTTAGTATTTAGGCACCCAGCCATAAAACAAAGCCTTGCAGAGATTTTCAAAGCAAGAGCCTGTATCTCTTGATATGCAAGTCAAGCCCATGGAGGACTTTTGCCTGAATCTGGGCTTGGTTCTGACTGCTCTGTCGTGGGAGGGCTGCTGCTTCCCCACCTCACCACTATTCAGTTTTGCTGCTATTGGTGTATTAAAATCTTCCTTGTAACTGAAAGTAAAAGTTACGTAAGGAGTAAAGTGAACAAACTTAAACTCAGTTAATAACCAAACTTCTTTAACATCTACAATAGCTTGAAAAGAAATATACTTACCTCAGGAATGGGGAGACACGAACATGACTGAAAATGAAAAGACTGAGTGTTAAAATCCAGCATTCAGTGTACAAGTACAGATATGTTTAGTCTCATTATATTCTCAAAAGCCGTGTACTCACACTGGCAGCTATCTGCCTACATGGGCACCTCACAGAGCTGTCATCCTGGAAGAAGAGCAAGTGAGAAATCAGTATTGACAATCATCTCCTGCACAAGCATGCATTTTTTCAGAATTAAGGTGCTAAACAGCCACTTACAAGCAGGCTCTCTGTATAGCGGATAATTTCCCGGACACCGCAATACTCTGCTTGCACAGAGAGCAGCAGACAAGAGAAGAGTATGTATGACAGCATGCTGGCACTCATGTCAACTCAGTCTGATGCGTGACGGAAGAACAGGAGGACACTCCTTTTAATTGAGTCTTCACAAAATTCCCGTTCTAATATGGAAAAACCCAATTATAAAACTGATACCAGGTGCCCACTATTTTTTCCCATAGCTTGGACAGCATTTTAAAGAAATCAAACGTGGAATTGAGTCACCTACTTCAGTGACTTTAGTACTGCGGAAATTCACAAATGCTCCTCAGAAGTGATTAATTTGTACATTATGATATCACACCCCAGCAGGAAACAATGGTTAAAAATCTACGAAAGCATTTTTTTTTTCAGATGTGGGGTTTGCCTCCTGCACTTATGTAAATTATAGTTACATGAAAGCAAAGAGACAATAATGTTTCGGCATTGCCAAAATTCCTGAGAAAGCAAAGTGATGTGCTGCAGGGTGGCTTCCCCCCAGATTCGAAGCAGGACCCTGCTCAAAGAAAGCTGGTGACACTGCAGGGGTCTGTGGAGCAGACAGACAGACGAAGTCGTGGAGCAGTGCCTGGACAAGTTGTCACACTGAATTACAGCTGCTGCATCCAGAGAGCAATCTCGTAGTCCTTGACCACGATCTCACCTCCACCGAGTGCACGTGCACCAGTGTGCAGCTGAGCATGGGGCCCTCGGGGTGCAAACAGGCTTGCATCCCACCTACTGCCTTTTGAGCAGAAAGGACTGGATGCAAAAGTAGTCCTAGGTAACCCAAATGGTATTAACTTGGAAATTCTCTCAGGTGGCCTCTCCAAATAAGGCTGAATGCTGGTGAGAGCCCTCCCTGGCCACAGAAGTTTCCTTTTTGCAAATTGCACACCTTGGCAGAGCAAGTGGTAGCCCTTCAGATTTCTTTCAAGTCCTCAGGGTTGACTTCTAAGCTTCCCTTCTGTTTGCCATTATGCCCTAAAGGTCTCCTTCAAAAGCTTGGGACTTCTTCTGGTCAGTCTGGCTGAAGGATAAGTGTGATCCCTCTGGAAACTGTCCTGGAAAGAGAAAACACTGAGCTGCAATTAGCCGTTTCTTCTCTGGCATTGCCAACCAGCAACGTGTTCACCTGGCTGAGTGTGGCTCCGCTGCCAGCAAGGGGAGCAGAGGAGGACCTGCCTGCTGCTCCTGCCCCTGCCGCCCTGCCTGCACACCAGCATCTCCTCTGGGCTGGGCTGGATGCTCGCTGCCTTTTCACTGAAATTTGTCCTGAGGTGATTCAGTGTGGGACGTGTACAGAGCCCATTGGGCAGGTACAGCTTGCACACAGGCCCCAGGGAACCCCAGAAAAAGCCAGAGACTCTCCCTTGGCAAGCTAAAGCTGACAGGAGGCTGTTATGATCAACAGATGCACAAATATACCGTGGGGATGGCTGGCATCCGTGAGCCAGGCAGTGGCATCTTTCAGGGCAGCGGAGAGTTAGAGAAGGAATAAAATGGTTGCTTTGTGATTGAGAGCCTGTGATTCCCTAAAAAGCAACAAAGAGACTTCTGTTACAGGTACATCACCTTTGAGGAAACTGCTCTTTGCCCAAGCAAAGCAGTGGGCATGCTGCTCTATGTTTGTTCAGGCAATAAAGCCCCAATGAGTTTAAAGCATGAATCCCTGAGGGAAGTAAACTATTTGTAACATTTGTTAGACACTTGGTTTCTTGGATGGTTGAAAAAATGATTTTACATTCTTTAAAGGAAAGAGTTCAAAAGCATATTTGATTTAGTCAAGGTTGTGCAAAGAAAATAGTAGCAAGTCATGGAAGAGAGAGGCAAGAGGCTCTTTGTGACAACCAGGAAGTTCTGCTGTGTCTGTTTTTAACACAAATATGTCCATTAGAAATCCCATTTTCCCCAGCAACTGCTATGCTGTCTTTGCAAGGATTTTACAAGATCTGATGTACTTAGCAGGGTCTCTAGGGCCTTGTCACCTAAGGAATGACATCTCAGTGCAGCTGCTGTGCTCTGTAAACAAAAGCAATGTTGGCATAAATCATATGCAAGATACACAATTAGGACCTTTCCATACACGAGATGTAATTATAGACACTGGGCAGTGAGCAGATCAGATAACTTCTTCCCAGGCATATAGCCCAAAAGGCAAGGTCTGTAGTGTTGTTGCTAATTGGAAATCAGAATGGCAGAGCTTCCAGAGCTGCTGCTGAGCTGCTCCCAAGCCTGTGGTTCCTCCTTGCCCACAGGTCACTCTCTGCCAGCAGTGCCAGCACTATCTCTACATCTTTGCATTTCTATTTGATTGCTTAGTGAGATCTGTCTCACGGAGTTGTTGCTCCAGGCTAAATGAGTCGTCAGAGAAGCTGCATTCAATTTACAATGAAAGAGAAATCACCAGAAGCCTAACTGGCAGTGAAGGATCTTTTCATGTATTGGTTAGAGCCGAGGTGGATGAGGCACAGGACTGAGTGGCACCAGTTGCAGCTTCTCTCTAGAGAGTTTAGGTTCTTTTCTGGCGTTTAGAAGCTGATCCAAGGCTGTAGAAATTAATATTTGATGCCATCCCAGCAAAAAGACTAACTTTTTAATAGAATCTTCAAACAGTTAGCTTTGATATTTTAAAAATATTCATTATGATGACAAGCTGCAGCAACATATTTTCACAAACAGGTTGTCATTTGCCAGTTAATTTTCTGTTCTCATGTCTAGGTAGCTGATCATCCACTCTTCTCCCTTAATCTCTCTTTCAGCAACACAGACCAAAATGTGGAGAGGAAATAAAAGTTTTTCATCCGTTGCGCAAAGAAATGAAATAAAGATCACCAGCCTTAAAGGTACTGGGAACAGTAGCCCATAGAAACATCCTCTATGTTGCCAGGGGACACCTGAGCAGGGAAGCTCACTGTGGTCAGCCTGGGGCAGAGCCACACAGCAGCCATGGAGTATCCCCATGTCCTACCAATTCCCTACACGCTGAGGGATGCAGTGGGCAGGGTGCAGCGGAGGAGCAGAGTAAGGAGGGGGTAGAGAGCTCCATCACCGTGGGTACTGCCAGCACCAGGGCAGCCCATCAACGTTCAAGTGATGGGATATTAAGATTCCAACCCAGAACAGATTATTTGGAAAAGGCCAATATACAAAACTCTCCAATGTATTTCTGTGGTCTCTTACAGGCAGTTTGTTCTGGCTTCTTTGGAGGCTCCAATGTCCTGCACATTTTTGGTTTATGTGTAAATACTTTGGGATGTACATTTTCTTTTAATGCCTTTACTTTGATGCTAGGTTGAATGACCAAAAATGCTGCACAAAACATCCAATTTCCAGATCGATATTTTAACCTGGTTTGCATAAACCTCCAGAGTTTATGAGTTCTCATGAGTTCTCATGAGAGAATTTGCATCCCTGTGTAGAGTTTCTAAGAATCTCTATACATTTTGGGTTTTCTAATGTAGAAAAAAACAATTCTCTGCAGAGGAAAAACACCCAGATAACAAACCAGCTTGTTTTACGTTTGCTGTGTTCACTGATCAAGATAGAAGAGATGCAAAGATGGCAAATGAAGAGATGCTATTCATAGTTTCATTTTCCAGAGATAAGGTGGCTTGGAGTATTTTTTTCCCTTTCTCTTAGATAAAGATGACATATGCTAATGTAGAAATAAAGGAAAATAGGGGCATTCTAATACCTTCTTGAAAGCCATAGCATAGTAATAGCAAGATTGCTTAAAACAGAAAGGCATCAAATCCTGATGAACGTTTCAGATCAGGGAACATTTCAGATTCAATCCAATCCTAGAGGGTAGTGCACCCCCTGAGCGCCACAAGCTGTGCTCTGCCCTAGCAGGTGGACCACAGGATGTCTTCAGGACTCACATTAGCTTCTGTAGGTAATGGAGCTCTCATTACTTTCAAAAGAGTTTTAATTAATTTGAAACCATTTAAGCTTATACACAAACACTAATGGCACTCAGGAGCTGTGAGAGGGGAGAGCACATGAGAGAGACCCTCAGAGCTGCAAGTCCTTCGTCTCACTCAATAGTAAAGTCGCCAGAGCTTTCCTGGATTGAGCCAAGCTTTCCATGTTGCAATGATATTTAACAAGAGCAAGGCATCTAAAAGAAAAGCCCTGACAGCAACGTGCCAGCCATGCTATGTGTCATGCAAATTGAAAAGGCTTCCCACAACCAACCATCTCTAAAAGCAGGCAGAAGGCAGCAGGAATTGACCACAAAGGTCATTGGTTCTCTTGTACTTTAAGATTTTTCCTGATGTCTTCTTCTAGTGTCTTGTTTTGTGGCCTGACTGCTTTCATACCAGGAAAGAGAAGCATTGAGCGCTCTCACATCAGAAGTCCACTCACCCTTCCTTGCTTGTGCCACCGTGCGATGACCCTGTGTGCTGGATTCCCCACTCAGCACAGCATGCAGAGGGAGGCTGAACATGCAGGACAGACAGACAGCACGAGGCATTCACTCCATGGCTGTGTTAGAGCTCTTTACCAGCCAGCCCCACATTGCAACTCACTTTTCATGCTGGAAGCATTGAAAATCCACCTGCAGGCTGCTTGATGGAAACACAGCGATAGTAATTTAACAGCGAGGTAGGCACGGATAGTGGTTCCCACCTAGTTGCATAAGTAAGAATAAGCTGGCCCTTATCCATGAGACTTGGCAGGATTTTTTATACCATGTGTTTCTATACTGTATGTGAAGTAGACTACGTTAGTGCTAAAATGTTTTGAAACTTGGGAGAACAGACCTGTCCATGAAGATGAGCTAGGTCCTGGTGCTTTCACAGAGGTGCCAGTTTGATGCAGCAGGTGTTGGTGGGAGGGCAGTCTCAACGTGTTCTTTTTCACTTGCGAGGTTCTGGTTTCTCGAAATCTTCCTCCTTGTGACCCAAGGTTATCCATTGTTTTCTCCATCACTCAAAGAGGACCTTTGTATTCTCTTCAGGTGTTGGGTGTTGTACAGCCCAGTAGCCTTAGAATTTCACCCTTACTAAGCAAGGATTTCATGATGTATCCAGCACTTTATATCTTACAGTGAAACTGCACATGGGACCTCTAAGACTCCCTTAAAAAATATGCTTCTGCTGCACGAGTGGCTCCTAACAGGTTGGTTGTTCGACTTGTGTCTGATTCTGGAGCTGTCACAGGATCTACAGTTTAGGAAAACTGCCTTGAAAATCAGTGTGACTACTTAAATTTCCCCTCACTTCATGGCTTCATTCCTTTTGGAGCCCGTCTCTGGAAGGATACTCTGCTCACTGCTTATCTAAGCTGGCAGTGATCAGTCTGCATTACTGAAGGAGCATATATAGCAAGAAGATGGCTTTAGAGAGAGGAAGATGTTCTTGTGCAGTTTACATTCAGTTTAGCACTTGAACTTCTTCCCACTTGTCTCCTTGGATCTCATCATTTTTTTCTGGCTCTACACTTTACTTTTTTCTTTCCAAGTGCAAGACAGGCATTGGCCTTCTTGGCTGACATGAATTCCACACCTAGGAGAAGAATCTCTACTATAACAACCTCTGTGACAAAACAAAGAACTTAGATAAGCCAAAGAGATATATCTTAATGCCTGCAAAGACGTCACCTACTCCTCAGTCTCAGAAAAAGAGAAACTGAGATGTGGACTGTGATCTTGCCTTCCCCTGTGGTGGGGACACACCAGGCAGGGACTCCCAAGGCGTGAGAAAATCTCAGCCTGGCTTAGAGCCATCATAAAATGATTTAGGTTGGAAAATACCTTTACAAGCAGGGTTTCAGGAGGTGCTAAAACCGCTGGGCAGCACCAGCCTTTTCCCACCCCATGCAGCATAGACATTGCAAAGCTTCTCCCAGCCCCAAAGACCTTCATCTAGGTCAGGGCTGTTTTCAAGAAAAACAGATTTTCACTGGGAAATTGGTTCCTGTTTAATTGAGTTTTTTTCAGTTAAGGAAATAACCTGCTGTTACCATTTTTTCCTTCCATAGCATTAAATAGTTTATAAAGTGTGAAAAACAGCCAGCATCTCATTAAGTAATACAGGCTGTTGTAAGAGCTGGAATGCCACCAGAGACATGAAAGTTGGGCAATTTGAGGGATGACAGGTCTGAATATGCTTTCATAATCCAGGCAACAAATACATAGAAGTAGGTGTCCCTGGTCCTTTTGGTCTCCCTTCTCATTTTTTGACAATTTCAGGATTTACTGCATTTATTTTAGAAATGAAGGTCTCTGTAAACACCTTGCACAACCTACCAAGCAGATGGCTTCTACCACTCCAGTGTGTGTGGAACATGCCACTGATGGCAGGTCAGTACAGACACAGCCCTGACATGGAGCTGGTCCATATTCTGAATTCTGTTGATACAGGGGTTTTCTTTTTTGTAATCCAGAGACAAAATTGCCAATATATGTAATCAGTGCCCCACTGAATCAGCTGTGTGTCTGTCTGTCTGCCTTCCAGGAAAGGCTGTTTTAAACTCCCATCACCAGGTCCCTGAAAAATTCTTTGACAATCCTAATTTCTATCCATGGATAATGATCCTGATATTATTTCCGAAAATTAATGCATTCGATATATCCTACAGAAGATTATTCACAAGACACAGACTTGTCGCGTCTCTGGGTGTATAAATTGTAATTGCCATCCCTCATCTTTTGGACATGGAGCTGACTCCCTGTGGTGTCACTCAACCCCAGCACCACTGCACCTCTTTCACTGGTGACACAGCCACACACTCACTACTGCAAAAGCAACACTAAACTGTCTATTAGGCTCCGTGTGCAGGGATAATAGAACTGCAGAAAGGTTTGGGTTGGAAAGGACCTTAAAGCTCATCTCCTTCCAACCCACTTACCATGGGCAGGGACACCTTCCACTAAACCAGGGCCCTGTCCAGCCTGACCTGGAGCACTTCCCAGAGGTGTGATCAGTCACAGCAAGGGGTGACACAGAGTGCCGTGCCTCAAAAGCTGCTTGTCCCAACCCTATGGTGTCCTTGGTCACCAGCAGTGGCCCAGAGGCAGCCTAATCTCCTTCACAGTGGCCTGTGCTGCTGTCACCCTTGAAATCCTTGTGCTCCAGCCCGGAGTTGCTTTGCCTCTTTTGTGGTTTGTCTGTGAATGCTGATGGGGTGATGCACTGATTAACCACTGTGTCCAGGGCTCGCCTTCAGTGCTGCCAGACCAGGACAGCCTTTGGCAGGGCAAGGTCACCCCAAAATCATCTAGAGGCTCTCCAGTGTGGGGCTGCCCATGAGGAAGAGAACGTGTGCTGGTCTGGCAGCAGACTTGGGCTCGGGTTGAATGGAGAAGACACAGAGGGGTTGCCAAGCAGCTCCAGCAAGCAGCACATGCCCTGCCAGGGATGAGGATGCCATCAAGTGGCCAAAGCTTTATATTCACTTCTCACTTGATCTTCATGATTTTATATTTATATTCTATATATTTATATTATATTGAGTAGCTTTCTGCTCTTTGCTCTCTTTCCATACCAAGTTGCCCATGGCTCTCCCTGACAGCTCCTTCTGGTGGGTGTGTCCTACATGAGAGTTTTGTCCGGGCAAATCCTGGGCTCCAATCTCAAAATTGGTTTAATTGGATGAATAATATCATGAAATATCACCATGCAACTCCAACGTGGGTCTCAGGGCTTTACACCCAGAGAGCACTGAATGGATCGAACGTGGGCACCATGAGGGCAGGATCATGCAGATACATATCTTCTTGTGAACTCATCAGTTTAATTCATTCATGCTCCATTTTACATTGTGCAGGCAGATAAACACACCATTTATTTGCATTAAAAAAACAGTCCGCCGAAGTATTATCCCTGGAGACACATGATATTATCCATCTAAAAAACATGTTTTACATACGTGCATTAAAATAAGCAACATGGAAAAGGATGAATCGTTAAACGCAGCCAGCAACAAATGCTTGTGTGAAGGCTCATAAATTTTATCCATATTGTTTATCAAAAACAGTTCTATGTGTCCTCAAGAAGGTCAAAGGCACTGTGAGCCTTCTCACTTGCAAGTCCTGAGATGAAGCAACACCAGATGTTTCTTCCTCATTTTAAGGCCAGTTCTGGGAGCACCCACACTTCTGTTTTTAATCTGGGCTCCAGTGGATCAGTAGCCCAAAGAAGGGGACCCCACTTCCAAATACTGCTCCAGACCCAAAGTTTTAGGCACTTTCTGCTGAGATCTTCAAGTGTTGTGACCAATTCCTCCATTCATCCAGGGAAGAGGACATAGGAGTTTCTCTTTCTTTCTCCTCCTTTTATGGAGGAAGGCTGGAACAGCTGCTCCACATTGTCTTCAGAAACCTTTATTTGGAGGCATCTGCTGAAACTGCAATCACTGGGCTTTTCCCCCAGAGCCCTTCTCCAGAGGAAGAGCTGTTCCTCTACACCATTTCCCAGATGAAGTGTTGTCCTAGGTTATTCCCCCATGCCATGTGTCCCTCTGCATGTGAGCCAGTTACCCCTTGGCCTCTCCTGCCAGTGCCACCAGAGTCCTCTTGTTGCAGCAAAGCTGGTTCTTCTTGGGATTTGGCATCAAAACCTCCATGCTTAGAAAATAAATCATAAGGATATTTAACAACATAAACACAAATAATCATGATGTAAAAGACCTTGGAAAAATTGAGAGGCTGAGGTAGACCAAAGAGAGACTGGGCCTGTCCCAGTGGTCTCAGTGGGATTCCAGCAAGCAGCTGGAGGTCTGAAATGTTCTGTGTCCTAAGGAGGCTTCCTTTGGTGATGGTCTGCTCAAGGCTACAAAGTGATGTCTGCAGGTTTTGGCAGCTGGCAAGTCGTGTCAGGGAGCTCAGAAGGTCTAATGAGATACCTCGAGCTGGTCCCTGGAGGGCTGCACTTGGCAAGCTGTGTAAATTAACAGGCAGCCTTCTAGATGAAATGCAGACTTGTTTTATTGTTTTCTGTATTAAAAAAGCAGCTTAGTCTCTGAATTTAACATCCTCCTCTTTCCCAAATTCATTTATACCTTGGATAACAGACTGAAGTTGTTGAAGCCCTTTACATTTTCCATGATGATGTGTTAAATTGTGACAAACTGTTGTAGAACGCAAGTGTTTGTATGGGAGGAGTCACCCACTTCTTTGAACCTGAAAGCAAGCTAGGATTTGGTGGGAATCCAGATCTTCCTACAGAAAAAGCAGCTGTGTACCCACCGCATTTCCTCCTTTCCTTGTTCACAAAAAAAGACGAGTGTTATAACGCCGTGTTGTACAAAGGACGCTCCCTTGGTGATGTGAGGTGGGCTGGGTTTGGGTACATCCCTTGGGAAAGGGAAGTAAGTTGTCTTCCTGGTTCAGTAGGAAAAATGTCATTGGTGAAAAAGACCACCACCACCACTGGAATTATGAAGGTGTTCTTAGTCAACAGTGAAAGATTTGATAATAAAATAGTCTTTGGATTTGATTGAGCTGGTGCGATTTTCGGAGTCTCCATGGACTATGTGTCCAAAGCAGTTGCTGTAGGTGCAGGATGAGAGTCTGCGGTCAGAGCAGCTGAGCCCTCATCAACACCCCACTGCTGGTCTGGCTCAGGAAAGTAGGAGACTTTCTGGTCTTCTTGGAAACACTTTTGAAATAAGAAAGAAGGAGATTTATGAACTACTGCAGAAAACAGCAAAGACTGCCAAGAAAAATCTTGAGTATCTAGCTGCTAAAAAGGTTTCTTTAATCAGATATTTTTAATGCTGCTCCTTTATGCAACTCTAAGTTAATGAGGGAAAGAGTGAAACAGTGACTTGATAGTCAAGGCACTTTGAAAGAGCTTAATTTCATATCTTTGTGGATGGAGCAAGGGAGGAAAGAATACTGTGCAGGGACTATAGTAAAAATGATATTTCAAAACTTATAAAATATTAGAGAATAATCTCCTTTCAATTTTTTTTTCTGATTGATATTAATTAAAATAATCACAACAATCAGAACAGATTACAGTGAAGCTCTAGGAGATGTGGACTGAAACTAAAATCCATTGGCACATTTGCTGTCTGCTCTGAATCCCACGGATCCAAATTGTGTTTGACTATTCAGGTGTAGGTACCCATGCAAGTTATATGACTTTCAGAAGATCTATACAATTGCAACTCTATTTGATTCAAAGATTAATTCTGTAATTTTAATAAAACTAGAGAGTCTTTATGTGCTGACCTGTAAGTTAGGGGTTGGTGTCAGTTTGGCATCTTTTCATAGCTTTGAGAGAAAGTTCATAGCCAAGAAACATGGCTGCACTCGATGGGAATCCTCGCATTGTATTGACCATGAGGCCCCTACAAAAGACCTGTTGGGAATGGAGAAAGGTTAGAGCATAGGAATATAATGACTATTTTAAGAAGAGGAAGAAAACATTGAATTAAGTCATGGTGGGATTCTGAAGACCAAAATCTTTTGGGTGTGCTTGGAAGATATGCTCCCACTGCCGGTCTTAGCTGAGGTCTGCACTGGGGCATGGGAATGCAATGGCAGAAGTCACTGGTTTGATATCATTGTGCTCTGTGCTCCCTATGGACCCCCATCTGTAGATACCAGCCAGAGCTACAAGAGGTAAAGGCTAAAAACTGGTCTCATAGAGCTGGTGTAAAACAGAAAGCAAGAAATCTAAAATGTCTTCCAGTGTTGTCCTACCTAGCTACAGTCATAGGGTGGCAGAACCACAGAGTGCTCTGGGTTGGAAGGGCCCTTCAAGCTCACCTTGTTCTAACTCCCTGCCATGGACAGGGAGACCTCCCCTAGACCACATTGCTCCAAGCCTCGTCCAACCTGGCCTTCCTTCCCTTTTCACACATAAACATGTGGGGATCAAACAAGACCTGGGGTACAAGAAGGCTCTGTTTTCATGCAGGAAATGCTCGGACCCCCGGGGCTCGGTCTGTGGGCACAGAAGACATTTGGCAAGTGGCAAGGGAGCAGTGTGGCTGCGAGCCAGCCCAGCCGTGCAGGCACTGTGCCACCCGGACTATTTTTCAGGTTTCACCTTTGAGTATAGAAGGAATTTCTCAATCAACAGAGAACCAGGCTTCCTCTGTATCTTGCTGAGAACTCTCTCAGCACTGCCTTTGGGAAAAATATTCAATAGAAGCTGATATTTTCATGAGTCTTTCTAAGGTCAGACTTCTGTACCCATACATAATCTAGCGCTTTCTTTAATTAAGATAATAAATACCAGATTTCCTTCCAGATTTCCTTTTTCTGCTCAATATATTTTTTTTAAAAAAGATGCTAGCACATACAAGAGTGAAAGATTATGTGGCTTTTAAATGCTTGAACAGTAAAGTGCTTTTGAAAAAGCCTTGTCACTCCTGACTCTTGGCCTGGACAGGTCTCCCTTTGAACCCCCCTCGCTACAAACACCACACCCTGGTGCGTGCGAGGATGTGCACAAACTGCTCACTTTGGGGTGAGTCTGCTCACAATATGATGGTTCCAGGGAGTGTCTCTGCTGGCCTGTTTCTCACAAAATCACTCCATTAACCACCAAGGCTCATCACCACGAGTCACCAATCTAAACACCTCAAGTTTCAGAATAGACATGAAAAGAAACACCAGCAATCAAACCCCTTTCCAGGCTTTATAACGGCAGAGTTCCCACAGCTACTGTAAAAAACCATGAAAAATATTGGCCCCAAGATCAGAAACCTTTAGATAAAGTGTATAACCAATTTTCCCCTGAAATTACTGAACTCCACTAAACTTCATCATATCCTGTGTCCAATAAATCCTAAGCATAGTGCTGACTTGTTTGAGACAGAATCAAAATATATTCACATAGTTTAGATAAAGCTTGCAATGTGAAATTGCAGTGTTGGGACATTTAGGATATTATTTGATTTATTGGGATGCTTTATTTTGTTAGGAAAGAGAAGTTTCTGGGAGGGAATTCAATGTTTTTTGCATTATCCGTAAAGTAACACGAGAGAGCCAAGTTAAATAATAATGAAGATTTAGGATGAAAAATCTAGAGGCATGATTTTTCTTATCAGAATGAACACACCTGGCTGTGGAGAAAGACAAGGGTTATCACTGTGTTTCTTTGTGTACATCAGGCAGTTATTTCCAGCACTGAGAATGCTGTTCCTTTGTCCCAGAATGAAAACATCCAGCCCTGGCTTTGCCATTTGTTAGTTGTGAGTCTCCCAACATTTAAAAAGGTTTTCCTTATGAGAGCAGGATCCAGTCGTGCTGTCAACTATTACTCAGTCCTACTGATGGCTTTGGGGCAGGTGCCAGATGTGACAGCAGAAAAACTACAAGAAGTACAGAACTCCACCAGAAAACTCTTTTAGTTGTTAATTCAGGCAGGACAAGGAGGGCAGAGGGTGAGAATGAGGTTGGAGAGAGAAGGGAACACCCATGGAAATTCCTGTTTCAGCCACCCTACTGTGAAAGTGCACGCCAAGGGGAATGCACAAGGCAGGTACTGTAGAACCTGGGCACCCTGTCCCCCTCTGACTGTCCGAGCACAGTCCTCAGCATCTCTCCAGCTGCTTGTGCTTCACGTGAATGTGACTTTCTTCACTCAGTGGCAAAAACTGAACCAGACCACAGGCTCCTGTGACAGCTGGCATAACATAGTGGCATGTTGGCAAATACTGAAATCACAATAACATGTGATTTTGAAGGTTATTTTCCTGTTTGCAACTTGTTACATATCTCAGAATGTGAAAATTAACACTTTGGAGCTAAGAGCCGACGTGCTGTTTCGATGATAAATACAGATTTATTTCAATATCAGAAGAGGTTACGTCCACAACCATGCCTTGGCAACGCAATAAAGCTCCAAACCCTTGTTCTCTGCCATTCACATTTAACTGAGGCAAAGTTTGCAGGGAGAACAAATATCTTTTATTACACTAACAGGCAAAGTCAGAAAAGGGAGATAAGTTGTTTGGCATGCAGCCCTTCTTCAGGTTCAAAATGAAAGCTATTCTGATTTAAGAATGCTGACAATCAACTCTATCTTGGTGCAAAATGAGGGCAAGCAGTGCAGAAGAAGCACTGGTTCCACCAAAGCATTGCCCGAGGTGACCAGACACACCCGGGGTGCCAGGACAGTCCCACCAGAATCGGTTCATTGACACCAAAGTCAATGGGAAACATTTGACGTCTGCATTTTGCAGAAGCAATCACAGAGGTAAGACTTTCTACCTCTGATTTATAATAAGTCAAAGTATGTCCATGATTAAGTGCACTAACATGACATGTTGTTTGAAGTCAATTACACCAGCAGTGTGTGACCCCCAGTCATTCATTTCTTCATTGTGTAACATGCATTATTACTCTCACTATTTTGATTTAGAAGGAATCCACACTATAATTACCTATTGCTATTATAATAATTTAGCACTAACTGCCTTTAGGTGTCCCTCAACCCTGCAGATAGGTTTTTAACAGCCACTGTATTTTCCAATTGACAATTGAATACCTAATAACCAGATTTTACTTCAAATGTCACTTACTTTTAAGCCCTCATTCTGGTAGCTCTGCAACATGCAGTCAAGGGTCCCTTTGTACTGGTTTAAATAAACTCCATCTGCCTGAAGTCGACTTTTCACGACATCCATTGGAGTACATAGTGCCCAGGAAACGGCTCCTGGAAAAATGCAGAAGTATTTGAATAATTCCTTCTCTATGCTTCCTTGGCCGCAGGTCAGTGAACTCAGAAGTTCACCTCTCATCTATCACATCATATTCATGCGATTTTCAGGTCAGGGCATTCACCCTGCTCAGGCACAGAAATTATTTCTGGGACAAAGTTCCCTGTTTCTGGAAAAAGCGTTCAGATTTTGGAGGTTATGCTGCTGATCACATGCAGGCGACCAAAGAGGGGCTTCTCCAGGCGCAAATACATCTTCTGCTGTGCTTCTGGTGGAACAAGAACATGCCATGGGAAGAGCCTGAGCTGCCACTTGGGACAATTTCAGAAAAAACGGAGTCTTCTGTTAATTCCATTGTAAAGCAAAGTTCGAGCTGAGGATACAAATAAGAGGTAGGTGCATCTCAGGCGGCCAGGATTAGGCTCCACGCAGTGAGATATCCTGTCATTCCTCTAAAGAAACACCTATTTTCATTGATCATCCTGCAGCTGAGTGGGATGCTTTGCCTCTGGGAAGATCAGCACATGACTGTGATGCATGGCTCAGCTGGACAGACAACAGTTTGTCTGGACCTACGGGAGTGTTGGGGCACATTAGAAAAGCTATCCAGATGCACCAAGGGCCTCTTTGTTTGAGGAGAAATGGAGAAGGCATTTTGTTATCATTACCTGAGCTAAAGATTGACTTGCCTTTATGGATCTGCAATTTAGAAATGGCCAAGAAGTGGGGACGGGGTATAGGGGTGACCTTTCACATGGTGGGGGACGCACATGCCAGTTTTACTGGCAAGTGTACACATGACAAAAAGAAGATCAGTAAGTCAGCTGGGCTTCTGCTAGGTGTGGGTAGGTGCACACCCTCCTGGTGGGCAGCCAACAGGTTGAAGTCTTCATCTGGAGGCATCCTGGCTGCCATGTATCCCTGGCAATGGGATTGGCAGGCCCCTCTGAGGCATCCAGGGAGATGAAGGCACTGGCTGTTCTCCTCTTCACTGACACTGAGCCCAATGACGTTCTGATAACACGACTTCCATACAGTTTGCCGAGTCATAAAGTGCAGCTGTGGTGCCAGAGAACCCAGCCCTGGGGGAGGAAGGTCGTTCAGTGCCATGTCTTCTGCTGGTGTTCAGGAGGATGTGGTGGCCCTTGAATCACCCTCGTAATCTGCCCTGAGAACCTTCCTGTCCTTTTTTTGCCAGTGCTGTGAGGAAGTAAAGGTGCTTACCTGCCACACCCCCTGCCACCCAGATAGAGAAGGGATTAGGAGAAATGCTTCCGTCAGGAGTTATCCAGTCACAGAACACTGCGTACGGGATGAAATAGGCGCAGTACCCAGGAACATCCCTCAGGAGCATTGCTACATTGCCTCGGTATACTCCTGCTATCCCCTCTTTCTGTAGGATTGTCCTTAAGCAGTGAATTGGACCTCGGTACACAGTAGATCCAGGAACTGTGGATTTTAGTTTAAAATTTGCTAAAAAAAAAAAAAAAAAAAAAAAAAAATTTAAAAAGATAGAACCGTTAGAATAGATATATTGCCACAGAACTCCTCTCCAAAGCCCATTGTCATTGATTAGAAGTCACTACCATCCAGTTTCTTCTGCTGGGGTCAACAGATAGCATGGGGAAAATGTTTTAGGAGAGAGTACTTAGGTCCATTTTGAGAAAACATTTAGACACTTCAAGACAGATTTTTCTTAGATGTGTGGCATACCTCCCAATAGGTACGTGCCCAGTGAGATTTCCAAATAAGTTTAAGGCAATGTGCTCAATTTTCGTGGATTTTAACTTCAACTTATGCCAAGTCACATCTTTGAAAGCCTTAACATCTTCAGAGTCTGGCCCTTCCCTTGCAGACCAAGTTGTTTTTGTAAAAGGCCTTAGGATGCTAAGCCGCATGGAGGCTTTAAAAACTGACATAATATTGTTTTATCAAAGCAGCAGAAAAATGCCAGCATTTCACAGTTAAACACCACGACTGTAATCATGAGAAAGCTGAAATGCTAAAATGCAAGCTGTTCAGCTCTGAAGCTGCTCCATGTCTTCATTCGGCTGTGCACGTGCTCTGGTGGGGTTTGCTCCATGCTGGCAGCCTGCAATGGAGTTCAGCTGCTGTCTAGAGCCGAAGCAGCTCCTTCTGCCTGCAGCTTGTGGACAGGGATCAGCCACCCACTGCCATCCCGCTGGTGTCCCCTCCTGACCCATCCTGCCCACACCTGGGCTATCTGGCACCTGGTGTGTAATAAGTCAGCGTTTTTTAAATGTAAATCGGAAACTCCTGCTTTTGAACAGAGAAGAGTGGAATAACAGAGGGAGGTTTACGGGCAAATATATATGGGACTGAGAGCATGCAGAGGGATATGGGGAGCTGCCATTGCTGCTGGCAGCCATGGTGCTGCTGCTGGGATCTCCAGGGCACCCCACAGCCCAGGGACTCACAGCTCCTGCAGCTTCTGGTCCTGAGCAGACCTACCTCATGTTCCTTATAGATCCCATCTGGCTGGAAATACCATTGGTAAAAACTCTCCCCTTGAGCTGAGCAGGATGGGCTCCATCCTCAGGCAAAAGGGGGAATTTTTAGCACAACTGCAGCAGCACAAGGCAGCAGAGAGCCCGGCCTTGAACAAGGTTGTTGCAAAGCTCTGTGTATGCACCAAGGACTGGCAGAGACAGGAAGAAGAAACTCTTGCTTCCTACCTTTGGTGTATGGCTGTGTTTGCATCTGTAGCCTTATCTTCACCAGCTCCACGGGGGTGCCTATGCCCACAGAGACGACCCCCGCCGCGATGCTGGCCAGAGTCATGTCGGGGAGCGACGGCGCGGCGGCCGGGTCCCCGTGGCGGAGCTGGCTGAGGAACCGCTGCGTGTTGCTGAAGACGCCGAACACCACGGAGCTGTAGATGCCGATGCTGGCCAGCGGGAAGGACATGCCCTTGAAGAAGCCGGCCAGCTACCCAGGAAAGGGAGCAGGGCTTAGGAGACCGAGCAGGACTGAGCAGTGTAAACCCCAACTTGTCAATCAGGTTAGAAATCACAGAATTGCAGGATGGTGTGGGTTGGAAAGGACTTTGAAAGTCATCTCCTTCCAGTCCCCTGCCATAGTCAGGGATGAAATGCAAAGCCAAGTAGCAGATGTCTCCTGGAACCAACTGTTTGCACATGCTGAGCAAAGGAAATTGGTTCCTGCTGCTAAAGGCTCATAAAGACTGTGCAGAATACAGGATATGGTTGAAAGCACAGGAACCCACATAGAAGTTCCTCGTATAGACAGTGTTTGTTCTGGCTTCACCAAAGTCAGCAAAATCCCTCTGGGAGACCTTCGCCAGTGGGATCAGGCAAAAGAGTCACTGTGGATGCAACACCCTAACCCATGTGGAGACACTGATCATTCCGCGCCAGTCCTTTCCCTATAGGAGTCACCAAGAGGGTTACCTCAGAGTTAAGCAAGAGGAGGCTGTAGGGATTTGCAGGCTCAATTGCATCAACTTTATTGGTCTTTATATAACTGCTAGTGTCAACAGCATTTTGTACAATGGCTTTATGTATTTATCTATTTATTGACTTGCACTTTCTACCAGCACTTTGAAGTACAATGAAGTACTTACAGACTCATTTCTGTACACAGTGAGAACACACTTGAGTGTATTTCCATATCCTTGTCCAGCCTGCAAACGAGTCTGCAAAAGACATTTGTGAAATGTGATTAAAATCCTATGCTTCCAGCCCAATGGAGGCTTATGCTACGTAAACAATGTGTACTTTGCTTTGAGAGCAAGTCCTTCCTTAGTCGTAAAGAGAACTGAGCAATAAAATAAAATATATGTGCATCCACCCTCTTGAACTTTGCCAGAAGCAAGGCTAAGCAGGATGTCACAGCCTGAAGCTCTCTGCAACATCTGGAATCAATGACTGCCAAATTGCTCTCCAGTCTGGACCAGCCACCCTGACCCGGCACAGCAGGCTGCTGGTGTGCAGTGCTGTCATTGGCAAGGGCCTGATTTATGTGGAAATTGGAGAGGGATGGGGTCTTCTCCATTTGGAGACTGTCAGGGAGGGTTGGGATGTGTTGCAAAGAGAGGAGAGATGAGATCCCCTGGGAGACTTGTGAGGCCCTTCCGCTCCAAGGTGGATTTTAAGACTCAGAGATACTAATTGGAGCTAAAATAATTCAATGTCACCTCAGAAATTCTCCATGCTTTACTCAAAAATATAGTTTCACATAATTTCAGAAAAAGACATTTTATTTCTGGAAAGCAAATTGGTTATACACCTTCCAACAGATTTAAGAAATGGCATGCAAGTCACAACAAAGCCTATAGGATTAAGCATTTCCCCTTCTCATATGTATATTTTTAGATCATCTTTCATTCAAGCTGCTCACAAGGTTGCTCTAGAAACATCCTAACAAGGGATGCATTTTTCTGGGCTTAGAGGTGTGCAGGAAATGGAAACATGTTCACTCCACAGCACCTGGGGCTTCACCCCGGCTGAGGCCAGAGCTCATTTGTTATAGAAAGACACTCACACCTGCTCCATCAGGAATGCTTTTAGGGAATGGGGACAACATTTCTGACCATATTAATCAGCACTGCTGCTAGCAATGAAGTCTGAAGGGACACTGCCAACCTGCGCTGGAGGGACCATGTCCAATCCCCTCCGCTGGCTCAGCCCTGATTTACACCAGGGTGAAGCAGGAAATTATTTGGGAATTTAAAGCCCAAAGGAATGTGTGTCTGCCAGAGTTCATGACTGGTGGGAGCTTTTGGATGGCAAACAGCAGGTTGGATGGCACAATCATTTGGCCCAGAGCCCTGCAAGAGGTTACCAGTGCCGCAGTGGGAGCCTGGCAGGAGCAGGAGGGACCAAAGTCTGTGTTCGCCCCTCAGCCCAGGCTCGCCCCTCACTTCGGGGTGGCTCCATGCAGCTGTTTGCACACATGGAGCATCCCCGCTCCGCTCCAGGCCTGGCCAGAGGCCACAGAGAAGCAGCAGCAAAAGCAGAATGTTTAGTGAGCCCTCAGAACAAGCTGGTACATGAAGATGCTGCCGTGGCTCACGCAGCACACGTTGTGCAACGTGGGCAGGCCCAGGCCACAGGTGCAGACCGGGCACACCGTGACTCACACTGGGGAGAACAGGGCTGGGGGGACCGGGGGAAGGTGGCTGCACCCCGAGCCACCCAGGGCAAGGTGACCTCAGTACCCAGCCCTGAGTTCCCTCCTGGCTTCATCTTAGCCCAGACATTTCCACTTTGCCTCCATGGGCTTGTTTTTTTTTCTTTTACCCAGTAACCAAGTATTGAGAGGTTCAAGTTAATATATGTTTTGAGTAACAGAGGGCAACTGAGTGTTCTCACAATCTAGTTCTCACACACGTCCCTTAGCTAATCTGTTAACACCCGGCACTGAAATCCCTGCTGGCATCTCTGACAAAGTCAGCTACTACCAGTATGGATATACCTCTGGAAAGTTCTCCTTCTTGTTATGTTTTGATTTGATACGGCATCTTGGGTGACACCCAAAAGCTGAAGAAAGTTCTGGGGAAATGAATGAAATGGGGAGAATGAAAAGTGAGTAAAGGCACAACTTTTAGAGTTTTGCGAGGATGTAGGAAAAAACAGCTGCTGGGGTTTGATGGAAGCCGCAACGATGGGAAGAGGTGGCTGAAGGGGGAAGAGGTGGCTTGATGGGAGCTGTGGTGTAGATGCCACTTACCCCACAGAGCCTCAGTTCTGCCTCCTCCTCCTCCAGATGGGGAAAGACCCTTGATCTCCCAAGAGTCTGCAGACGCTGCTGAGCAGCCCCTTTGCTGGCCTAATGCTGTATAAAAACTCTCTTTTCCACTTTTCTGCTTCTGAATTTGGAAGATAACAAGTCTGCCTACTTGGTATTCCCAAGGCAAAGCCTTGCCCAAAGCTAAGAGCAACAGAGGGGGCAGCCTGGCCGTTCTGACAGTTGTTTTTATAAACACTGAAGGATGGGCTTGCTCTTTCTTGGCATCCAGAAACTCGATGCTTCCCAGAAGGATTCTCATTGCCAAACTCCCCCACACCAGGCAATGATGCCATGACCACCAGCCTGAGATGGGGATTGCCTCGGCTGGGCAGAGGCTGCCTTTGCTGTCTGTGCCTTGCCCATGGCCGGGTGCTGTGGGCAGCCTTGTGGCTCCCCCCGCGTGGGGTCTGCACCCACCTTTGCACAGGGATGCCCTTGGGGCTGGTATCCCTTTAGCAGCTCAGAAAGGATAGGGCTGGCCAGGCATCTCCTGATCACAGGAGAGCCTGCTGTGTGCAAGGGGATGGCTGTGATGGCTGGGGAAGGGACGTGGTGGGGGCCGTGCTGGGCCCTGCCTCCTCAGCATCACCCTCCAAAAGTCTTTAGGGTGCAAGCATGACCAGTGGCTTTTGGGTTTGCCACAACTGGCAGCCCTTGCCTGGTGCCAGAGCCAGGCTTGAACCAGAGCAGAGAACACAGAGGCACAGAATTGTAGAGTAGCTCGAGTTGAAAGGGATCTTTTAAGGTCATCTAGTTCAACCTCCCTGCAGTGAGCAGGGACATCTCCAACTATACCAAGTTGGTTAGAGCCCCATCCATCCTGTCCTTGAATGTTTCCAGGGATGGGCATCCCCCCACCTCTCTGGGCAGCCTGTGCCAGTGTTTTACCATCTTTTTTGTATAAGACTTCCTTATATCTAATCTAAACCTATTCTCGTTCTGTTTAAAACCACTACCCCTTGTCCTATCACAATGGGCCCTGCTAAAAATTCTGTCTATTTTAGGCTCCCTTCAAGTACAGGAAGGCCACAATGTCGTTTCTTTGGAGCCTTCTATTATTCAGGCTGAACAACCCCAACAAGGGCAGAGAAGCTAAAGTGATGAAAGCTGCCCAGAAATGCCTGGACAAAAAAATAAAGGAACAGAATCCTCCTCCCTATCTCTGCATCAGTAGGGATGGTCAGCTTGGTTGAGTCAGGATGCACTGGTGTGTGCATGGGCTTGTCTGCATCATGCTGACAAATACCTTCTTACTTCTCTAAATTCTTTCATTGGAGGAACAATTATCATGCAGGAATCATAAACACTGTGTGTCACAGCCCTGGGAGAACAATTTCAGCACTCTGCCCTTCCAGTGTTGCCAGTGCTAGGAAAACACATAAAAATGTGCCTGCAGCAAAACAAATACAGTTCCCTCACTGCCCTTTGAATACTAGTCTGTGGCAAAGTTCAATAAAGCATTGGCAGAACTGTTCAGTGAACCACACATTAAGTAAGGCCAGGTTAATTTTCAGCATTAATTCTCCACAGAGGAACTTGCACATATCAGTCAGTTATTTTAGTTTCTCATTCAAAATGAGCATTGGAGAGGAAGAAAGTGCAAAAACTTTACAAATTCCCCTTTGGGATAAGTGAAGGTCCTTTGAGGCATCAGCTAGAGAGAAGGGCTGAATTGGTGGGGATTTGGGTGGTGACATGTGAACACGGTTCAAAGTATTTTACCTTGACTGTGTCCAGGGGATGGCCCGCAACCACACTGGCAATTCCTGGGGATGAAAGCAAAGTATTATGCAAAACATTGAAGCTTTTGTGACAGGACAGGATGCAATGGGTTTAGAGGAGAGATTTCCACAGGAACAGTTGTAAGGGGCCTAGCCAGAGCAATGGGCAGCATGGTGCCCTGACCCTGACAACAGCTAAAAGCTGAGCTTAAACACTTTTCGTGTACACTCTCCTGGACTCCATCAGCTTTACATCTCAAAGGCACTGGAGGAGGAGAAGTCATGTTTGTATGTCCTGTCCAGGACCAACCTCTTATGCACTCCTGTAAGCTCACATCGATTTTTAGCCTCAGAATGGTGAGATTCCTGTTAGACACAAGGCAATGCTTTCTCCTGGCTCAGAGTGATGTCCTAGCTGACTGCTAATGGGACCTGTGAACTCCTCATCCTTTGCTGTTTTAAGAGCAGTTTATAGAGATACCTGTCAGAGAGGACTCAGATACAGAGGAACCTGCTCTGTATAGATCTCTCCAGTGCCATCCTGCCTTCCTCCCCATGGTTCTCTGGGGAGAAATGGGCCCCTATTCCCTTACCATTCACCCACCTACTCACACCGCTCACTGCCAGGAGCTCTCATGGCAGCACAGAGCACAGTTTGGTTTCCCTCTTCTCCAGGAGAATGGAAGACCTGTGTGCCATGCCCAGGATATGGTTTTGTGTGTTTGTTGCAAACAACACTGGCAGGTTTTAGGGTTTGTGGAGAGTGGGTAATTTGTGATGCTTCCTCACCAGCAAGTCTCTGTGCAAACCAGTGCCCACAGGTGCTTTGGGGAATACATGTAATTTCTCACTCATAGTGGGTTAGTACCGAAAAGAGCATCATGTGCTTGGTCAACACATTACGACTTCTCTAAAAGTGTGTTAAAAAATGTCCCCTCTCCTCCTGGACTTGAGACCACCCATGGTCTAGTGCTATGCATGAAAACTCTCAGCTGCCACTACTGCTGAGCGCTAGTGGCTGTTCACCTCCTGGGACATCCTGTCTCATTGCTGGGGGTGTGCAGCAACCACAGGCTACAGAGATCCAAAAATCAGCTGCTCAAACAAACTTTTGGCAGAGGTTTTGGTTTTTTTAGTCGGCTAACATTATTATTATTAACTCTTCTGGCAGGATACCTGTGAGCCACCTCACATGCTGCTCCTGTGTCTGGTCTGAAGGGTCACCTGGGCAGAGGTTTGCTTTGTGGTGACTGGTGCCACAGTGGACCCTCTGTCCTGCTGCAGCCCCGGGGGCAGCAGAGCTGGTCATCCTCTCAGCTGGCAAACCCAGTGGGCATCTCTCAGTTCCGTAAACCTTGGCCCATTACTGACGCCTCTACGGGTCATTTGGCTCCCTTTTCTTTCTGATATCTGTTTCCCGGTGTTTACCATTGGAATTCTCAGCAGACGGGATCAATCCCTGCCCTGGCCATTAGCCCGGTGGCAGCGATGGGACGGTGGGGTCAGAGCCCGGCAGTGCCTCTCCCAGGGATGGCGACACGGGGAATCCCGGGCTGACAGCTGCCAGCCCCCTCCGAGCCCGGCGGCGGTTCCAGCCGCGGGGGCAAGGACGGGAGAGCCGGGGGGAGCTGTGGGCATGCGGGGGCCTCTGGAAGTCGGCCCCGCACAGCAGCATCACACGTTCTAAACTTGAATTTTAAGTATCCCTACCGTGGAAATGGCATTAAACCGCACTTGTGAACCAAAGCAAAGCAAAGCGTGGGAGACGCCGGGCGAAGACACGGACCGTGGGTGAGCCGGTGGATTTTGTCCCCGGGCGCCTCGGCCGTGCGCTCTTCGCTGCCTCCCCACCCGCGCTCGCGGCATCACTCACCGCCCACCAAGCCCGCCACGAAGTCCTGCAGCTGGACGCTTCCCATGCTGCGCCGCCGAGCCCGTCCCGCGGAGCTGCGGGTCCCCGCCGGGCTGCGGGTCCCTGCCGGGCTGGGGGTCCCCGCGGGCAGCGCTCCCGCGGCGGTGCGCGGTCCCTGCGCTCCGCGTTCCGCGCCCGCGGCTGCCAAGCGCTGTGACATCACGGACGGCGGCTTAAAGGCGCCGCGCCGGGGCTGCGCGGACACCGCCCGGCCGGGGCGGGCAGGGCCCGGGGCAGGCGGGCGTGACGGCCGCGCCCGCGCTCGTCCGTCGGGAAAGGGGGCAGAGGGGGCTGCGCATCACCCCGCGGCTCTGGCGCCGAGGAGCGGGAGGAGCAGCATCGCTCCTTTGGCAGGCGACGCGGGACGGGGCTCAGCGTGAACGGGGAAAAGATAGGGATGGGGGGAAGATCATGTACACTCGCGAATTGAAGATGGAAGTACAGACGTAAAGAGTATTACACCCTTAATCAACTGAAAAACATCTCCGTTCCCTTCATTGAAATCACTGCCTCATCGTTTCAGGAGATACCTCCAGTTTCTGTATAATCTTTCCAGGACATAACCCCAAGTTCTGTATTTTGGCAAACGATGAAAAATTGCCCCCCTACGCCGTTCCTTCTACCTAGTATTCACCATTTTCTTATACATCTATTACATGCTTCTCCCTCTGCTCCCTCTTTCCCAGAGTCAAGATTCCAGATCTGGTTTATTCCCTTTTCATGCAAGATGCTCCTTTTCACCCTCCTCAACCATTTTTGTTTAAAGTCTTTGAACTGTGCAGCCAGAACCACAAGTGATAGAAAAGAACCACTCAGCAGAATAAAGATATTTTCGGTTTTGATTTCAAAACCCTTTTCTGACATGCCCTTCTGATTGGAGCTGAAGGCTGGGCTCCCTTTCTTGAACCGTGAATACCTGATCTTGAGCCCAGCCTGGCTGTTGTGCCTCCTCTGTGGCACTTTCAGACAGTAAATCTAATGTCTTACACCTGAACAGCACCCGGCCACTCAGTGCAGGACATCCTCACAATCTTCAACCAGCTCTCCTTGTGCTCACCAACTCCATCGGAAATGTTCTCTTGGACTTCAGGTGCATGACTGCCCTGAAAAAGATGTCTTGGCCCTTGGCCACTGTACACATGTCTGGCTGAGGTTTATACTACAGCCCAAAGCAAATTTTATTCTGGCTAGGCTAGATTTCTGCAGGTGACAGTTCCTTGGGTCAGTTTTGGAGGCTTTCTGACAAGATTGGCATCAGGTTTGCTACATTGCCTTCCTGAAGTGCAAGACTGGATTTTCTTGAAATGTATTTTGTCTACATGTTCTGGTAACTACAGAAAATGTTAGTAGTTCATGAGCAAGAAATCCTAAATGCCAAAATACTGGCTGAAAATATAAATATTTAATTTTTTTTTCTTAAAAAATTGGTATTTTCATTTCAATTGATAAATTAATATATTCTGCAAAAAGACCTTAAAACAATGTTCCCTTATGTGAGTGCACATATACACAGGAAACCTTATCGCCGGACTTGGCTGAAGGGGGCTTTTGTCTAGAAATAGCCTATAGAAATTTAATATTGTGTGCATGGTTATCAGCTCAGATAATCTACACCTGAAACTTTAGATTTTTCAATGCATATGACAATGCTCATTCTTCATGAGGAAGGTTTTCCTCAAGCACCAGGTCTCTAATGGATTTTGAGGCAGACTGTGGTCCTGGATAAATGTTGGAGAGAACATGTGTGCACAAGCACTGTGGAAACTTGTTTTCTCGAGCTTGGTTTCTTCTTTTTAGAAGAAATGTTATTCCACATATACACTAACACAGAAAAAGAGTTTTATCCTCATTTTTCATGCACGTTTTCTTGCAAAGCCAGAAGAAAAGCTGGCTGAATGAGGTAATTATTCAGATAGAAGCATTAATCATTAATCATATGATTTCCTTTAACTGAGAGTAACACATTTCCGTGCCAAATTCAGAACATCTGCTAACTCAGGGAGAACGCTGGACATGGTCTTTGTGCAACACTGAACCTGGAGCTGAAACCACGCGTTACGGAGAGTTTACTATAAACAGCTCCTGGCCCAGAGGAGGGAGGCAGGGAGGCTGGGAGGGACTGAGCGGAGATGCCCTTGCAGCTGTCCCTGGGGGCACTCCCGGGGGTGCAGGACACTCGAGGCTCTTGCTGATGGCAGCGCCCACAAATCTATGGATGATCCCAGCGTGGGCAGGGCTTGGACAGTCAGTGTTTGCTCAGCCCCTCAGTGCCCTGCTCCTCTGAGGTTGGTCAGGGAGTGTTTGCCCCTAAAGTGTAGTGGCTGCCACTAAAAATGAGAGTTTATCCTTAGTGGCAGCTATGGATTGGAAGCAGGTGAGTCACTTCTAGCCAGGCTGAGGCACCTCTCTGGTTGTGCACAGGTGAACCTGTGCTGCTGCTGCTGCTCTTTCTGCTGCTTTGAGCAGCCTGGCCCTGTGGAAGGTGTCCCTGCCCATGGCAGGCAGGTTGGAACTGGATGAGTTTTAATGTCCCATCCTACCCGCTCTGCTCTAGGATTCTATGATTCTGTGATTTTTACCAAACTGGACTGAACTGGGACCACTAAAGCGAAGCTACTTTTGGGCAGTGGCACTGGCTGGGGCATCTTTGCTCTCAGAAGTACTTTCCAGCATGCTGCCACGCCCTGCCCGTGGGCTGAGAGGCTCGTGGCTCTTGTCTCCACCTGCCGCTGTCAAATCCAGTGCTTTTGTTGAGACCTGTGCACACACCTCCATCCCCCAGCGGGCAGGACATCTCCTTTTACTGGTAGCAGGCAGCAGCGATGTATGGAAAACTGGGAAGGAATCTGTCCTTTCTGCTGCTCTGAGTCCCAGCCTGGGCTTGCAGCCTCCGACAAGTGCTGGTCAGAGGGAGATAAATGTGGTTTCGATTAGGGATGAGGAATTCTCTTCCTCCTGCCAAGAGGGGGAACAGGGAGATTGTGTCATACTGAACACCCTGGATTCTGCCTCCTCCTCAACCACGACCCCTTTTTTTTTCACAATACCACTCTCTTTTGACCAGTTTACAACCTTTCCACAGCAGGTTTATAATGCTACCAGTAAAAGGGAAGAAATTTCCCACTGTCTTACCCAGAGCTGTGTATTTTCTCTGGGAGAGCATTGCAGTGAAGGAACTGGGACAGACTCAGGAACTTGTGGTAGATTCACACTTCACTGCTCTTGGAATTAAAGAATCAGTTCAGCAGGGACAAAGTTAGAGATAGAAAGGAGTTATTAATTTCTTATCCATCTGTAAACAGTTTCTGGGCTAGGATGCATTTCACTGTAAATTCACTTTCAAATTCCCTTTAAATTCCTTTAAAATATTAACCTGTTAGTAATAAATAATGGCTGCTGGACAAGGTACAAGTAAAATGACATTAAACCTCACTGCTGCAGCCAGAGTCACTGATACCAGATTCTAATGCTTGGTGTCTCTTTGAGGGGCCGAGTCGCATGAGCAGAGCCCAGTAAATTAAAAAGCAATGTACAAACACCCTGAAGCAATGTGTGAGTGGTGATAGGAGGACAACTTCATGGCTACAGCAACCAGACAGATCCAGGCTGTGGGAAGACATGTCACGGAGCACATAGCAGAAATAGTTTTCCCCTCCAGGAGCTACCAAACAAGACTGTTTCTGTAGGCAGCAAAACATGAGTGCTCGCTCTGCAGGAATGTGCATGGCAGATGAATTAGAGGCTACAAACACAACAGAAATAGGCATGGAAGGCCCCACTACGAACAGCTGCAAAGCTCTTCTCTGCCCTTCCTTGCCTGGGACCTGGGTAGGGTTTGCTGGAGGAGAAGCATTCCAAGAGGAACTAGGCAGTGAAGGGAATCGTCTGATCTTTTCATCATCTGTATCTATATTATCTATATCTATATTTATATCTATATCATATCTATCTATCTATCTATCTATTTTTATATAGGAGACTCTTCTGACAAATGCCTGCAGTAGCTGATATCCCAAGAGAAGATCTGTCCCCAGACATACAGGCAAGACCCAGCTGATGCAGTTCCATGGTGCTGCACAGACCTCCTGGGACCGACTGCCCTCAGCCTTCAGCACCAGGCATCTAACAAATCTAACATATCTAACAAATCTAACATATCTAACAAATCTAACACATCTAACATATCCCAGCCTGGCTGAGCACCAGCCAGTAGTCAGGGCAGACATTCCATGAGCAGCTCTCAAACACCATCCAACCCTTTTTCTCGAGAGCGATGAGCAGCCCTGCCCACTGTACCAAGCTCTTCCTCTGTCACACCTTCTGGAGAGCAGGAGAAGCAGCAGTATATGGAGCCTGCTGAGCTGCAGCCACACTCCCACCCAGGCAAGACTGACTGTCCCACAAGCTCAGGAGGTTTTGGCTGAGATCAGCCAGCTCAGCAGGACATGCTTCAAGCTGAGAGCAGAGCAATGCTGTAAAAGCCAGCTACAGCATGGCAGCAAAGGTGTTCTGCTCTGTCCTGGCAGGAGGAGACAGCCAGCTGTGGCCCGTGCTCCCTGCTCCCATTGCCCAAGTTCATATTCCACATAGTAGCTATTGATAAGACCTGGAAAGAGCAGGAAGTTTCCCCAGCAGAGGTAGCTGGGCAGGCAACATGTTGGTTGTACTGCTAATGAGCCTGAGTGGAGCACTTTGCCCAAAGCCAGGAACAGGTTTCTGAGCTTCGACTATTCCATCAACAGCTCGTGGAGCTCAGCTCAGCCCCACCAAACTCCATGGTCATGTCATAGAACCACAGAATGGTTTGGGCTGGAAGGGACCTTAAAGATCCTCTCATTCCACCCTCCTGCCACGGGCAGGACACCTTCCAGATTGCTCAGGTCTCCATCCAGCCTGGCCTTGAACACTCCCAAGGACAGGGCATCCACAGCTTCTCTGGGCAACCTGTTGCAACCTTACAGTAAAGAATAAGAAGGTCTTGGGAAAAGGGCTGGTGGCCAGTAGAAATCTCCTCAACAGCTGGGACAGGATTTACTTCTTTGAGCCTTACTTTTCTCTTCTCAGTGCTCTGCCTGAGCTGGTCATGGCACCCTCCTTGGGCATCTCAGATGAGCTGTGGCTCATGATGCAGTGGGAACCTAAGGTCAGGTGTACACATTCCCACTGCAGACATCCACATTTAATCCCCACTTTTGTTTTCCAGGTCTTGTGTCAAATCAGACACCAGGCAGAGACTCTTCAGGTGAGATGAGTTCGGTTTGAGCTCCAGCTTCATGTGATCAAACCCCTTCTGCTGACATGCATTTGCTAAATACCACATCTGGAACACCAGCAGGTGAATGCACAGAATCTCACACAAACCCTAATTGTAAATTAGATGAAACCCTTCTTTTCAGCTTGTGGAAGATGGATGTCTAACTCTCTAGGAAAATAAATGGCAAATTGGACCTTGGCTTTTGTAAATAACCTAGAAAATCTCAGTAATTGTGAGTAATTAAAGTATTCAGTTCTAAAATTAAATTTAAATGTAAGGGTGTGGGTGTGAGTGTGTATGTGTGTTTATGATTGTCTTCAGTTAAAAAGTTTCCTCTGTGTTTACCCCTCCAAACATTCTTCCACCTTTTTTGCTATTATTCATTAGAAGAAAGCGATTTTGTGTAGGTTGCCAGGCCCAGCTGGGCTGGGATAGAAACTCATCATGGGGGGAAGAGGAGCAGGCTGACTTTACAGAGTGAACACCCTATTTGCATGGAAACATCTCTGCAATCAATAACACCAGAAAGAGGAATGGCAAACAACACATTAACTGGAGATTTCAAAGTTGCAAATACCAATCATGGTGCTTGAAAGCTGCAGGAAAATTTACATGAGAGAAGCAAACACCACTGCTTTGTGGGCAATGCTTTGATTGAATGGGCACAGTGAGACAGTTTCTCATTTGTGTTAATGGAGAAGCGTCCTTTGTTTGTGTTCAGTCTCACTGATTCCCTGCTCACAAAGTCCTATTTAAGCTCCATTAATTCACTATGGAGTCTATAGGAAGAATTTGTGTTCGTCCCTTCTGGAAGGTCTTGCAGCATCACTGCAGTGAAAGGAAAAATCAAGACAGCATCAAGGTGAGAAAGGCTTGAGTAGGAAAAATCAGCAGAGTGAAATGGGAAAATGGGGAGCAGAGCCTTAGGCCTGCTGGAGAAATCCTGTTCACCCTTTGCAAATCTCTCCATGGCAGTTATCTGACATTATAAACAGGACTCCAGGAAGGTCCCTCTAGAGGCTCCTCAAAGCCCATTAAGGCAGGGAAGAGTGCTGCACCTTCAGCTGGGGCTCGATGTGTCCTTGTGCATTTTGGCTCCAGGAGCTGCTGAAGATGAGGAATGCCTCGAGAACAAATGCCTGCTCATGGCTCCTTTCCCTAGAGCACGTGTGTGACCTGCCCTGGAGCTCACTGAGGCGTTGTGTGGTTAAGAGTTGCCCATCTCCTGGACAAACAGGGAAAGCAAATACTCTGGAGCAAAGAGCCAAGCCTTCTGCTGGGCTTTGGCAGAGGGAGGTTGTGACAAGCATTGCAAAGTTAGAACCCCAATCAGTGAAATTCTGGCAAAAGCAGTTGCTCATCACACATGGCCCCATTCCCACCCAGGCAGCTGGGCCTCACAGCCCGGGTGCTGTGAAGGATCACCTCCCTGCCTGACAGCATCTCCCACTGGTTTTGGTGTTGCCATGGGACACGGGGATGTCTCAGCACCCATGTCCCCACGCTGGGCTCCACAAAGCTCAGGCTGCTGGGCTTTACAGCACGAGCTGGGTCCTCGTGTGCAAATTCTAGAGCTTTTCACTCTGCAAGTCTGTGGATCAGAGCCCAGATCTGGCCCGAGTTGTGCTCTTGTGGTGTCTGTCCAAAGCTCAAGGAAATGTTTATTCTTCAAAATGTATTATTTTTGCCAGTGGCTCATTCCTGTGCGTCCTTGCTGTCATTCCAGGGACACCATCTGTGTGATCACTACCAAAAGGAAGTTACGCACAAAAACTTCAGGCCCAGCCTGGGTCTTTGTCACAGATGCAATGCTGAATAATTACCTCGTTATCAACACTTTTCCTCCAAAACCTATGAAAGCAACGGAAAGAATATGCTGAAATGTATTTCCCACAGCACCAAGAGCCAGATTTTAGTACCTGGAGAATGCCAGACACCCAAGGACCTGGACCTGATGATTGATAATATTTGGGCCGACAGTGCCACCAAAAGGAAACGGGATAAACTACCCATCCTAGAAATGCTTCCTGACGGTGTTTTTGGAGCAGTTTCCCTACTGCCCTCCCCCTAGATCTCTGCTTTACCCCTTCTTCCATACTTCTGTCTCTGTAAGAAACACACACAGCCCTCCTGAGGCACCGGGGAAGAGAAATTATTGATTTAGCCGGGAGAATCTCTTTTTAGAGGCTAAAGATATTTCCAGCTCCACACAAACATATAAAATTACTTGAATGCTAAATTGCAGCACATGGAGAAATTTTATTCTTTGTTTTGGAAAACATATTCCCCATATCCTGCAAAACAACATTTTATTTGCTTGTGGTTGACTGGAATAATTTTATCATTTTGTTTCCAATCAGGCACTATGACAAGAAATTAAAGATATTAGAGTTTGCCTGGGTCTTTAAAGCAGACATTGCTGTTGCTGACTTTGCTAAAGTAAGCCTATGAGATGGGCTTTACATTAAGCTGATATCACAACTGCAAGTTTATCTTAATTTAACAAGAATTCACCGTCTTCATTTACAGGGGAAGATGGATTAAAATGCTTCTCCGAGGCTGGTTTTTCCCAGCTTTGGCAGCCGGGGCGGCTGCAGAGGGTGCTGTTAACCTGTGCACACCAGTGCTGAGACGGACTGTGCACAGCAGGAGAGCCCTCTGTCATTCAGGGGGACGCTAAAGAATATTCCTGCTAGGATGTCAGCTCAGGCTCTGTGCAGACCTGAATGCTACAGCTGCATCTGAAGACTCTAACTGAGTGTGACAGAGAAGAGCACATCCCACCTAGGTGCCTTGATTTGGTACCTTGGAAAAAGCACTGTTTGGATATGTAGCATAGCAGGATGGGTCTCAGCTCTCGCTGGGTCTCAGCTCTCCCTGGGTGTCCCCAGACTGGTGTGTTTGAGGGGGAAACCGCCAGAGAAGGGGCTTCAGTGAGACCAGGCCAATCGCTTGGAGCAGAGCGGGCAGGGTCAATGAGCTTTGCACAAGCTGGGTTTTCCTTGCTGTGGGGGAAGGAGGTATATCTCTATTTCTTTTTAATCTGATGATGAGGAAACCACGACTTGGCCTCCCTGTACTGATGAAGTATAAAAATAGTCTTTTATCACCATCTTAAGGATCTTTGTCTCTTCCCAGCATTTGACAGCATGAGCTGTTATTCATTTTACCAAGCTGAAAATGTGCCATTTGTTCCTGAGGAATGGTCTAGGCACAGTCAGGCTGTGTCAGTGCTACCCTTGGGGCTGAGAGCTGGAGCTCTCCTGCAGCATCACGTGTCAGGAGTCAGTAATCCACTCCTTTGGTATGATTCAAAACTTCATCTTCTGTTTTCAAAGGCAGCTTCTTGCCCTAAATAATGATAAAACCAGGCTGTGCTCCTACTACCAAATGCTGCTTTCTGCCCTTTCCTTTGATTTTCTCTAGTTCAGAGGAGCGTGACACAGGTTTCACTGTGGTGCTTGCAGGGGACACCAGGATGGGGCAGGGATGAGGACATGGATGCAGGTGGCAGGTGATGGTGGGGACCATGAGCCCTCTCCGACCGTGGGACATCCTGAGGAGCTTTTACAGAATTCAGCGGCTGAGACTATCTTTTCACGATGGCTTTTAAATCCATTTCATTTCAGCATTAAATGCATTTGCCTTCCTCATCATCAACTACACAGTGGTTTAGAAACATTCTTTTCTTCCCTTAAAATTCCTGCCATGGTTTTGCCCCTGGTTGCTCTTGGGTTTCCTCTAATCCTGCCTCTCTAGCGAAGGCAGCTGCAGTTCTCCCACTCCTCCAGACCACCTTGAGGACCATCATTTTCAGCATTTGACTCATCACCTGTGCAATTATTTTCCATTCAGTGAGTACACACTGGTGCCAGCTAACAGATGCAGCCAACAGACTGGTCTGAATGGGCCAAAGGTAATGGTGACCTTTTGAGTTATGAGTGTGACATTTTTACAGACAGAATATTTTTACCTGCTCAGGTTTTCTGGGTTTGTTTTTATTTGTGATTTTTTTTTAAAAAAATAATAGTTTCAGCATCATTTTTCCAGCTTTCTGCCTATCCCTATCAGGAGGGGTAACGTCACAGGAGTCAGTCCACAGCTGATTGAATTTTAGTTATTAATGCTGTGTGGGCATGTGATGAGGAATAGGCACTGGAGAGTGAGGGTCCTCCCAAGGGCAGGCTAGGACTGTGCAGGGAGGAGGCAGAAAGCTCCTGTTTCCAGCCTCAGCATCCTCCTCAACAGGGCATGTGGTATCCAGCTTGTCAGCCCTGCCTCTCAGACCACAGCATTTTGCTTGTAAAAAGGCAGAAGAAGAAGACAGGAGGGAGAAAAATGTTCTCAGTGAGGGACTTAGAAGAAGCGTCAGAAGCCTTGTTCTCAAATTATCCCAAGATCATTCCATTCCATCTATTGCTGCTGCTGCTCAGTGGAAAAATCATATAAATAAAACCAGTCCAGACCTGCTATACATGAAGACAAGCAGAAACGTTCAGCTCGTTTTATTACCCCACAGCTGCTTGCTGCTGCATGGAGTTTTCTTCAGTTGGTGTGACCCAAATCTCAAAGCTGTAGGCACCACGCCTGGATGTGCTGTGACTTCATCCCTGTCCCTTCTCAGGTATCCTGTATTCCTCAGCAGATCCCGAGGAGCCTGGAGGGGAAAAGCTGCAGCAGGTAGTGCTGAGGCTGTTTGCTGCTACCCCCAAAGTCTCAGAGTTAGTGCAGTTCATGCAATTAGCAGCACTGGGGCCAGGACTGAGCTACCCAAGTTGCTGTTCTCACTGCAGCTCGCCCCAGCACAGACCCGCAGCCTCTGTTTTCTCCATTTCTTTTCCTTCTGTGAGTTTTTATGTTTTATTAACTTTCAGTGTTCAATTGTCCTTGTCTCTGTCCCATCCTTCCTTCCTGAGACAGCAGCAATGATTGGTGAAAAACAAAGAAGGGTTGTCTGTGGTTTTTCTCCACAACTCTTTCATTGCTGATAATTCACGAGTGCCGCGATTTCACTTCGTTTCCTCTGAAGTTTTCAGTAGTTCCTTCCCCTGCCCATTCTGTGTGATAACTCAGTCTGAGAAACATCTGCACCCCATTAGGAACAGCTTTGGGTACATAAAGCTGAATGCAAAGGGTAAAAAGTGTTTGATGGCTGAGTTACCCTCTCATCCAGGAAGCAATCTGGCAATCGGCACACGGTCCCTGGGGCACCCGAGCTGAAAAGCAGGCTCGACCCTCATTTCTAGCATGTCACTGAAGCTACTTATCCAGCTAAAATACTAAAACTGCCATGAATCATACCTAGAGCATGAGGAAGCTGATGTCTTCTGTGCCACCTAGCAATGTCAGCTCCCTTTTAAATAAAAATTACTTGGTAAGTGCTGTCCTGGAGTCACCACCCAGAGCCACCACTATACCCAGCTTCTGACTGCTACAGAAATCAGCTTCACTCCATCGTTTCCCAAAAGCTGGAGCAAACTGAGGCTGGAAATCTGACTTGTTGTCAGGGGGCATCAGGTACATCTGATTTTGGTTACTCAGGGACTATTTGGCAAACGGCCCATCAGACCGCAGGGGGCTTTGTGGTTAATCTTGGCTGTACATCTGAAGTCAGCACAAAGCTTTGCAGGGGCTGCCAGCTCGGTGTGGGACCAGCAGGATACATCTCCATCGCACTCGAGCCCTGAGATCCAACCACCTCCCATGGGTGGTTTTATACCCCATCTGCCTGCTCTGCTTGTTTAAGTATGTCCTTTGAAATCTTTCCTCAGAAAATTCTGAACAACGTTCAGTTTGGTGAGTTTGAGGATTTTTGTGCTCCCTGCTGAGGCATGGTCTCTCTTCTCCTCCAGATGACCAGCACATTCTCTGAGAGCTCATCTCCCCTTTCTGCCAGTGTACTTTCTCTTAAAGCATTTCAGATTTTCCTTCTCTTTCTGAGAACAAGCAAAGATAAAAGTGTTTATCAGCCACTTGAAGGTTTATTTTTCCATTTCTGTAATCTTCTAGGACAAGAGGAAACAGCCTCAGGTTGCACAGGGGAGGTTTAGGTTGGCTGTTAAGGAAAATTTCTTCACCAGAAGGGTTGTCAATTATTGGAATAGGCTTCTCAGGGAAGGGATGGAGTCATCATCCCTGCAGGGATTTAAAAGACGTGGATGTGGCACTTAGAGACGTGGATCAGCGGTGGACTTGGCAGTGCTGGGTTAATGTTTGGATTTGATGACCACAGAGGGCTTTCCTGACCTAACTTACTCCGTGATTCTGTTTTGAGGCTGTTCTGACTGTGCAGCCCCTTCCATGGCCATAGCTGTCCGCAGACCCCTCTGATGGGTGGGCTCGGTTGTCCCTCCCTGCGCTGGACATGGTGAGCCACGTTTCCCAAGGGCTGGGGCATTCCCATCAGTTCCTGGAGAAAACTCCCAAGTGTACAAGCAGCTTTTTTTTTTTATGCAACCTGTTGGTGCTTTCCCTGTGCCAACATGGTTTAACAATTCATTTTGGAAACCTTAAGATTGAAGCCCCTGCGGGCTGAGGAGTGTTTCAGACACAAAGGCTGGCTGTATTTCACATCCTCATCTGCTCATTCTCTTAGTCTTTATATGAACATAATTGCAAGATTCTCCTTCCTACTTTTAAGTGAGAGCACCATCAAAGAAGCCATACCCAGCCAGCCACGGTTCAGGCATGTCTGAGGAGGGTAATAAAATATTAAAAAAACTGAAAATGTTTTTGATGCTGCCTGTTGCTACAGCTGACAGTGCATTGCTGAGAGCCAGGAGGAGATTCCTCCAAATTTAATAGCCAGGATGTAGATAGATACCTAGAAATAAATCAAGGCAGTCACAGACCAGAGACAAATGGTTTACAATGGTGTAGAGAGAGGATCTTGATTTGGAAAACACAATGATTAATTTGTTTTCATAGAGTAATTACCAATTAATCATTTGGCTAATTATGTTGTGTCATGAATTAATTATAAACAGACTTCAGCCCAATTATGAGGACTCAACTAGATCATTTAATTGAATGTTTATGCTTCCAAAAGTGCTTCACAAGACTTTTTTTAGCAGCTGAACATGTACATCTAACTGGAAAATGGCACACGTTTAAATCACTGGCAGCTAAAGATGCCTTAAATTACACCCTGTTGTAATTAGGAGGTTTAGTGGTGTATCCATAGCTGAGCTTGACCTCTGTGATAATGCCAGTTGTTTACATGTGAAATCATTCCTTTACATCAGATCCTTTTTTTCATGAAAGTGTTGGTATCTAAGGGAGCTTTTTACTTCATCAGATGAGGAGGCCTAAAATAAACATTCTTCTCTATGCTGACACGTGACAGCATTAACAATTGAAAATAAAATTGCACATAATATGCTCTTTCAAAGAATGTCCTCAAAGTTTCTGGAGAAAATACCAGCTGTACATAGCAGACTAATACTTAGCAGCTCAAGTTATCCCTTGGGGGTACATCTGCCAGATATAAATATTAATGAAAGAGAATTGTGACAGGAAGATTAAGATTCATTAATCATTATTATTAGCCATCATCAGGTGCTAACGGGGCAGCTGCTTGGAGTGAGACCCCCTCATGTTTACCCAGAGCACCCATTCTTGAGGATGCAGTAAGAGAATGAGCTCTTCAAAGGAAGGGATCAGCGCTGTGCTGCCAGAGGAAGTGTATTTAGGGAGTAAATCCAAAGCTTGGTGGCTGTGGGTGTGAGTTGGGTCCCTGAAAGGATGTGGTGGGACCAGGGGAGCAGTCTCTGGTTTAAGGGAAGATGCAGCCAGAGAAACCAGGAAAAGCTGCAGCTCCCATGCTCTGGTGGGATATAGAGGATTTCACAAACTTCCCCATCTGAGGCGTTGTTCAAACACTCTGCAGCTGTCAGAGCCTATTGTTAGGTTTATATTGTGTTGGGGTTTTGATGTCTCAGCCATTGCAGAGCTTTGGAGTGGGAAAGAGTTCACTGCCTCCTCCCAGGCAGGTTGGTGTCTATTTTCACAGCTCTGGTCAGCCAGGCAAGCTTAACTCCTTGCTCTCCACCACGCTCCCTTTGCATTGCTTGTGTTGCCAGCTTCCTTCAGGTCTTGCTCCTGCAAGAATTTCCAATTTATCTGTTTGCCTTTGATAATTTTGCTCAGTACAAGCCACCATGGAGTGTGCTTACTGCTTAGTGTAATTGCAACAGAAGCAGCTCTGTGCCACCTCTAGGCTTTGGCATTATCTTTTCTCAGCTAAAAACATGAGAAGGTGGCCCAGTTTCCCCCCAGACTGCAGGCCAACCTCCCGCAGGTGACTGCCCTCTGCAGTTACTGATGCACAGGGGTCAGGGAATGGTTCACACTGGAAGGGACCACTGGAAATCATCTAGTCCAACCTCCCTGCTCAAGCAGGATCCCCTAGACCGCGTTACTCAGGATTGCGTCCAGGTGGCTTTTGATATCTCCAGGGAAGGAGGCTCCAGAGCCTGTCTGTCCCAGAGCTGGGTCACCCTCCAGTACAGAAGTTCTTCTTCATGCACAGGTAGGTGCTCAGAAAAGCAGAGAACAGTCATTCCCCTGCGCAGTGGATATATTTCAAACACAAGTTTGGAGGAGTCCACAGCTCAGGTGATCCTGATGTTCAGCTGTCCCTGAGGGTGCATTTCTCCATTTATATTTACCAGTAGCAGAAATTAGCCCAAGGACACCAGCCTCGACAAAAGTCTGCAAACTAAAATACATAGCACATGCATTTTTCCACATGTGAAACTCTAATGATTGCTGCAGAAGTCAAGGACTACATAATTTGGATCAGGTGCTGGCATTTGTGCCTTGCCCACACCTGCAAATCCCATCAACTTGCATTCCTGGGAAAGGCAATAGTGCCTCTAGGATTCTGGGAGGAGTTAATGGGAACTGGTAGCACTGGGGTAGGGACAGATAGATTTATGGGGGATTATGTAGGTCAGCAGGCTGTTTGCTTTTTCATCATCCCTTCCCACCTGCACCATTAACCAAGAAAGGGTTGCAGACAGGGCCAGCCTGTGCCTTCACCCCAGGCCACCTTTTCATGTTTTGGGGAACAGTTGGTCTGAGCAGGTACCTCACTTGGGTCCAAACACGTTCGTTCTGGTGAGATTTAGGACATAGCTCCAGGTAGATACAGAAACACATCTGTGTGTCAGGACAGACTAATGGAATCTGTTCCAGGATCCAGGTGTGACAGAAGCACAGCTGCTTCTCCTCATGTTGCATCAGCTTCCCTGTGGATAACTGGACCTTGCAACCGTTGCTTCTTCACTCCTTCATATTTCCACATGTTCCTGCTGATGTTCAGCATTCAGCACAGCCCTCAGGCACTACCTTAAACCTATCCCTGCTCTGCAGAAAACAGTTCCTCCTCTCTGATGTGGTTCCTAAATTGCATTGGCAAAACACCGAATCCTGGATTAGGCTGTCCCAGCAGGAGACCTGTGTTGTTCCCCCCTCCCTGGGCTTACCCAGTGATGTGCATGTTCTGGTATTTGCATGGAGGTGTATGCTCAAGGTATTCTCTAGTCACTCACCATAAATACAGTTCTGAAAGGAAGCCAAGTTGTTTCCTATTAATGACTCACTTCCATTCCTTCCCATCACGTTGCTGGGCAGGCACCTGTTTAAGCTTCTTTGTTTCATGCTGAGTTCTGCTCTTCTGTGATAAATGCTACTTGCCAAAAGCTTCCTTTCTAGCAGAGTTCAAAGTGAAGTTATTAAGTCATATACATTGACACCATTCCGATTTGGGAGAGAAACGAGAGCCCAGCTAACCCCAGTCCCTGGGGCAGGGTGCACACCAATACATTTAAGTGTTGGGGAGCTAATGTTCTCCCTAAAACAGCATTTAGTGGGGTTCAGGTTTATATAAGGAATGTGCTGTTCTGTTCCACGTAGGGAGACTGGAAGCCCAAGCTCCACCTTGCTGAGGCTGACGGAGTTCTCTCATTGATTTTAGGAATCTTTGGCTCTAGATCTTCAGGCCTGCAGTGTTTTACTAAAAAACATATCTTGTACCTGACTTCAGAGACAAATTCCATTCCCTGCCATGTCTCTGTGAGTCTTTTTATTGACTTTGAAGTAGATTTTTCCCAAGGGGTATACAGATAAACAAATATTGTGGCTAAATCCTTTCCCCTCTTTCCAAATGAAATCTGACATCAGCTGTTGAGAAAGAAGAACCTGCATTATCAGAAATCCCCAAAGACTTCTATGATCATCACCACTTTTGTTATTAAAGGGCATATTTTGCAGTGATTTGTTTGGTTTGTTTTATGAATTAACTTTGTGAATTCGTGAGATTAAAAGCTTAAACAGGATCAATGAAGACTACACAGCATGCATCAAAGTAATTGCAGATTGTTTTTCAAACTCCAGAGGACTGCTAGTGTTGAAGTACTGAAGGGTTAGGGCAGTAATTATGAATTTTTCAAATAGAGAGATAAAAGGAAATACATTATCAGTACACAAGGATGAACCAAAGTGTGTGACTAGGACCACTCTTGGGGTGAAGGCACATGATGTCCTCGCTAGGGCAGGAATCCGATCCATGGAGCAGTTTGAGAAAAGTCGTTTGCTGCCTGTGTACAGGATGTTAAGTATGTGGAAAAGTAATAAAGTAGCATAAACCTTAGAGAGAAACACAGAAGCTTCCAGCACTGCCCTCCATCCTTTCCTTTTTACCTCTGAGCAAGACTGCATGGAAAATACATTAGAATCATGAGATTCGCTCAGCTCCAATTTCAAGATGGCAACATACGATATGATATTTGCCAGCTTTTGATTAAAATTAGGCTTCTCTGATCCATAAGCATAAAGCTTGTAATATTCTCATCTCCCAAATCCTTGATTTCTGATGTTCACTGTTCCCATAAATTATCAAGTACAGCCAATAGAAAGCAGCTAATTTCTATCTAGTAAAAATCAGGCAGATTTGTGGATTTGATACTACATCATTCAAAGTATTTTAATATGGCAAATTTATGGAAATGCTGAATTTAATATTCTCAGAACAATCCACACCTGCTTTTCAGACAGAATTCCTTCCCTCCTCTGCCTGATCCCCCGAGTTTGGATAATCTCACTCTATTTTGCATGGCTTTCTTTCAACGTACCCAAGACATCAGCCTGCTTTGTGCTTAAAACCAGGAGCTGTTTCATCCAGTCTGACTTAGTTCATCTGGAATCTGATTTCTCTTGTTTTTCAGTGGGAAGGTGGCAGGATGGTACTGAGGTGCCCCTGGCAATGCAGGGATGCAGAAGGCATGCTGGTTGCTCTACTTGCATTCCTGATTCCAGCTGGGACAGCTCTGTGAGGACATTGGGATGAGTTTTCACCAGTCTGGCTGACCCCAGTTTTTTTAACATTTTTTAAACCACTTCATCTTGAGCAGTGCCTAGAAGAAAGACTGGGATCAAAGCTCCTGTTTGGGAGCTCTGCTGGTTTCCAGCATCCAACCAAAATCCCTTCCCAACTGGTCAAAAACCACCGAAGTGCGGTGTAAGCAGAAATTATTATTAAAACCATCATGTACCTTGCATGGCTGTAGCATTCCTGGTGTCAGTGTCACACTTACCAAAGGGAAAACCTGTCTATGGAGATGTGAAATAGTGAAATGTGATGTGTTTTTCTTCTTCGATCCTTAAAATAGGTAACGCCGGTACATTTAGACACAGCCTGTCAATACACTGGCATAAGAGTGTGTAATCGTTACAGAAACACTTGAAGATTTACTAAGTGGTTGGAGTAAATTCATCTATTTTGAGCAGAAATTGTCTGTGCACAGTGCAGGGCTGGGAAAGAGCCGTGTTTCATCAACTCGTGTGGTGTCTCGAGGAGGTGACATTGTTGGCAGTAAGGAGAGGATGCCGCAAGATTTCACAACTGGGAAGAAAATACTGAGCTGACCTTTTTTGGTTAGATCCTCATCTGGTGTAAATCAGTCAAGATTCACCAATGCCAAAATGTTTCTGGATGCTGTTTCCCAGTTTTCCAGCGTCAAAACTGATGTTTATAGAAGCTCCTAGTTGCACATATTAAAGTAATCAAGAGTATTTTCATTACTGACTGTGCAAGTGAAATGAAGACAGACATAATGGAAATGAGTTCAAAAAAATCATATTGACAAAGAATTTATACAAAAATGTTTTTTTTTCTCCTGTGTATGGCTATTGTGCAGAGTATCCAGGTCTAGCAGATGCCAGTAATACAATGGAAGGATTGTAGTGAGGGGGAAAGGAAATGTATTTCCCAATCCCAACTGGAAATTATGTCTCTGTTTAATTCCTCCAAGCAACTTAGATTGAAATAATTCTTGCTTTTTTTCCCATTGGCCATTTCCCATAGCTGCACATCCCCTGAGTGAGCATCTCGCCTTTGGGATTAGCTACAGAGAAGCACAGTTCTCTTCCTCACCTCTAAAGAAAGTTTATTGGATTTCCCAAGCTCCTGCTCTGCTTCTTTCTGCTTTCATTACATGGTCTGGGATATCGCTTGTTTAGTTTGAGAGAATGAATATTTTTATTTTATTCAAATTCATGCAGATTTTCATGTTGTCATAAGTTTCACTAATTTCTCCTTCACATCTGCATTCACAAACCCCCTTCTTTCTTCTCAGGACACCAAGCAGCTGGCACGGATATTCCAAACACTTAATCCTCCCCTCTGTCCTCCCTCTTGGTTCTCCAGACCCTCTGTCCTGGTGAAGGACCCTTTTCTTTGAACTGGGCCAGTGCAAATCTCTCCCTCTGTCCTGTAGTAAGGAAAGTACCCCCTGCAGGGAAGGGGCTGGCTCAGGTGTGGGAGCCTGCTGGGGAAGGGGGCCGTGGGCAGGCACAGTGCAGAGCTGCTGGCTCCCGGGAGCTGCTGGGCTGGGGGCTCTTCCTGGCTTGTAGAAGGAATTGTCCTCTTGCTCAGCTCCAGACTTGGCAGGATGCTCTGAAACAAACACGTACAGGACCAAGAGCTGAGGTGTGGAAGGATGGGATGTTGGGATAACCCTGCCTCTGGGAACAGAGCAGGCCCCTGCAGCAGTGGGACAGGTCCCACCCGGAGCCAACCGTGTCCCACACAGCAGGATTCTGGGGTCCACACGTTGTTTCAAGGGAGAGGGACCGTGCAAGGGCTGCCTCAGGTAGCTCTTCCTCGCAGATAGCTCTGCTCCTGCATAATGTTTTCAGAACACAAGTCATCATTTTGTTCCTAAGGGCCTAATTTTGAGTAACAGTTTGGTGTGAGATGTGCCTGCCTCTCTTCTTCCCTGCCTACCCCTTTCAGAAACATTGAAGGTGAGTTCACCTGAACCTAACTTGCACGTATTTAACCCAGTTTAACAATATATGTAATCTGTATGTGAGTGGTTGGCCAAGAAGCTCTTCAGGTGTCCAGCAGTGTGGAAAATATCCTGTGGAGGTGGCTGAATAACTCACTTTCTCTTCCTGCTTAATGTTAGCCTTGCCTTTGTTGGAGCTTTTCTCTCTTTCTACGCAGATGTGAGATGCTGGGCAGACACAGATGTGGGATGTTCTGTAGTAGGGCAGGTACTCAAGGTCCAACACCTGGCCATCTGGGCCAGGCTGCTCATCGCAAAGCAGGAGGTTGGGATTCATGTCTTCAGGACTGTCTCTGGTCACTGGGGTGTTTTCCAAGACTCCTGGGCAGGATGACGGGGCTGTGGTGTTGTTCTGTCTCCACATCCTGAAATAAATTTGTATTAGATCAAACATGATAAAATTATGCTGTCAATGGGCAAGAGCCAAGCAAAGTCAGTCCCCAACGTTGATGTGTCCTGCTGTACACTCAGGCCACTGGGCCGCTGCTGAGGGAGAATCAGGCCCATTAAAGACTGAGGATCATAGGGATTTCACATTGTCCTTCAGCTCTTTCTTGTTGAGTCTTGAAATGTTTTCTCATGTAGGTTTCCAGTTAAATTTAAACACCAGGTTAGTTCCTATACTCTCAAGCAATCTTTAGTAGTTCACACAGGAAAAATACGCGAGTTGGTGCTTTCTCCTTGTTGATTAAGAACAGCAATAACGAAGCTCAGAAGCAAACCCCCAGTCTCACTACCTGATTTTTCATGGGCTACTGTTCAGCTCTGTATCAAACTGTGGCAGAGAGAGTGTTTTTACCTCATTTGAGGTTAAACTTACATCAGATTTCATGAGCTGCCTCGGAAGATTCCAAGCCAAAGAAAAGGACTCCCACAGGCTTGGGCTATTTAGGGTGATTTATGGTCTCCTGAAAATCTTTGTAGATCAGCAGTGCTTATGAGCATTCTGGAAATAGAAGAACATGGAAATCTGGGTAGAGCCTGATAAAAAAAATTGCAGAATCCTCCTCTCCTCCAGATATATTATTTTTGAGTTTTCTGTACAACCAAAATGGGCATATTAAGGTTTTTAAAAGAGTTTGAACTTGAAGTTTAAAATGAATTCTTCTTCTATCTCTGGCTTTATTTGAAAAGTTAATTTAACAGATCATTGCTATTATAATTCACTATTTTACTGGGGGAAAAAAGGTCATCTTGCTGTTACAGGTAAACACACACAAATATTTTTGCACTAGAAAACTTGTCTGCTTCTTGGCTATTTGCTATTCTGGTGCTGTTATTTCCCCATCCACACTGGCTTTCTCCTGCTTTTTTCTTATCTAAAGCCCTGTCTGCAAGGGTTTTTGCATTTTAAGGATACCTTACAAATACATCATTCGAATGGGCCCGCACCTGCCCATTGGGTAATGTAACTGCCACCAGGCTGAGACAAAGGGTATTTTTATACTTACCACATACTCAAGAAAAATCCAAGAAGGGGATAGCCAGCAGGGAGTGCAGCATCATCCTGCGTCTCTGGCTGCCATGGCGATGGGGTTCCAGGGGAGCATCACAAAGGGAGAGCTCCCCGCCCACCCCAGCTCCCTGCTGGCAGAGCTGTCCCTTTCCTCCTCCCCAGTACAGTCCTGTGGGCATCCTGGCTCTACTGGGATGCTTGCAGATGGCCTGGCTACTTTCTAAAGGAGCATCAGTTGCTTTTATCCCTGCCAGTGAGGTAATGAGCTGCTGAGACAAGCCCTGATGAACCAGACATCACCTTCCTCCACCTCCTTCCTCTCTGGTATGGGAAAGACTGTTTAATGGACTTCCAGCCATGTGACCAGCAGCCACTGACACCTTCAAAAGGATAAATTTTAACAGAAATAGCATCGGATTAATGCATTTTTTTCATTTTCTTTCTAATTATTGCATAGACAGCAATAAGTAACATTCCATTTTATTGCAACATAATCATGGAATCAGAGTGGTTTGGGTTGGAAGGGATCTCAAAGCTCGTCTCATTCCAACCCCCTGCCAAGGGCAGAGACACCTTCCACTAGACCAGCTTGCTCCAAGGCCCATCCAGCCTGGCATGAAAACACTTCCAGGGATGGGCAGCCACAGCTTCTCTGGGCAACCTGTGCCAGGGCCTCACCACCCTCTGAGTAAAGAACTTCCTAACTACTGATGTAAATATCTCCTTTTTTAGTTTAAAACCTTTCCCCCTTGTCATATCACTATTGGTCTGTGCACAAAGCTGCTCTCCCACTATCTGGCCTTATAATAATGCATTTCTGGTTTATAAATGTAGAAGAAAGCATGAGAATGCCTTAGTTGTGCCTTTAAGGTATTTCTAAGTCATGTATTTCCTTATTTTAAAAAAAAGAATTTATCCTGTAAATATATAGAAAGAGACAGACTTGATGATATTTCGCACTGAAATAGTTACTATGTATTTTCCTCCATTTAAAGTTAAAATACATTTTGCTACATTAGAGATGATTTTTCTTCTTACTGCATCAACATGTATGTATTTCAGAGTTTAGCTGGCAAGTGTAATAGAGTGGAGCAACTCCTCTGACAATACATTAAAAAATACTCGTAAATAGCTGGGTAATGGAGAAATTCTGAATAAGATTCATTTCTGCATAGTGTTTGATCTATTTACTGAAATTTCAAAGCTCTAAAGCACAGGAACAATTTTGAATGGACTATTATTATTCATCCCGTATATTATCCTGGTTGCTGCCTGCAGTAAAAAGTGCTTTATTATAATGTGATTTCTCAGCTGCATCAGTATGATATACTGGCAGCTAATGAAGTGTTCAGGCACCCAAAACCCCAGCATCATTGAAATTCATTACCACAAAGATTCTGCCAGAACGAATTGCTGTCAAGGCTGCTTATGCACGTCTTAGTTTCATTTCACAGAATGACAGAGCTAAGGCTGGTACAAACCAACAGGAACAAACCCCTCCAGCCTGCAGCGCACCCCAGCACAGAGGTGGAGGTTCCTCCAGTGAGCTGACACTCTGGCAGGGCCAAGAATAGTCTGAGGACTTGGATGTTCTTTTTTCCTTTGAAATTGAAATATGGCATTTGTGTGCAGAGGAAATAATGACTGAATATGGGAGGGACTTGGGGGAAAAATGGGGAAGTCTCTGCTGCCTCCGGTGTACCCTGAATCACGGGGCTTTGGGCAGGGCACAGGCTTTGGGACAGAGAACAACTCAAAGACTCAGACGAGATTTGGAGATGCATGGGCAGAGGTGAGCACCAGCCCGTGGCTGCTGTGATGTTTCAGGCCCTTCTGCACCCCTGGGTGTTGAGCTCCCACCTCCAGCTCCCACTGCCCTTGCAGCCTCCCCTGGCCAAGACACAGATCCTCCTGTGCCCCCAAATTTATACCCACAGGCTGACATCCACACACGTCCTGAGCTGCCAAGGCTCTTTTGCAAAATGAGTGCATCTTTAAAGATTCTTTTATGGTAAAAAGCAATAGAATTATTGAATCCTTAAGGCTGGAAAAGACCTTCAAGATCATCAAGTCCAACCTTTGACTGAATAACCACAAAACCATGCAGCAAAGTGCCATGTTTACTCATTTTTTAACACTTCCAGGGATGGTGACTCCTCCATTTCCCTGGGCAGCCTCTTCCAATGTTTAACCACTCTTTCAGTGAACAAATTTTTCATAATATCCAATGTGAACCTCCCCTGGTGCAACTTGAGGCCATTTCCCCTTCTCTTATCTCTAGATCCCTGGGAGAAGAGGCCAACCCTCACCTTGCCACAACCTCCCTTCAGGTATCTGTAGAGAACAATAAATGCAATTTTCATGAAAGGAAGGGAGAGGAAGTTTTGAGCTCAGCAAAAATTTCTGAACCCTGGGACTGCCTGAACAGATTTGTTGAACAACTCCATTTACATGCTATTTGCACATTCCTGTTTCAAAAGTCAGCCTACGCGGATTGCTCCTGATACGCCTTGCCAAAATACTTGGGAGTGATCCAAGGGAATGATCTTGACTGTTGCAGGTGGGTTGTGGACCCTTGAGAGGTGCTGGAGGTGTCAGGGAGCTCACTAATTACAGCTCATTACAGCGTGGAGGGGAAGGATGTTCTCAGCACGGCGAGTTTTGGTGCTTTAACAGGACACCTTTCCAAACACCTCCTGACATGGGCAAGGTGAACAGCGATGGGGGTTCTCTGTCTCAACCACCTGCAGTTACATTTTACTGCTGAAATCAGTGGGAGCAAAGCTGCCCTTTTGTGGAGCCTTTCAGTTTTTCTGCAATGATTTCCCTGTGACTTCAGACCTCTGTGACTTGGCCAGTTTGTTTCAACAAAGACAATTTTTATTATCTCAGTGCAAAGTCTGGATGTGCTCGTATGTTGTACTTGCTACATACACATTTTCAAGCATTAGTCATGCCATAACATCTGCTTTTTATTGGTAATTACACTATCCCCATTTTAATAAGAGGTAATTCTTAAATTTCTCATAAAATATACATGACTCCAGGGAAAGAAGGTGAAAGGTTTTGCAAGCCTCTCACAGCCACAAGACCAAAATGAGTAGAAATAAATCCTTCCTGAGCAGAACTTGTCCAGCCACTCACGACAGCACAACTGGGGATGCCTGTGTGACTCGCCATCCCTCTTCCTCCTAATTGTTCATGCTCTGCAGAACAGACCTGCAAAGTCAGTGCACCACAGCCCTGCTGGGTGCTGTTAATGTGCTCGAAAATAAGGACCTGGTCCTAAAATGGCATGTATGTGGATACCTCCTGGGTGTAACTGGACTGGAATTAGCATGAAAGGAGTTCTGTGAGACCAGGTCTGAACTGGGGAACAGTAAAAGTTTGTGGGTTGTTTCCAAGTGTTTTAGACATTTTGGAATTGCAAATAGGTGTCTGGATTAATGGACCATAGCTTGTTTGCATTCATATTTATGGTAGACTTGGTATAATAGTGTGCCTGAAAAATGAGTAACATCTGAAGTGGAAGACCAATATCCACATGAAGAATCATGAAAAGGAATATTTTGGGGCTCCATGAAAAGCTTCCAGTTTCTCATTTCCCACTGTTTCCCTGTAGGCAAGTGCTGCTGTGCTGCTTTGGCCTGTGAGCCTGGGCTCTGCAATTCCATAGCCTGTTTCCAGGGATTTTCCTAGCAATTCTGGACAAGGAAGGCAGTGACAAATGACACTTTTGCAAGGTCATCCCTAAATCTTTGAAAACCAGGGAGCTTTTTCAGTGGCTCCTGCCATTCACTGAATGCCAGCAGCCAAGCCCATATGGAGCATTGTGTGCTGAGCTCATTGTCGATGCAAATGCACACAACTAGTTTTGATTAAGAACAAAATGAAGAATTGACTCAATCTGCTTTTTCTTTGTTTGAAACGCTTCAAGCCTCTCATTATCATCAGGGTTTCTTTCAGTGCAGGAAATCGGAATTTCCATAAAATAATGCTGAAAGGCACAGGGTGAAGCCAAAGAACATTTACGTTCCTAACGAATGGAAGGATAAACATGCAAAACAAATTTGGGGACACTCAACTAAACATTTGGGGGCATGTTATGGCATGTGGATTGTTTAAATTATTCAATATATATTAAGCAGCCACATACACAAATGGTAAAAGGACAAAGCAGGGTGTTTGAGAGAGGCGTTTTCCCTTTGCACAGGAACTCACAGCTATCCAGAGTGTGATTATTGAATTCAACAGCCAAGGAGAGTTTGCATGGTAGAGTGCACAAATTGCAATGTTTCCATTTGGGGGTTGGATTAGATGACCTTTAAAGGTCCCTTCCAACCCAAACTGTTCTATGATTCTATGATTTATGGGAACAAGGAGCTCCTTCCAATGTGAGGAAGGTCCCATGGCAGCATTTGTAGCCTTGGGGTCACCGAAGTGGGATAAAAAGACTTTGTGTAACCTCGGGGCTGTGTTTGGAAATGCTGATGCTTGGAGGGATGTGCCGGCCGCTGAGCACAGCCAGCACGCAGGTGGTCCGGCACCATTTCCCATCCTCAGGATATGCTGGATGGTTGGAAAATCCTTGTGCCAAGGGAAACCGGAAAGTGGCAATCACACTATTCTCTCTTTCAACATCTGAATGGATCTGGCCAGAGAGTCCCTTCAATTTTTATGGGGTTTAATCATAGCCGGGGCTGGCAGTGTTCCTTGCAAATCCGGGTGTTTGGTATTTCCAGTGCAAGACCTGGCTATCCTGTGTATGATAGTGCAGGGCAGCTTTTCTGGGAAGAGAGAAATGAAGGGAAGGACCATTTTACCAAGGATGACATTAAAGAGCTATATTGCAAAGACAAGCTCTCCACAATGAGAAAAGGGGGGAATTGAAGGTGCTTTTCACTCTTTCTCTGCGTGCCTCATCATGAAAATATCAATAACAAAACCAGCTCCTGATTCCTTGTGTTGCCTGCCTGCCTCCCCCAGGTGGCATGCAGAGGTCAGGTTCCTTCCATGTGGCTGGAGAGAAGGAGAGTTGTGTACAAGACAGAGCTTTGCAGAGGACAAACCACCTGTGAGCAGGTGAGGGGCTGGCAGGTGGGCGGCCACTGCTTTACTCTGTTCCCAGGGGACAGTAGTGGGAAAGAAATTGTCTTTGAGACACTTACAAACATGGCTGTCGTTTCCAGAAATATCTGATAAATAAGGAACGAAAAAAAGTCTCAAAATCCATTAAAAGCCTAAAAGTAATACATATGAGGGAGATTAACCATCCAACAGTCTTTTGACAAAGTTGGTGATTACTATGTGCTGTCTTAACAGCTAATGTTCCCAGTGTAATGTTTGCTTGCATCACCTGGAACATCCCAGGTGAACCATTGTCCTAAACAACAGACAAAATACTCCTTTCCTTTGGTTTGATGACTCGAACAACAGCTCCCAGCTTCTTGTGTTGTGGACTCAGAAGAGGTCAGAGAGAGTGGGATCATCCTAGAAACAGGAGAATATTCCCCACAGGAATACTCCCCACCATTTAGGAGCTGGGGGTATGGTGTTGGGGGACCCAAAAGGCAGATTTCAGGGTGAGTTTGGGAAAACTTGGATTGAAAAGAAAAAGAAAATTAAAATATATTTTCTTGTGATTGATGCACCTCAATGAAATATTGCTTTATCTATGCAGGACAATGGCAAATATGGGAAAAAATTACACTGGCAACATCTGTGAACCAGAAGAAGCCTAAAGCAGAAAGCAGAGAGGGAGGATGTGTCAGAGATTGACACCATAAGGTTTTCTTAAAGCAAATCTATCTCTACCTTCACAGTGGTAGGCAGCAGTGGAAAGAAAACTCATTGTGTGTTTAAAAAACAGGTCATCTTCAAGAAATGTCACAGAAACCTTGGGTAGACATGAGCAAATAGCCCTGGGGGAGTCATTTGTCTTTGCTGTCAAGAGGAAAATTAAGACTCCAGGGGACACAGAGGCTGGGTTTGATGGATGCTTAAAGCAGAAGGCAAGCGAGTCATCATTCCTGTCCAGCAGGGAAACAGGTTCTTCCCCTGGAGAAAAGTGACGGTGTCAAGTGTATACCTATGGGGAGGAGAGAGGCAATGAGAAGATAAATGCTGGAAAGTCCCTAAAATCTCCTTTGGTATTGACAGCAACAACCTCACCCATGAGCTGAGGGATGGTTGTGCTGCCTGACACATTTGTGGTCAGAGGGGGCTTGGTGGCTGCATGGGCATTGCTCTCACCAGTGCCCATGCTGGGTGTTTCAGGGGATTGGTCCCAGTACTGAGGGGTTTTAGTGACCCATCCAGTTCATGTGCTGCAGCTCCACACCATGGCACAAACCGAATCGCCCAGAGTGGAGATGGTTGGGAGATTTGCTTCCAAATTCCGATCCTAACGACAAACCTTGCATAGATACACCTGGGTACAGTGCCCACCTGTTAGGAGGACATTCCTGTGGCGGATGATGCTCTGCAGCTCTGCGGGCCCCAAAACCATACTGTGGGAGACCCAGCCTTGAGAAGGAAGAGAAAATGAAATTTCTGTTTTAATCCATGTCCAAGAAAATATTGCCTCTTGTATATCCCTGGAGCTCTTCTAGGTTAAGCATTTTGTCATCCTCCTAACATACACATATGCAGAGAAGATAACTGCTGGTTAATAGCCTGGATCCATTTTAGTTGATCCTTGGTTAGCTGTGCAATAAGTGTCTCTACTCAAAACCAAAATTTCACTTCTATAAGCAACCTATTTCCATCAGTTAATTTCCATCATGGTGCATCATGCCACTAGTTTTACAAGGGTTTTTTCTGTTTTCTAGTCAGCTTTATTTCAGCCATAAAACAGAATCTGGTGATTAATGTTCAACAGATTTCATCTGAGCAATCTGTGCTCTTGGGTTATTTATACAAAGAAATAAGGAAAAAGTATTCTGATAATATTTTAATATTGTTACCTGCCAAGGCTGGAAAAAAAGCTGCAGACACGCTCCAAGTCTTGAGGTCATCTTAAATAAAAAGGTTTTCAACTTTTTAATTAAGTTAGTTTCCTTGACTACTTTTCAGTTTAGGCATTGAGGATATACTGAAGTCTTTAAAGGTACTTTTCCTGCAGTTCTCACATAATCATGGGCTGCAGGAGGGGGAAGCACCACAAATAATGAGACATCCTACTAAGCTGCACAGTTTGGCAGGCACAGAGACTCAAGGTGTTTATAGACATTTCAACTACGTTAGATCTTAAGGGCTATGCTTTAAATTCTCAGCATCTGCAGCTGTTTCTGAGCAGGCAGGGAAGAAAAGGTACCAGTGACACAGAGGGAGGACAGGAAAAAATTGTCCAGACCTGAATAGCAGTTCCTGATCATGGCAATCACCTCCATCAGTTAGTTCCTGGGAAGGGACAAGCTCCTGCTTGGCAGCAAACCTCCTCATTATTGTGTCCTCTTAGAAACATAAACTTCCACTGCATCCTGTGACATCCAGTCTTAGAAGGGGAGTAAGAAAGGAAATTGCTCTTTGGGTTGCCAGCTCCATCACCACCTCCATGCACACATGGCAGTTACCAGTGGTTCATACTTAATGGTTCTATTCACCATTCAATTTATTTTAGGAATATATTCTTCACTGAGCAAGCTGGCCCAGTGGGAGATGTCCATGCCCATGGCAGGGGGTTAGAACAAGGTGAGCTTTAAACTTCTTTCCAACCCAAACCCTTCTGGGATTCTGTGATTTGGCATCTGTGACTGTTTCCTCTCAGGGAACGATCCATAGGTGCAGCAGCAATCCGGTTTCGCTCAAGCTTCACTCCGCTGCCTCTGGCAAAGTTTGGATGGTGCAGCTGGGAATTGGGTTCATTCCTGCCCTCGGGGCAGTCTCAGATCAGTCAGGCTGGGAGCTTTTGACTCGGGTGGCCCATCCATACTCACTATTTACCACAGCAGCAGCTGCAGGCAGCTGTACTCCTCCAAAAAACGAGTCCTGGTCCTGGTCCTCCTGAGATTCCCCCATCCCCAGCAGGAGGTGTCCCTTCGGAGCAGGCTCAGCCAGCAGAGCGAGGGAGGATGGTCCCAGCAGAACCAGGGAAGCGAGCTGAGGGAGATGGATGCAGCATGTCCAGGAAACACATTCCCGGGACGTGACGGCACATCCCAGGGGCCTGGGGGCTGCACTTGTGCTGGGAGGGAAGGACTGGGCTTGCATTCAGGCTCCCCTTCTCACTTGGGAGCAGGGTTTGAGCACATTTTCTAAAGCTACGTCTGTGTTTTTCCCAAACTCCTGCCTCAATACTTCCACTATGATTCTGAAGGGAAAATAATCCATCATCAAGGGCAGCCTGCAAACTGCTGAGCGCCAGTGTCACGGCCGGGATCCCACCTGCCTCACTTGTGTGTGTGCGCCCACATCTCCCCACGTCCGGGGAAAACCTCTACGGAACAGGGGCGTTTTGTCCCACAGCAGCTAACATGCGGTCCCCAGTGAGCCACAGCATTCCCAAACACCAGGCTAGCACATTAAAGAAAGCTCCAGGGACTTGCAAGGAGGATGCTCCCAGGTGCAGCCTCACCACGGTCCCAGCCCACACAGGTGTAAAGGAGGCAGTGTGGATCAGCTGGACACCACTGGCTGTGTCCTCTCCTTCTCAGCAGGTTCCTGGTCACATTCCTCATGTGATGAGGGCAGGCAGGGCGGGACCTGAATATCCAGCTCCATTTTAACTGGATATACTTTGCCTGCAGTCGTGCTCACTTTTTCCCAAAAAGGTGCTTTTAGGGAAGGAATCAAGATCACCTACACAATGTTCAGGTGAAATTTAGATTCACCTGTCATGGTCTTCTTGCTCTAAAAACCTGATTTCAGTGTCCATACTTGTACAACCCAAGACTGACAAAATCTGCCATTTGCTCTTATCTGCTGAGCTATACTGGGCAGCCCAACCAAACTCTTTAAGAGTATGAAAATTAGATTAATTATTTTTAAGTCATGGGTATATCTGAATGTATATTAAAAGCAAATGACAAATGTGGGACGGAGCCAAGGCAGAGCATGATCACACCCCAAATGAGATTTGGAAATAAACCATCTAAATGGATGCAGGCTCCCCCTTGATGATGGGCTTGCAAGATTGCAGAGGAGCTCTGGGCCTGGAATTTGCTGAGGGAGCTGTGGTTGCATTTCTTATTGTTGCTGTTGTTTTGCAATGCCATAATAAATGCTGGTGAATTTGTAAATCAGAAAAGCAGGGACCATGGGTGGGTGCTTTCATCCAACGACTAGAACAAACATTTTTGGTGTCAGCCCATGCCAGAGAGATTTTCACTATTATAAATCAAAAACAAGGGGGAAAAAATTAAAAAGCTAAACAAGCAACAGCTGTTTGGAATGGGGCCTAAAACCCAAAATATATAAATGATGTTCAGACACATGCTGAGAGACAGTGACAAGAAAATGCTCAGCACAAGAACTGCAGGGTCATTTATAACCATTCTGCTCACAGGGCACTGTTTAAGTCCAGCCACAAGAAATAAGTCATTTTCAGTGCTCTCAAGAGGCTTTGGTGACCCAGCCTCTTCCACATCTCCCTGTTGGGCTGCACTGGTCAGAGCCCCCTATGACAACTTTGGGATGTGTCCCTGGCGACTGTACAGGGATATGGCACAGCCTTGCACAGCACATCAGGAAACATTAAAAACAGTTGAATTAGGAAAGTGTCAATAGACACTTTAACATTGGGGATAGCAAACCAGAGGTAATAGAGAATAAGTATCAAAAGAAAACAGCAACTGCCATTGAAAGCCTTCTAGAAGGAGATTGTAGACATATACACTCTCCAAGATGAATTATGAGTATTAGTTTGTTTGGAAAGGTATTTGCCCTTTGGACAGCCATATTTTTGTTTTGAGCTTCAGAAACATAAATTACAGTCATTTAAACCCCAGGCTTACATTTTACTTCAATGACGTAAATGAGTTCCCAACTTTCAAAGGCCAGCTGTCCCTTACAGCAAGAGGTAGCAATTATATAAAATTCTTTTATTGCATGGAGGTATTTTCAGTCCTTTAAGTTTATGTGCCCCAGGTGAAGCAATATAAACAAACTATAGCTGTCACAATTGTGTTAATAATGGAAACTGTATTTGGGAAGTTTTAGGGATAAAACCTATAACTTCATACTGCTGAGGTGTCAAACCTTTCCAATGTAAAACAGAAGTGCAGCTGTGTAAGGCGCCAAGAAAGGTTTCTGCAAAGCCAACATTCCCAGACTCTTTAGGTGTATAAAGATGGTGGCTTCCAAGCCGCAGTCGTTAATCAGAATTGCTGCAAAAAATAAGGTTAAAAATACATTTAAATGTCTCTGGGTCTTCGGTAAATTTCAGATACACGAAGTTAAATCTACCTCTAATCCAGTCTCACTGAAATCCATATTTTAGAGATGTGCTTGTGTCCATGGCCGATGGCAGCAGTGAAATGCACAGCCTGAGCGTGGGCACATCAGACAGGCCAGTCTGGCTCTTGGCTCAGGGAATTGCTCCTTCAGCCTCAGTGCTGCAGTTTTCTATTGGGGATTCCTAATCCCTTGGTTTAAACTTCAGAAACAGACCAGGCAAAGCAACAGATTGCAACAGTGCAGGTATTTGGGTTTGGGTGTTTTTTCCCTAACCCCAGTAGATGAATAGAGAAATGCTACAGCCTTAGAAGAATTGTTTGAAGGTTCAGAGCCAACAAAAAACTCCAAGAAGTGCTGGTGTGCCTATGGATGGCTCTAATTTGCTGTCCTGTCCACCCTGCGAGCAGGGCAGAGTGCAGCTTCCAGAGGCACTCAGAGCTCCCAGCTGTGCATGCACCTGCAGCTGAGCAGATTCTGATCTCCAGCTCTTTGGCTTTGTACAACAGTGACGTCCTGGAAGACACCTGGAAGACAACAATTCTGCTCCACAGCACCTTTTAGAACCAGTTTTCATTCTGCAGTCAGAAATAGTGATTTCCTTGCACAGAGTCACAGAATGGTTTGGGTAGAAAGGGACATTAAAAATAATTTTGTTCCAACCTCCCCACCATGGGCAGGGACACCTCTCACTAACCCAGGTTGCTCAGAGACCCATCCAACCTGGCTGGGAACACTTGCAGGGATGGGGCAGCCCCAGCTTCTCTGGACAGCCTTGTCCCAGTGCCACACCACTCTCACATGGAAGAATTTCTTCCTAATATCCCATCTGACCTGGCCTTCTGTCTGTTTGGAGCCATTCCCCCTTGTTCTGTCACTCCAGGCCCCTGTTCAAAGTCCCTCTCCAGCACGCCTGGAGCCCCTTTAGGCACTGGAAGGGGCTCTCAGGTCTCCCCAGAGCCTTCTTTCTGCAGGCTGAATGCCCCCAGCTCTCCCAGCCTGGCTCCAGAGCAGAGGAGACCCAGTCCACAACCATTCATATCTACGGAAGTGAGTTCACACTCATCCATGACAAAGTCAGGGCATTTGCTATCAGTCAGTCTTCCAGCAAGGCAAGGCAAAGGTTTGGAGCCAGAGAGGGAAGGTTTGGATGCAGTCCACGTCCCTTGCTTGGTGAACTGACAAGGAGGAGAATTGAACTTCAAAGACTTCCATTACACAGTCGATGACATTTCGGAAGAAAAGGAAAATTACCGCCTTTTTAGGAGATTTACAAATGCCATCCATGTCCATGGGTGTAATTTTCCACTGAGGAAAAAGAATTTCAGAAGCAACATATGGACCATGCAGTAAAGAAGTTACCATAGCAACCAGCCTCCTAAAAATCCCTATATATGTATACAGAAATCAAATGCATGTAATAATTATGGCTGCATATCTGAAGTAATTTATGAGTTCCATCTTCCTAGCTTTTTTGTCTATTAAAAGTCTAATTCATGCTTTGAATATCTGCTTACTCTGCTGCCTCTTGAACTTCCACATATTTTGCAACTGAAAGTCAAAGCATCACAACTGACAGTCACTGACAACAGAGTGAAATCTAATTTAGCTAATTCAAAATATATGCTATAAGCATAAAAGAATGATTGTAGGACCAGAATGATTTAAGCTCTGGGAATACAGCTGAGATGACATTTAAGTTCAGAAAATGTTAGCTGTTAAAAACAAACAGATGAAGGAGTTCGAATGTCAGAAGAGTATTTCAAAACCAGGGTGTTTTAGTGGGGAGAAGGGAATTTGGGGGGTTTTGGCTCTCCCTTCCCTCAGTGATCCCTGTGTCATTGATTATGCTCTCCCCAGAGCCCTGGTGTTCCCATCACGATGAGCTCATGGACAGGCACTTCTGCTAAATTTTGAAATCTCTGGAGAGGTCTTAACAGATTCCATGGCTTAGCACAGCGCTCTCCCATGTTTCTCTGTGCTCTGGCATCAGGAACCAGAGATATTCCTTGTTGTCTGCTGGATACTCCGGAAACTTAGCAAAGATGGATTTCCTAGATGGGAATCTAGGAATACAAAACCTCTGCTGCTGAGAATAGATGGAGTCAGTGCCAAGAGAAGATCTCCTGACAGTGGGACAGGAGGCATCAGGTGCATTGATATTTTCTTCCAGAATCTCCTTCCAAAGATGCTGCGAGGAAATTTTTCACCCTTGCTCCTGGGGCACCAACCAGTTTTTTTGGCTGGCCAAAGTGAGGAGAGTTAAGCTTAATTAAATGTGAATTTTACAGACTGGTGTCACAGTTTACGAGCTGAAAGTCCTGAATGCTGAGGTCAGTCCCAGCACCCACAAGCCCCAAGTGAGGTTCAGGTCCCATTTTGTTCTATCTTCAGCCAGGAAACAAATCAATTAAGTGCATAATGAATTAACAGACTCTCTACCAGGACTGAGGCTCTCAGTGAGCTTTGACACATGCTCTAACTCAGCAGTGTTAAGCTTAGCCTGTTAAAAGCGCTTTTTCACCACACCTGATCTTGTTCCTGCAGGTGGGAGCCACCTCTGTCTGTGCCGTGCCAAAGCCTGCACTCCTGTCAGTGAGATGCTGCATGGCCAGTGTGCAAACAAGGCTCCTGCTTCCTTCTCAGAACAAACAGCTGGAACTGCCAAGTGAGTATCTGCTTGTCACTGGGACTTCTCACAGCCCTCCTTGCCCTGACTGCTGCTCCCCTTCCTGCTCTGAGCATCAGCTGCTGAAGGCTTGGTGCCAAAGGAGCTGAGATGCGGTCTTGGACAGGTCTGGTGCAGGTTGCCTCCACTTCCATCCTTTCCCAGCCCCTCCAGCTGCTCCTTCTTTCACCCTTTCAAAGCAAGTCGAGCAGCTGGTGAGAAGTTTGGGAAGAACAAGGTCCTGCAAATGTCTCTTCTGAGGGAATGCAGTGCTAATGCTCTTAAGTGGACGTTTATCCTGCACTGAAAACTGACAGAAAGTTAATAAAATCACATTTCTAAGCCCCTTGAGCACTTGTTCCTGATGAGAGTTATTTCCATCACAAGCTTTAGCTCTCTCCCTCTGGCTAATTTGCAGCAAAGTCGCTCAAGAAAAGACCAAGATATTCTTATTGTTACATGAGCAAAGATGTATTTGTTCTCCCTGAGTGGAAATCAGCACTGTTAGAGAGCCAGAAGAAGACCTTGGCTGAACTTAAATCCTTTCTTTAGTGTGAGTGGATATAAAACTAGCTTTTGCTCAAATGTAGTTTCACTCTGGTTGCAGAGGCACTTGATTCTGTCTTGCTCCACCAGAAAAAAAAAGGTATTTTTGGACCTTTTATTTCTTTACCCACTTTCTGTAATGTCTAATGGGTCTGTGACACTTCCCTTCTTCCTGCAGTGTGGACGGGGTTTTTTTAGTTTTGCTTCATTTTGTTCTTCTGTTTAGGCAAGAAGGGGGGTCCTCCTAAGCCAGGAGGCTTCAAAGTCCACGTCACACCCAGACTGAATCACCCTGGACATCACCTGCTGGGGAGGAGAGTTCCATACGTTACCCCAGTGTGACGTGCTGAAATTACAGCTGCTGCCTGGCAGGTAAATGAGAAAGAATCCCAAAACGTGGGGGTTATGGGAAGATATTCCACCTGGTTGCTTTGTTTGGTGGCCATCTCTGGGAGCCACCCCCTGGCTCTCAGCCTGAAAGGGGTCACCCTCCCTAACCACATGGTAGGAGCAAGGCATTGTCCCCAGAGATGATAACAGCTTTTGCAATAGTTTTTCTAGCTCACACTAAGTCATAAACAGCAAAACAGATGACTTTCAGGAAACATGGACCCAAGTTTGCTGGCTAAGGGAAGGCCACACTTGTCGCTCTCAGGGTGATTACAGTTCCACCCTCATCCCATGGAGAATGTGTGGGTTTATGTATGATAATAAGTTTGGTATTTATTCCTTTGAAACGCCCCTTCTGTTTTATTCTGGACATAGACTATTCTTTCTGGTGGCTGGACAGATAATAATTCTTCTTAATACTTTCCCCATAAAAATTCACTTTACAGAGGGAACTCCACATGCCTTTAGGACTCTGAGGGACACCAATCCTGAATAGGGTAGAAACACAACAGCATTTTAATGTCTGGCAGCAACAACAAAGAGCCAGCCACAAGAAGGGTGCAATGAGCAGTGTCCTAGGGCTGGGTATTTTGTTTCTCACACTGCAACACTTGATCTTGCGTGAAACACAGCACTCTTGGGCCCTTAGCTTAGCACCCATAAGAAATAAAGATAAAAATGTGTCTGCACATCCCCCTGTTTATTGTAAGAGAGAAGCAATTTAGAGGCACCAAGATGCAGAATCTGCACAGGTCCCTCTGACACAGAGCACAAAGACTGAAACAGAAGGGACTTTATTGTCAGAAGAAATTATTGTATAGGCAGAGACGCTGGGTTTTTTATACTCGGGCACCTGAAGATGAGCTTCGTGATCTGCAGGTAGCATGCCAAATGTGAGCTTTGAACATCTTTGTTGTTGTCAGTCCTGCGTATCCAATTTTGTCCTGGTGAAGGGGAGTGTGCCAAGGCTGATGCTGCGATCTGCGGGTTGTGTGCCGAGAAGGCAGCGTGTGAAACCTGCTGCCTCCTCCTGACCTGCTGGGCAGAGTCTGTCCATCCTCAGGGCACAGGAGCCTGTGGGTCCAGACTTGCTGGCAGTATCAGGCATCCTGGCACTCACAGAGTGCTCCTGTCTCTGCCCAAGGCAGCACAACAACTTATGTCACTGCTCCTGGCTGCTGTTCAGGAAAGATCTCTAGGAAAGGACGTACATTCCTTTGAAAGGAGACTTAAACACAGGCTCAGGTGCCTCCTGGAGCAAAGGTATCTATGCGCATGATAAAGGTGAAGAGGTGGCACAGCTCACGGGTGGCAAAGAGGTGGCAAAGAAAGGGTAGCAGTCCCACAATCTGCCATCTTGTCCTTGCCAGGCCAACATCATGGTGCCCCAGATCCACAGATTTACCCCCCCCAGGCTTGAAGAGAGGCTGTTCATGGGACAAATTCTTGTGACCTTTCCAAAGCTCTCCCCAGGCTAGAGATGCCAGGCTTGAAAAAAGTCATTTGCCGAATGATTTCTTAATGTTTGTGTCTTCGAGGGAAATTTCTCATGCTTTTAATTTATTGCAGAAGAAAAGTGGAAACAGGGAAGGCTTTATGATTTTTAAATGTTCTAACATTTATTTTGGTGTTTCAGTTTTTATTATAATTATGCTTGTAACACAGGAAATTTCTCAAGACGAAGAGCTAATGTTTGCTCTCAGCCACTAATGCATTTTCAATTGATGTCAGAATATGCTAAAACTATTCTTTTGCTGCCTCAGTAGGGAAGAAAAGCCTCTGGCACAGGAGTGTGCAACACTGTCAGTCCCATTACTTGTGAACACTGCTCAAACACACCTTCCTTTTACTATCCCTTTGCCTTTACTGGGTCATGATTGTCCTCTGTGGAATTTCTCTTGAGCTAGATTTCTCTCTGCAGACTTCTTGGTAAGCATTGTACAAAAGACACTTAGCTCTCTTCAGGGTGGTGTGTGAGAGGAAATCTGTTCTTTTCATTCTGTTCTGATCAGAAATGCTGAATATGCATCTCTTGCAAGACTTATTTTCCTTTCCTGCAACCACACCTGTAAGCTGCTCCCTGTTGGAGCAATCAGAGTAGTTCCAGTGATGTGCAAACTGGTGTCTTCACAGAATCACAGAAGAGTTTGGGTTGGAAGGGACCTTAAAGATCCAACCCCCTGCCATGGGCAGGGATGACACCCACTAGATCAGATTGTCCAGAGCTCCATCCAACCTGGCCCCATCCAAACCATCATCTGATCTGGATCTCATCTCAAGGCTCTGTATTCTTCCATAAGACATCTGAATCTCAAATAAAATGTTTAATATAGTCACTTAACTCCTGATCCCTGGATTTCCTACCTCAGCGTGGTTAATAGCTTACATCCACTTCTGGCATTGCATGATATTTATTATAGCTGTGGAAGTCACGCCAGCCAGTGAATTAGATCACGTTACGACGCTTCCTTAACCTCTGCGTCAGCACAAGCAAAGCAAACAAAATGATTGTTTAGGTGCTGTTCTTTTACTGTTTTGTGTTTCAAGTAGAAAACCTTGCAGGAATTTCAGATCTCAAAAGATAAGTACCATCGGAGAAAAGGTGCCTCTCTGTGTTCTGAAGCTTTGCTTGTATAATGATTCCCCAGTCAACACCTGTTACTTAAACCCTTATGTTTTCCAACCCGAGAGCAGCTTCCTGATGCTGAGATGTGCAGCTGGGTGGTGGCTGCGTTCTATGGTGCCTGGCGGAGGAGGGATGCGCTGCCCGCCCAGCAGATGTGCACGGGGCTTTGATCCGGCCGATGCCGGGATCAGGCAGCCCTGCCCGCCCCCTCCATCTGTGGATCCGGGGCTCAGGGGACCGCGGGTGTCAGACCTGGCCACACAACAGACACTGCTCCGCAGAGAACGCAAACCCGGAGTAAACAGCTTCCTCGTGCTGCTCCAGGATCACCTAAGGTATTTGGACCCCTAATACTGTAAGTTAAGATGTGATTGTATTAAATACAATGAACACGTGGTGCTCTCAGAGGTGCAGGACGCAGGCACCACATCTTGACCGAGTTAGGTAGAGCTCAGTGTCTGTAATGGTGCAGGAATTCACACGCAGCACGTTGGGAGGGAGCCCTGGACCGGGATGTGCACTTTGATCTGATCCTCTCTGGTGGTGCAGAGCCATTTGCTGCAATACGTGTCCAGACACATTGGACTTGCAGAGGGTTTTTCCCAAGCATGTGGATTGGGGTAGATAGTAGGAGGCAATAACACTGAAAGCCTTGCATGAGTCCCATCATATAGATAAAGAACACAGGGATTAAAACAATCTGAGGGTGGAACAGCCAGGATGAGGAAAATCAGGATGCGGAAAATGTACTTCATCCTGGCAGTAAGACAAACGGATTAATGTAAAAATGTAAGAAAGGCTACAGTGGGACACTGAGTGTTTAACTACCCTGGGAGCCTGTGGTCACCTGCAGCCAACACCACGTCTGAGGACCACAGACCTGACTGCTGGAACAAGGTGAATGTGTGCCCCCTGTTTACTTTCCCAGGTTACAGGCAGGGTTTTTAAAAACTGTTTTATTTAAAAACCCTACATCCTTTAATCTGTTGTGTTCTTCTGCTTCTTAAAAATATCTTGGGTCATTTCATTCACCAGCACACTCAAAGGGGAGACTTGCAGGTGGGATGAGCTGCCCTGCTGGCACCCACCCCCATGCAGGGCAGCACAGCGTGTCCAGACTTTGTTCCCTGTGTCTGGTCACAGGGGGAGGGAGCTGTGGGGCTCGGGGACAGCAGAATTAGTCACCTCCATACCAAGGCCCTTGGAGCTGTTTGCTGTTTGTGAAATGTTGCCATGAATGTTTGGTTTCTATTGGTGACATAAATCAATCTCATTGCCTTGGCACTACTTCTCCAGAACAAAGAATTCCCAGAAAAAGGCAACCCCACTGCTGGGTTGTATAATATGAATGTGTGATCCTGTTGGCCAAATGGTATTTCCAATACTGAACTTTTTTTCTGCAACCAGGATGCAACCAGGATTCTAATGAAAACAACACATGGAAGACCTCAGGATAAGCCCCAGTGTCTGCTGAAGAGTACATAGCTCTGTTCTGAGTCCTAAAGCAAACACAGATGCATCTAAAACAACCATCAAAGGAAAACAAAGAGGCAAGAAGGAAAGTCTGTATGTGCCTGCAGATTAATGGCTGTCTTGTCCAGGCTGTGGGGTTAAATTCCAGGCTTTGCATATGAAGAAGCAACATCAAGCAATAGGAATGGCAGTGTGTCCAGAGAAGGGCAATGAAGCTGGAAAAGGGGCTGGAGCACAAGCCTGATGAGAAACAGCTGAGGGAACTGGGGGGGCTCATCCTGGAGAAAAGGAGATTCAAAGGGGACCTTCCTGCTCTCTACAACTCCCTTACAGGAGGTTGTAGCCAGGTGGGGACTGGGCTCTTCTCCCATGTAATGAGAGATAGGACAAGATAAAATGGACTCAAGTTGCACCTGGGGATATTTAGACAGGCTATTAGGGAAAATTTCTTCATGGAAAGAGTGGTCAAGCATTGGAATGCACTGACCAGGGAAGTGGTGGAATCACTGTCCATGGAAGCATTCAAAAAATATGTAAATATGGCACCTGGGGACACTGTTTAGTGGTGGCCTTGGCAGAGCTGGGTTAATGGTTGGACTTGATGATCTTCGAGGGCTTTTCCAACATTTATGATTCTGTGATTCTGTAAGATGAACATATGAGTGGCCACGGAGGGAGTGTTGGGTGCTGCTTTTCTAGCTGAGAACAGAGAGGAGCTGCTGTTCCCTGCGGCTGGGGAGAGCTTCTCCCCATCCCCGTTTTGTTGGCTGACGAACCGCAGGGAATTGCCTGAACCTTCAAAGAGCCAACCCCAGAGACCTCCTGCATCTTGGTGCATTGAACAGCTCCCAGCAGAGAGGTGATTGTGAGCACCACAACTAAAATGAGAAAAAACCAAAGCCTCCATTCCTCAAACCAGAGCTCTCTGTCCAAAGGTATTTAAGGAGCAGCCTGTTTCTCCTACTGTGAAGGCTGAGGTATCCCTGGGATAAGGTCTCCACTAATATTATTAAAATATTTTGACAGACTTTAAAGCAAAATTTCTGCAGGGAAAAATCTTTTCTTTCAGGTTAGATCACACAAGTGACAAACTTTTTTTCTCAGCCATAAAGCTGAATCTTTCCCATAGTTTTTTGACAGGCAAATTTTATACTGATCACAGGTGATAGAATATAAATATCCAGAAACAAGTCCAGGCAGACAGATTAGAAAAAAACATGATTTGGGGGAGGGGGTTATGTACTCAATGGAGAAACCAATGACTGAGCAGAAGAATACTTCAAGAAGAAAGTTTAAAAGCAAGTCCTTAATGTGGCAGAAACCTTCTAGCCCAGTTTCACACTGGTCAGTGTGCTGGTGGAACACCTACTCCTGCCTGTTCCAGCAGCATCCTCTCAGACTGCTAATGTGGGATTAATTATATCTTTTGGGTCTGATTCCTGCAATTTTTTCAGAGGGAAGCACTAAAGAACTCGAAGCGGCAGGAAGTCATTTGTTTGGGAGGTTGGATTTTGGGTTTTTCTGCCTGAAAATATCTCTGGCAATGTATGAAGTACATTTCCATTGACATTGGCCATTCAGTACATTCTTATGAGATTTCATCTTGCCTTATGATACTTGCCAGTTTGCTCCATGGAAAACTGTATTTTTGGGCACATTGTAGTAATACCCAAGAATTCAGAACATGGATTTCAACATCCCCCAGCTGGAAGAATCTTGGAGCAACAGCAGAGCTGTTTTCCAGTCTACACAGTAAGCAGCACTGCTATTATCCAGGCAACACCTCCTTGCATCTAGCCTTCTTCTGAGTCAATGTGCAGAGCAGAGCAGACTTTCATGAATTCTGATTTCTCTGAGTGTATTTTCAGCTTTTTCTTGTTTCCCATGAAACCCAAAAGAAAATAAAAATACCCAAAAGAAAATAAAAATGCAAGCGATTTTACTATGAATCCCTGAGGCACCAACCTTTGGAGACATACCTGAGAAGGGATGAAGAAGCCATCCAAGGATCAGGAGTCAATGCCATGAAATTCAATATTTCTTGGGTACAAGTCTGAAAAAACCATAAAGCTGAGTTTAGCACATTGGGATTTATCAGGATACAGTCACTGGCACCTGGGGCAGATCCTGGTGTGGATATGCCAGGGCAGGACTGGGGCTCTGTGGGCTCAGGAATGATGTGCAGGTGGGCAGCATCCTCCATGTTACCAACACCACCAGAAAGTGACAAAAATTTGTACTTTTTTCAAGTCTCTGAGAAGAGACATTTGTTCCTCTGATATCTAAATTTATGAGAGTCAGGCATTCAAATCCTGAGGATTTTTTAATGCCCCACAGTGTATGTGTGTACTTTCTGACCAGACTTTGAATATCTGAAATAAAAAGAGCAGGATAGTGGATTGAATAGAGACATCCTAGCCTCATCAAAATCCCTCCTGTGCCTCTTCTACCCATGAGCTTTAGCACCATATAGCTGATCTTTTCTTAAAAAAAAAAAAAAAATCTGTTCCCATATTTAGGTTCCTCTCTTCCTGTGAATCATACTCAGATGGTTTTTGAGGACCTTTCATTCTCTCTCTGCCTTACATGTTAATCCAAATCTCCTTTCCTAATTAAAGTTTTATTCTACAAGAGTCTTTAACATTCATTCCTAAGTGGCAAAATCAAATCTAGCTCCTCTTGATAAGGAAAACTCATTCCTGGCTGATTGACAAGTTTAATTAAAAAATAGTATTTTCCTTTAATTGCTAGATTATTACCAAGACAGCAGCTTCAGGGATTATTAGGAATGCACAGGGAAGCGGCACCTGAAAGCTGAGCTGCACAACTATTTCAGGTTTGCTGCTTTCCCTTTCCCAGAAGGGACTTTATCTGCTTAATGTTACCTGGAGGAGCAGGGTTTGGGCAGGGTCTGAGCTCTGATCACACGTGACCTTTCTGTGCTTAACCGTGGTTGGAAAAAACCTCAAGATCATCAAGTCCAACTGCTGGCTCCAGCACTGCCAAGTCCACCACTGACCCATGTTCCCAGGCGCCACTTCCACATCCCTCTCTCTTAGGATTCCCCTTCCTACTCCCTTCAGCTGCAGCCCCACTGAGCTGGCTGGGCCTTGGAGCACTTTCGATTTGCTGAGATACAAGATGTGAGCAGCCAAGCTGTGCCAAGCCTTGGTCCAGATACATCTCTGTTTGCACTGAAAATTGCAATTAATAACCAAGAGATGGCAGGATGGAAACTGCATTATGAAAAACATCCCATCCACATTCCTGGGGCTTCTCTGTATTACAATGCCCTGCACTGTTGTAACACAGTGTTCGTCTCTGGAGAAATTGGAAAAACCTGGTAATGGGTCTATTGCACCACTATGTGTGCCAATAACCATTATCTTCCCCAAACTATCGAGTGTCCAGAGAAAACAGAGTGGCTGTCACAGACCAGGGATTCTCTAATTAATTCCCACTTCATTTGCCATGAATCACTGCTTATTTCAGTTGCAGTCTGCAACTGAAACATGTACATATGTGAAGCCTTATTTTCAAGGATTTATTCTTGACACTGGTTTTAATAAATTATTGGTGAATAGCAGGCAACTACAACTGTCTTTTTTTTCCAGGTAGTAACATTTATTCTGGTAAATTGTTATTACAGAAAATAACCTAACCATAATAAAAGAGGCTAATAGTTTTTTCTTTCAACAATTGACCAAGCCCTTCCCCTGTTGTACCAATCTTATTTGTGGGATATGAGTCATACATTGGTTTTTTATGAAAAATAGCAGAGCAGAGCTGATTCACATGAAAGATATCATGGTAATGATCTTGGTGACAGGATAAAGCCCCGAGAGCCAAGTCAGATAAACTTTCCTAGCAAGACCTTCCACTGTCCTCCATAAACCAGATAATCTGTGCTCAGATAGGAAAGCTACTAAATAACTCTTCCAAAGAGCAATTTCACCCCAAGGCTCCTTATCTTGGCAGAGATGTTATCGTGATGCCAAATTATTCATAACAGCCCATTAAGAAGTCAAAGCTGGAAGTTCTCTTTAATTTGTTTATGTATCTTAAGAAACTGTTTATGGTTTCTGATCTGTTAAAGAAACACTATTTAATGCCTATTAACAGGGCTGTAATTTTCATATGGTCTCTACCGTGGCTTTGATGATATGGATGAATGAGATACGTTGAGGAGATTCTGATCACTGATCAAAGAGATGGAGGGCCCTTGATACCTTTCCCAGGCTTCTTTCTGACCAGTCAATTAAAACATCAAGCCACAAGTTCACTAGAGCAGGACCATTACTGATCAATAAAAGCAAAAATCTTGGCTGTCTGCCTGGTTCAACCCAATATGGACTGGCAGAGAAAATGTCCCAAAAAATACCATTCCCTTAAACACACCTTTGAGATCTACTACATTTTTTATGCACTTACTTGAAGGACAACTTAACCAGAGATTTTCAGTTATGATTCTCACTAGGCACCTTCACCGAATTTGCATCAACATTAGTATGTAACTGTGATTAGGTAGTGGTTTACTTTTCCTTGATTTTCACAAATGAACTCAATGCTGGCAAACAATTCAGATACTCAAATATTGCAAAACCAAGTGGTCTCCTACCCTCCTTCTGAAATCCTAACACGGCCACAGCGTCTGGGCAGTTCCTCCACGTTAGTATTACCCACAGCTCAGTCCATGCTTTGCCAAGCAAACACCACTGGTCAGAAGTGCTCATAAGAGTATTAAGTCACAATAGCATAAGATAAAATGAAAAGCACTGACCATCAATAGTTTCTACCAAGGGCAACCTTGACACGTGCAGTGCAATGTGAGGGATTCCAGCTATAACACTTTTATTAAATTGAACAAAAGACATGAGACTCACTCTCCACATATATCACAAGCTTTACGTTGGTCCAGAGGCTCAAAATTCAGCTTTCAATTTAAGTGATTTATTTTATGATTTATATGCCCCGTCCCATAATTTCACTCATGTGCTGCTGTTTTTCTGTTTCATACACACACTGGGTTGAGCTGTTGAGTATTTTGGAGTATGAGCATATGTGACATGCTAATGTGGGTGATCTTCGTACAACCAAGCTGCTCTTCCTTTTTTCAACAGATTTGATTACTCCTTCTCCAGTATTTAGAACTTCCTTTTCATTGCCAAGAAGAGATTGGCTTCAGCATCTCAAGATCCTTTCTCTCACCCAACTCTCCCTGTTTCACTGGTTCCTCATCTGGTACCTGGGGTGGAGGGTCAGAGAGGATAACACTGGCTCAGGGGCGGCTGCATCCCCCTGCCTTACCATGGAGCCAACCCCACCTGGCAACCTCCAGGTGAAGGAATGTGCACATGTGGATGGGCAGAGGGTTATCCCCACTGAGTGGGAGCAAACCCCGAGCTCCTGCTCAGTGCTGCAAACAGTGTGTGTGTGGGAGTGGTATCTGATCCTCTAATTAGTGTCAATTGTTTCATTTCCAACATCCTGTTATTTTACCCGAGTGGTGATTTTCTGATGTTAAACATTTGTGTTGGCAGGTGGAGTCTTCCTTGTTGCTGGTAACTGCCAGAAAAGCAGGTGCCTTGATTCTGGTTTTAAGAGGCTTTTTGTTTTTCTTTCTGTGGATACACTTTTCTTTTTGAATATACCTTCTCTTCCTTGTGGCTTTGTTCTTTGCAATTCCTATCTTTTCTTTTTTTGTTTTTCCTAATCTCTGACTTTGGAATGTTTCTATATTTGACTGTCACTGGTATTTAAACAACTTCCTAATCTCTAGGATTTCCTTTCTTCTGTAAATCACCTTTAAAAACCCAGCAATCCCTTCTTATTTCCCCTTTCGTTTTCCTTGTTTCATCTATGACAAGCAACATTCAATCCAGAGAGCATTTAAGACCAATTTCAATTTCTGCATGAAAAAAATCCCAACATTTTTTCAAGGCTGAAGGAGGATTTTTGCCAGAGGGAATATTTGTTCTCTCTAGTAACAAGGTGACATGGTGCCAGTTCGGTCTAATTTCATGTGGGGCCAGGAAGGATTCATTGAAATGGCTGCAATATTCATTCAGCATTTCTTTCAGAGAGTGTCCTAAATAAACTGAGAGCTGCGTGATGTCCGCGGAGCTGTTTCCTTCCTCCCAGGGAAATAGGAGAACTGTGCTTATTCTCACAGGTAGCAACAAAAGAGACCATCTGCTTGGCTATTTTATAATCAGCTTATTTATCTGCATGTGGGCACTGCAGGAGGCTTCAAACCTGCCCCCGATGCCGATGGCTGGAGGGAAGCTGCGATGGCTGCCCGTTTTTTGGGGCAGGGACCAGGCACCTGGTGGATTCTTGGGGTGTCCTGTGCAGGGTCAGGAGCTGGACTTCGATGATCCTTGTGGGTGCCTCCCAATTCTATGTTTCTGTGATTCTGTGCTCTGCTCCTGAGTGTGCCCCCATGAGCAGCCCCTTTGGCTGCACTCCAAGCTGATGTTACTCACACGCATCATTATGTGCAAAAGTCCGGCTAAAGGGCAACAGGTGGGGCAAGAAAGCCAAGTGGGAATTGCACAGGGGAGAGACAGGGGCAATGGGTTCTCTTGGCAATTTGCTGCCTGCAGCCTTCAGAGGTGGAAGGAGCCCAGCAGTGACAGTAATTGCAGTAATCAAAGTAAATCACATCTTTCCACTTGCCTACATGACATTTTTCTCCCTGTATATGAGAGCAGAAATGAATTTTCTGGTTGTGTTTGAAGACGATGATTTCAAAGATCTTACAGGAGGATTAGTTACACATTTCAGCCTTCAGTGCTGGAAAAGGAAATTGTATGGAAAAGAGAACTGCAGTCCTTTTTGTGAGATTTTGAAGCAGGCTGTGGAGAGCATAAGTCAGAGCAAAAATGGATCCCATGTACATCGGATTGGTGATATCCTGAAATGAGCAATTGCGCTTTGAAGTGCAGTAAGAAAATAGAGATTTTTATCTCAATGAAGTAGAAAGATAACTGCACTCAGAAGCTTTAATCAGCATGCTTCGGATTTAAGTAGATGGATACACAGGGCAAATCTGTGAAGGATGAATTATTTATTTTGGGCACACTAAAACTTTGTCTCTTAAAGGTCATCAAACTTTCAACAGAGTTAACAAAGTCTGCTGCATATGTGAATGAGATTAATCTTCTCATTAGTGAGAGACAACATATTCTTTTGAACTTGATATGCCTGGTAGGGGAACAAAAAAAAAAAAGCACAGAACAAAATAATTTATGGAAAAGTACAGCTGAAGAGCATCTGTTTGTCTTACTGTAGTGGTTCTGCCCAACTGCTCAAAAAAAATTAAACTGGAAACCTTAGAGCAGAATAATATGTTGGGTCCAACAGGCACAAATATTTGACATATCTATCATTCTTAATAGGATTATAAAATTAAAAGCCACTCCAATCAAGCACCATTTATCAATTTGTGTGGTGTCCCTGTAGTGGCTAAGGGATTTTGGTGTCAAAGGCAATAAAAGAGTCATTTACACCCTGTACCAGAAATCAGCAGCAAATAAAGAACAAAGAAATGACATTGTTCGTAATTGACTTCGATGAGACTGCTCGCATGGGCGAGCCTAAACGCACGCAGGAATGGTTACAGTTATTTACAATACTTTGCATTTAAATCAGACATAGGGCTGGGCTCCCAGCTTGAATTTATCCATCTGGATCCTGATCAGTGGGGCCAAATTTTTATTTCTGAGGTTATGTTGCATTGCAGACAACACAAGATGGTTGCCTGCAGAGGCCTGGGACCACGGTTATGCTGCCAGTCCTCCCAGTTGGAATTTCCAGGGGAATTCCACACAAGTGAACTCGATGCTTGCCCACATGCCAAAGGGGTTTATAGGTAAAGGCAACTTACACTCTTCCTGGCCACCACAGGGAATCAGTGGAAGAACTAAATAGAGAAACTGTGTTTTTAATGGAGCTAAATGATAAGATGAAGGCTCATGCACAATTAAAATACCGTGTTGTTCAGAGAAGGAGGTCTCCAGTGGGCACACTGTAATATGGGACCACAGACAAGAACACTGGGCATTTGAATGTATGCGAATATTAAAACTCGTGTAGGATACGAAAAAAGAACACCCACCTCACTAAGGGAGGGACTTTTTACCATCTGCCTGGGTGCCCTGATCCTGCTTCTCTCTGCCTTGCTTGGAGCCAGGCTCCCGCTGCCCCACCCCGCCACTTCTTCAGCGCTGCTTCCAGCCTGCGCTATTCTGTAGCCCCGCACCTCCTGCCTGCCGAGACCTCCCGGGGGTTCCCGCTACCGCTCCAGAGTGTGATACATCTCCTCCACCACCGCGGGATTTTTGCTGCCATCCCAGCTTGCCGCTCCCGTGAGTCCTGCTAGGGCACCGCGCACGTCCGCCCTAGGCGTTTGTGGCTGGAGCCCATCTCCCGTCCCTTCCCCTCTCGGTCACGCCGCCACGACCACGTTCTCCTCGAGCTCCTGCCGGAGCGCCGCCTGCAGCCGCGGGGGAACCATCGCACCTGCCCTGCGCACCGGGAGCCACCAGCGCCCCTGCCGGCTGTGACCGGAACTGCGCCAAAGGGGAAAGTGCCTGCGGCCGAGAAGGCCGTCACTGGGTTCCTGGTTCTGGTTGTTGTTAATGCCAGAGTTGCTGTTGGTTTGCCTTACTGGACATACTAGTAAAGAACTGTTATTCCTATTCTCATACCCTGGCCTGAGAGCAAAATATAATTTCAAAATTATAACAATTCGGCGGGGAGGGGTCCACATTTTCCATTCCAAGGAAGACTTCTGCCTTCCTTAGCAGACACCTGTCTCTCAAACTGAGACAGATAGGAAAAAAGCACCTGAGATCTCACCAATTACTCAGATGCCACACTGAGTAAATGACACAGAACTGAGTTGATTTTCACTCTTGGAGTGCGGCCAGGATAAATTTAATGGTTATTTTTGTGACTTTAATAAGAGCACAGAGTCTTCATTGTGCTCAGCAAACACAAACATTTTAACAAACAATACCTTTTTTTTAATTTCACGGACCTCAGCCTTACTACCTCGGAGCACAGCATACACATGTTTCAGTATAAGCTCCTCTCTACCCAGGAAAGTATTTCAAGATGCACAAAAGTCCCTTTTTTAATCAAGAAGTGAGTGAAATAAAAAGCCTCAACTATGAGCCAGCTTGACTTTCATAAATAACTGCTTTGTAATAGTTTCTTGAATATAATTGCACAGAAAATGCTGCAGCAATTTCAAAAACCTGTATCCAACCTAAGTGCTGCCATACAGACAGCTTTGTCGGAAACTCGACCTCCTAAGAGGAATAGGTCACAGAAGTTTTTGGATTTCGACTTAAATGAAAAGCCCTTGGGCACTTCATTTGCGACAATATGGATTAGATAGGGAAAACCTCATCAAAGAACAGTGACAGCCTGAGCACCCCAGGGCCAGGTCAAGGCAGGCTGGTGTCAGCCCAGCTGTGCTGCTGGTGTGATGCAATTTGAGGACTTACACACGTTCTGATGACTTAAACCAGCCTCGAAATGACAAAGTCGAGAGAGCTGAAGCATCACTTCCAGTGGAAAACTGGTCTGAAAGTTGGATACTGAGCACCCTAGAACCTGGAAATCCCCCAGCTCCATGGCAGGGCATCAGGCAGGGATCTCCCTTATCTCTTACCTGTCCCATGACTATCCATGTTTATTTTCAGCACAAACCTAGCACAGAAATCCTCAAATTCAACTTTGGGATGCTATGCATCTACCAGGACCACAGCAGTAATTAAGAAAGGGAAAGGTCTGCTGCCTACTATCCCAGCGTGGTGTTTTTTGCATGGTGAGAGCTGAGCAAAGTGAGACCGTGTTTTGTGCAGGGATTTTCTTTCTCAAGAGAAGCTCATAGCCAAACTACCCTGGGAAGAAAAAGGCCTTTGAACAGCGTACTTAATAAAATTCTAAATTTAAATTTGAACACACACACAAATCATTTCTGGATGTTTATTTCATTTCACATCGGGAAAATCCCCCTTCCTTTGCTTAGAATTATTACCTTTTAATGGATACCAGAAGATTTGCTCAGTGACATAATTTTTCCCAGGATTTTTCTTCCTTTGTGTGTCCACAGTTTTTCCCTGTTTTGCTCTTCCCAGGAACATGCCCTTTATTCGGTGGGACAGCTTGGTGGTTTCTGCAGTTCCTGAAATTTCCAGCCAGGTTGGAGTAGGCAACTTAGGCAGGGATTTTAGACTGGAGATTAAAACTAAAATAGAGTGAAAAACAAAGGAGTAAGAGCTAAATAGTTGATATTATTAGCAATTTCTTTGCTGTAAGGCACTGCACATAACGGAGAGTGACTATATGGTTTGTTGGCAGTTTGGAGGTGCCACATTTGGGATGTCTGATGTTCCTCTCTTAAAAAGAAAAGACAAACTGGGGTGAAAATCAGTGGACTGGGGTGACATAGAACTGATGATTTCTGGTTGTGTTTTTAGCAAAAGGAAACATGGCATGCTCCTGGTGTGGGCATGCAGATCCCCCACGCTGGAGAAGACTTTCAGCCCTGGGTAGGGGCTGGGAGCAGGATGCAGTAACAGAGTCCCTACGCTGAGCTGGGAAGCCACACTGACTTAATTTGTTGCATGGAGGAGGGTCTGGAAAGTGGAAAATTACCCAAGACTGAACAAAGAGGCTCATCTGTAGCTGTGAGGACACACAGAGGGGCCAAGCACCACCCAGGACGACTCAGTCAGGAGGAAGGACACACAGAGGAGCTGCTGTAGAGGGGGAGCTGGCTCTGCTCTCACTGGGGACCCAGCATGGTTAAAGCATGCTGAGCTGGGCAGGGATAGAGACTTCCAGCTGTTCTACAGAAAAGTTACAAGATGTAGGATAAATGTATTGGACAACCCTAGATGGGTTTGACACCTATGACAATAATGTGTGCGTCAGTAGGGCCATATTTAGGCACCATAAGGTTGCCCAAATTTACCTCAGCCTCACAAATGAGAGCTGTGGAGAGGAAAAGCAACCAAGAGAAGCAGAGGCAGATATAGGAAGCCTGGTGTAACAGCCAGGACCTCTTGTCTCCTTTCATTTAAATGAAATAATTAACTCACCTAAGTTCTTTCCTCACCTGTCTAATGGAACAGAAAGGACAATCCCATTTAGTCTTTAAAAAATAATCTAATACCTTAACCCTTATCTTGGTGCTCTGGTCAGCACCAACATTATCATAGGATTTCATCGGATTGCTGGAACTATTTTATTTGTTACTGATAAATCAGACTTTGGTTTACCAAAGACTTAGTAAATTCCACTTACAACCTGTTTATCATCTGTTTGACACAGTATTTTTTTAATCAAGAAATTATTTTAAAACCACTTTTTGGTCAAGGCTGTCATTGCTTAAGAGAGGCAGTTTACAAACACATTGCAGTTACAAACACTTGAAAAGCTGGCAACAGGAGATTATCATTCTATAGATGGGTAAATGTTTGGGAACCTGTTAAAATGATAGGAAATAAGGAATTGTGAAGACATGCCTCAGTAGAATCCAGAAATTTGTTCATAGTCTGCTTTCATCCATTTCAGTGAACCCTCACCATGTCATGAACCCTTCTGCACTTGCACAGAGCCCCACTGTGGAGAGAGAAATTAATTTATGTGGAATAGGAACCAATTCCCAGCCCTGCTTTGAAGTCAGCCGCTCTCAGTGCAGCCACAGAAGCGGCTTCCATGGCCAACGTCCCTGCAAGCCATTAGAGCACTTGGGATCTGGAGGCAATCGGCACTGCCCAGACCCACTCCTGGTTTCAGGAAGACTGTGCAAACATCATCTGTTTGATTTTATCTCCTCGTTTTCACTTAAGGGGTGCAAGAAAAGAGGACATCAAAAAAAGCCTTTAAAAACATTTCTCTTTTTTTTTTGTGGCTACTATCAGAGGCTTACATAAAACTCTATCAGCCTACATAGAAATCTCAGGCATATATTATATTATGCAGGTATGTTACGGAGAACAGCAGCCAAATTTCTACTGTCTGTCAAGCTGATGTAAATCTTATTTTCTGTAACTAAACTGTAGGAGAAAGAAAAATTCTTTGCATGAATGAGCTTTATTTACACAGGCAAATAGTGATAAGACAAGGGGAAACAATTTTAAACTAAAAGAGAAGAGATTTAGATTAGATGTTAGGAGGAAATTCTTCCCTCTGAGGGTGGAGAGGCTCTGGCCCAGGTTACTCAGAAGAGCTGTGGTTGCCCCATCCCTGGAACTGTCCAAGGCCAGGTTGGATGGGGCTCGGGGCAATGTGGTTTAGTGGAAGGTGTCCCTGCGGTGCTGGGTGTAGGAGAGAGGCAGTGCTGTTCCTGCAGCTCCATTTCTAGGAGATGATCCCGAAAGCAGACAAGGAAAGCTGAGGGAAGGGAGGACACTGCAGCCCGTATCAAAGGGGTCTATGAAACATGTGGAGCTCAAGCACAGGAACCCCTGCCAGGACCGTGATGTCCTAAATGACCAGGGTTAATTGGCTTAGTCCATAACCTACAACACAGCTCCCTTGTCCCGTCTACAAGGCACCAGGATCTCCCCACGGCTTCAGGGAGCCGGCAGCCCCGGCTGTCAGAGGAGGCACATTGGCGGAAGGACCACATTTGAAACATATTTCCTGGGAAATGATGATTTCCAAATGGTCTCAAAAGCCTGGAGAAACTCCCACTCCCATCTCTCATGTTCTGACAGTGCTCTCTGGCTTCAGCATGGGCAGCACGGGATGCTGAGCTCCAGCACCTCTTTGCAGGAGCAGGATGAGCCCAGGGGAGAAACCAGGCTGGGGGCAGATCCAAGCGGGGACGTGGGACAGAGCAGTGGGACCACAGAGCAGAGAAGCCCATGTTTGTAGCACAGCTGCTGAGACGCCTCCTCGCTGCGAAGGTGACAGGGAGGAATCCACAGCTGACACATACATCTTTCTGCTGGAGCATTCCATGTCCTTTCTCAGGCAGTGTGACTAATTATGAGAATTAAAAAAAAAAAATCACAGATTTTGCCAGAAGATGTTAGACCCAAAACAAAAAAAAGGCAACCTATCAGGGGACAATTCACATGATTGACCAGTAAAAAATGGTAAACAGCTGTGCCTTAGCATCTGGACTGTAGAGTCAGACTGCAAAAAGGAGTAAATGACCAGAACAGAAATTGCCAATAGCTCCTCTAGTCAAGCCTAGGCCATGCTCCAGGGAAGAAGGAAGCCAAGAGTCAGGTAGGCTCATTTCCTGTCACTGGACAGAGTGGCTCAGGTTGGGATTGGTTAAAGGTGAAATTTTTACCACATTTGTCTAGAAAGGTTGAGTCCAAATTCAGAGGTTCAGGCTCTCTTTGTTCCACCACCCCTCTGCTGATACCTCCTAGATGGACCATCCTGGTGGGGCATGGTGTTTTGACCTGCCACCAAAGCCATGGCAAGTGCCTGTAATGTTTTTGTCTTAAGTTACAGAAATGAAAACTGGCATTTGTTTGCTTCTTGCATTTGCCCCTGTAGGCAAGATGGAAAGGAGTCCAACGACAAGCACTCTAAGCAATCTCAAAAGATGCACCTTACTCACAGGAAGCTTCAGTGCTTCAATTGGATCCTGGTCCAATTGCAATCAATTACAGTTGTTTTTAATTCCTCAGTCTGGAGTAATGAGATTATGCTAGATCCTGTGTTGTCAAACCCTTTTGGTTGTACAGTGGAAATCTAGACTTCCTTAGCCTGATGGCTCAAAATCAAAAGACAATCAACTTCTTCATTTACTTTCACAGTTATTAAGCCCATCTAATGACAGTTAGGGCAAGACTCCTCAATTTCTAATATTTATGACTTGTTTTGCTAGCAGGACAAAAGAGAAGTTCATGGATCACTGGCTTCTACTGCCTTTATTTATAGACTAAGGCAAATACATATTTGGAGAGCACACTGATATGACTAAATCAATCCACTGGCCTATCTTGCCCTCAAAGGGTTTCTTAGTGCTGCCATGAATGCCTGGATTTTTAAAAAAAAATTGCAATTCCCACATGCTGAGGCTGCATCGTGGGTGATGCCGTGTGCGGTGCAGCAGCACCGCTCCTGCGCAGTCGGGATCCCAGGGATGCAGGGAGCTCCTCAGTCACGTCCCCCACAGCTCTGAGCTTTGCCAACACCTCTTAAAAGAAGGTATTTTTAAGCATCCAAAAGAGGTGAAGGCATATTTATGCCCTGCAAGCTTGTTTTCCTGATTACAAAAGTAATTAATGCCTTGTCTGGTGAGACACAATGAAATGAATTTGCTGAAAGCCGCACTTTAGGGCTGTTTGAGGTGAGATGAATTAATTAAAACACCAAGTAAATCCAAACAGCAAACATATACAGAATTCAACCCAAAGTGATCTGAAACAGACAGTAAATAGCTTCTCATTAGCAGTGGGGAGGTTTTCTCTCAGACTTTTCTAAAATGGTTCTCAAAATTAGATTAATATATTTAAATAACATATTAACAACATATTCACTTGGCAGTATTTCTAAAAAGAAGTATGACTATTTCCAAAATTGCTCATGTATTTTTTCAGCACTTCCTAGAAGAAATAGTTTAAGGGTTTAAGTGAAATAAATAAAGAATTCTTTTTTTCTCCCTTTGCAAAGAGGAAAAAAAAAGCCTAATCATTTGAAATGCCTGGAAACAATTTTTTCAGCAATGATTTAGATCCTTCAGCTAAAAGGAAAAGTTGGTATATCTTCACTCTGACTCTCTAGAGAATGTACTTTGATATCATAATTTTAAAAAGTGGCTGAAGAATACGCTACCGAGTTTGCCTCAAAATCTCAGGTTGCATGAATCAGAGGAGACCCATAAAAAGGCACTCAGTGGTTTACGCAAGCTGTGAGTATGTCCCATTTTTGCTATAAATACGTGCACCGGAATGTCACATACACTTCCACATGCTAATGGCAGTGTCATATTAATGCTGTGAAATCACACTTGTGAGACACAGATTTTAATGTTATTTGGTTAAAAGGATTTTAGAGCAGAGCACGTAAGTTTTGAAGGCTTTTTTTTGGCTGAAGGATAAGGAAAATGGACAGCCTTTTACACTTTCATTTGTGACTCCTCTGTCAATGGTCATTGGCTGTGGCTTATCACATAATACAGCTGGCAACTTCCCAACAGTGAAACCAACAGAGAAAATCACCATGAACATTTTGGGGCTGGAATTATGAGTTTTGGTAATGAATATTTTAAGCTCCTTTTGCAGCACTCATTACCAGGGCAGAAATGGATTTAAAAGACAAGCTGGGGATGCTGACGGGCTCTGACATCACTAAAGCTGTCGTGCTCAGCAAAACCATCTAATTACATGAGTTCTAAACTCTTGCAAAACCTGCTGTTTCCGTGAGTTGAGCTTAGGAGTTAATGTAAGTCTCTTCTTTAGATCATCTCTCACTTTGCATTTTGTCTGAAGTCCTTTTTGTCGTTCTACATTTTGATGTATTTAATTAGTTAATCCACTTAAGTGCTGTCAGCTTCATGTCAGATGGAGCTCTGTTGTGAGATGTGACTGAGCTGTGTTGCTCTGTCCATGAGCAGTGGATGAGGCTGTCTGGGTGTCTGAATTTTGACTGTTTGTCATTATTCCTCTGATCCATTGATATAGCTAGAGGTAGGAGAGCCTCGTGTGGACCTTGGAGATGGCCTCTCTCACAGCATTGCTGATTGCCTTGGTAACCCTGCATTGTCCCCAAAGGAGAGACTGTGACATCTCACAAAGAGAGAGGCTTTGGCTTCAGGCTCCAATTTTACCAACTGTTATGCCATTTTACATCATCATAATGTTACTTCATTTTTTTTTCCCACTTTGTGGGCATGAGATTAGGCACCTAAATTGATATATTTAAAAGTCTTTGAAAAGTCATGGCCTGATTTTCAGAGATCTAAGTACTGCAATCTCCATTACTTTTCACTTTAGCACTGAAAATCAGTGGCCAAAACTCCTTACTCTGTATTTCTCTCTTGTCTTATTCAAGAGTGAAAGCAATTGAGAAGGGAAATATCTGTCTGCTTGCATAACAAAAGTTAGTGCAAGTAACTTCACCGTATCTGTGGGCTTCCAAGCAGGGGTTCAGAGATCCAGCTAGGCAGGAGTCAGAGCGAGGAATGAATTATTTATTAAATTTACAATACCATTTATATATTCTAGTTGCATAAAGCAATTGAACAGTGCCCACACTTCTCCTAGGGTGATTGGTCAAAATCTCAGACACCCACTTAGAAATGTTTTTTCCTAACATAATGTACACAAGGTCAGAAGATACCAGATATGAATGCTATTTACAAAAACCCTATCTATTGTTTACATAGCTTACACAGCAAAGGAAAAGTTCTCACAGAATGAATGCAAGAAGAGAAAATTTCCCTGCTAACAGCATTTCAGCATCCACACGTATCTGCACTGATCCTTCCATATTGCACACGTAGCCCACATTTACCACATTTGCATGGATTTTTCCATGCCTAATGCTCTGCACAGCTCCCGAGCCCAGAGCCTGCTTGCTGCAGGTAGGAAGGAGCATTCAGGCTCATGAACCTGCATGCCCCAGTCCCCCTGACAACCTAGAGCTATTGCTCTGTCACAGCATGTCACCGTAAAATAGCAAAGGAACGACTGGGAGTGGGCGAGGTGTTTATGTCTTCCAAGCCTCAAACAAGACCTCAAAAAGAAAGAAAATGAACTCAAAATAGACCTTGAGATGCTCCTCCCGCAGAGATGGGAGATGTTCCTCCCTGCAATGTGGGAGTCATCCAAATGTGAGGAAGAGACCCTGCACAAATCTTTAAGGTTGAAACTAATCTCATGTTTCAACTCTGTAATCTAGGACCGTTAAATATTTATACGGTTGGAATAAACACAAAGAAAATTAATACCTGTTCAAATGAAAAGGTTCAAGCTAGGATGGAGGCTAAAGGCAAAAGAGAACAAAATAATCAAGCTGGATTTTCTTTCTCTTTTTATTCTCAGCTCTCCTTCTGCTAATGTGTTATTTCACCCTCAATACCTCCGACAATACCAGCTGCTTTGATCCCTAAGGCTTATTTGCTCCCTAAGTCAGCAAGTTTGCAATAGCTTAAATAAACTCGGAAAAGGTTCAAAGCCCAACAGGAGAGAGAAAATATACTTTTAAAAGACATAAAGTCAGGAAAGCATGTGTTCCTTAATGACTTTCCTGGAGGCATTATCTCTTCTTCCCCCACACTCCTCCTCCTCATCTACCTTCCTTCTGTTTTCTGGCTTAAATTAGACTGTAAGATCTTCTGGAAGTGAATGCATCCTTCCTGTGCAATGGGCCATGATCTTCACTGGAGCCTCTGGTAATACTGGGACTCATTTTCCATCTGTTCTCAAGGGTACTTTTTTGGTCCGTTACCAAATAGCAAAACAAAGGAAGCAAAAAAGACCAGTTTACACATGATGTATTAATTCCCATCGCCACACTGCTCATTTCTCGTCTCCAGACACTCCTTTTAAAACACAACAGGTATTTTCCATGCATGCCAATGTGGTGCAGAGGCTTTGGACAATCAGAACAAGCCCAAACAAGTTATGGAAACTGCAAGAACTGCTTCTATACACAGTGTAATTTATTACCTGTTGCATTCTGCTGGTGGCAGGATTATGTCTGTCACAGCCTGAAAGGAGGACTGAGGAGGTGCCACACGAGTAGGGGATCACACACGTTACAGTGTCCTAATGCTGCAGTTGTAAAAAGCAACTGAGTGCAGGTGTGAGGAAGGAGGAACAAATGCACTAGAGATGAATTGGTTTTCTTTGAATATAATAAGGGTTTTTGTCTGTGACAGCAGTGACATTAAGGCCATGTTTTACCTCGAGTTATGGCCCCTTTTCATCCCCTTTTTGGATAGCGATGCAAATACTGCACTTCCATATATTGCAGACTTCTGCCCTTCTTCAGGCTTTCTCAGAAGTTGAATGCTAAGGACATAACCAGACAGCTTTGCAGGCTCCTGGGACTTCAAATGCCTCAAGTGAGGCCACACAGTCTTAAAACACAAATTCTCCAACATTGCCAAACTTTGCCATCCCGCAAAATGTCTGGGGAGGGTTAATGCTGTGAGAGAGTCGGGACTGTAACTTTCCAACTAAATGGAGGGAACAAAAGAGTTGAACATTATGTTTGCTGCGAGTACTCAAGCCTGGCTTAAGATGCTCTCCACTTTATCTCCTGTCCTGCACACCGTGGCAGAGGGACGGGCCAGGCTGGACTGGTGGCACCACAATCCATACGCAGTGTCAGCAGTCCAGCAGCGAGATGCCAACATGCCATCATCTCCCCAAGCCCCTCAACAGCCTCTGCACAAGAGGCTCCACTCTCTTCTTCCAGAATTTGGGAAATCTGGTAGAGATTAAAATAAATTCAACTCATTTTCTCACTAGCAAATCCAGGAAAATTCTTTATTTTGTTTCCTGGCAGAACATGGTTTGTCAAATTATAATTGTTTGCATTTCAAGTAAACTGGTTTTATGGAGAGAGGTTGCTCATACTCCTGAAGGATGATGGCATCTTCCCTTCTCCTTGTGCTTGAGGAGAATAGGGAGTCTCTATTTCACCTCATCTGGCATCCAGAATTTTGCCATGTAGCCCACACACGTTGCTGGCTACTGCTGATTAATTTAAAATATAACTTCTGCTCATCCAGTTTGCATAAAGGAAAAACACTGATGCACAAAACTTTGGCAGACAGGGAAGGGAGAGATACTAGGAGACACAAACCTTTTCAAAATCTACAGAAAATGTGGCGTATTTATACATATCGCTGCTACACCCACTAAGGGAACAGTCACAAGTCAGTCTGAAATCATTACAGTCATGTCTCCATGTGCAACCTGTCAGGGGCTTGGAACGATGATCTTTAAGGTCCCTTCCAACCCAAACCATTCTCTGATCCTATTCACAAGCATCTTTATCGAAATAGCCTCTGATTAACAGCCTTCTGCATACAAAAGTCCATACAATTCTCTTCCTGTAGAAGCAATTCCTGGAGCTGATCTTAATCCAAGGCCTTCCAGCAGTAGAAAGTTACTGTGTATTAGAACCACATGTACATCTTTGGTAGATCATGTCCAAAAATGCTGGGAACAACAAACATTCACATTCAACCAGTAGCCACCAACTTTGTTATAAATATTTATATAGGAAAACAGGCACAAAAACTTTGTTTACTGTACAGCAAAACACTCAAAATTAAGGAATTTCAAAGTGCATATGTAGCATTTGTTAGCTGAAAATCTGTTCTTGAAGTGACAAATCCTGAGTTTAGTTACAGTCAGAGAGTTTGATTCTCCTGAAGTGAACTCAAGGACTCCACATCATTGCTAGCAGCAAAAACAGGCTCTTGTTGTACATTCCCAGCAATGGCCAAGTAAATGCGCTAAAGGCTCCCAGTACATATATTAAGTCAAAATGTGACTGCACAGCTCCAGCTTCACCCAGTCTCATTCTTTGGTTTACACTAGGTTCACATCACAGTTCTTCAGAGCAGACCGAAGATCTTCATTGGCAGGACCGTACCCTTTCTGATATTTCCATAAGGTGCTTATGCAGAAAATAATTGTCCAGAACATAAAAGGAGCCAGAGCCAGCAGACACTTCCCAGCTTGCATATTTTCCATGTGCATTGCACGGCCTGGCTGCTGGAGCCAACTTCTGGGGTAAACACAGCTCCTCGGGATCCTGTTCCCTCTGGTTTGTGCCACGAGCTCTCCCTCAGGCCAAGGCATTTTGGGTGAAGCTGCCTCCCTTCCTTTGCTGCAGGGCAGGAGGAAAAAGCCTGAGGACCCAGGTTCTGATTCCAGATTTGTAAGGGAGCTGGAGATCAGTCAGTGGGCTGGCAGGGAATGGGCACCACCCCAATGACACAGAGTCAAGAATAAATCCTTCCCGATGTCTGTGGCCTCTGTTGGTTTCTCTCTTTTTTTCTCCATCTGTTGCTGAGATAGAGAGCTTTGTAAATTAGTATCGGGATTTTTTTTCCAGGATCCTCAAGGAGAAGAGACTGGGCAGCAGATATAATCGGCCTGCCATCCATCAACCCACAGATGGACAATTGTTCCTTGAAACATGAACATTTTCCATCTTTTGTGCAGCAAGATGCTTTGGCAGATCCCAGCTTTACCTCCCCAAGCAAAGGGCATGGGTGCGTGCTAAAGTAAGGAGACGAAGCAGCCCGTCCTTGGAGGACAGGGATGTGCCTACAGTCACAGCCAGGGTGACCTGGACAATGCCCTGGAGAATGAGCTGAAACAAGAAATTAGACTTTAATACATGCAAAATTAATGGAGAGGGGAATATTTTTGAACCCTTCATTCATGACCACACAGTGCCCTTTAATGAATGAGTCTCTTCTGAACACAGTTCCCAGGAAACAGCCAAAGGAAATCAGTCCTTGGAAAGAGAGGGGAGAACACTGATGAACATCTGATCTCACATAGGGACTGGCTAAAAAAATTAAACTTTTTTCCAATGGAGAAAACAATGAACTGTAAAGAACATAAAATAAGCTGCAGATGATCAAATCTGGACTATTTCACATTGTATGTTAGGAGACAAGGTTTGCTAAAGGATTTAACCTTTCCTCAGTACCCTGTCCTACCTACTTACTTTCTCTGTTTCCTTTGGATTTCATAATCTTGATAATTTCCTATTTTGGATGCAAAGAAAGAAGTAATAGTCACTTAGGGAAAACTGTATCAAACATGGGAGAGGATTTTTTTCACTTCTGCTGCTTAATAACTTTAGGAATGTGAGTAAAACTATTTCTTTCTCTACTTCTGTTACATTAGTGACGCACACAGATTGCAGAGAGCTCCATTCACCCTGTTCCCCAGCATCTTTTTAAACTGCATGAACTTAAGGCGAGCTTTATTTTGAGACACCCCAAAACAGTGTTGTATACCGACTGGCATGGGATTCGGTCAGGCTTTGAAAAGCTCTTGAGACCGTCAAGCCACAATAATACCACAAATCTGAGGCATCACCAGTCCGTTACCCTTCCTAACCCTGCTGCCAGTGTGGGATTTGGCAGACTTGTTCAGAGAAAACCTTTGAGCATCCAAAAGCAGGATGTAGGAAGGAAAGGAACAGCAGGAACCCACAGAAAAGTAGCAAAATAAAAAGAAGCTGATATTTCCTAAAGACAACCAAAAAGCCTGTCTTCAGAGGGTATCCCAGAGAAAGGCACCCAAGGAGGCACTGAACAGCATAGGAGCAAGCCACAGACTGTCTCCTTTCTGTCAGAGGCAGGCAGGGCAGAACTGGAAGGAAAGGGAGTCCCTTAAAAGCATGCTTGAAGGTTAAACCCATAGGATTAATTCTCACCCATGTAAGAAATTACTCCCTCTCTCTCCTTGCATCACTGTGTAAGGTGTTTTTCTACCAGAAATAGATACTAATCCCACTCAACAGTGCTAGACAAAGGATGGTCTTAGAGTAAGGACAGAGCTCAAGTTAAACTCAGCTCCCAGCCTAAGCCAAACCTTGGTGCAGAGGGACTGCATCCACTGGGTGCCACTGCTCAGCCTGACTCTTGGGGACCACCCCAGCCCCCCGTAACCCCCACAGAGCAAACTCAGAGCTTTGTCCCCATCCCACCTGGCTGTGGCCCATCAGTACCCACTGACCACCTCAAATGCTCCTCACAGACAAAAAGGGAGGGGCTCTTGCATTTCCCCTCCCTACAGATCTCCAGTAGCAGTGGCAGAGTGGGAGCCACAGGGAAACATTCATTGCCTTCAGAGCAAAATGTACAGTTGCTGAGTAATTCAGTAACTCTTGGCCTGATTCCTGACAAATGAGATCTGGCCAAGTCTTTCCATGGTGGCAACAAGATGTTAATGAAAGAGTTATATCAACAGCTCTCAGGTTGTCTCCTTTATTTATACTATAATCTGGTAATAGACGCAATTACAGTAGATTAACTTTGGCATAGCTTTAGCATGAGAACAACATACCAGGGCCAAATTTTACTCCAAGTATAATATATCTATTGCCCTGCCTATGTTTCTATTTATTTTGCTTGGACTGACAAACTTTAATTCAAAGAACATAATTACAGCATAACTTGCTGCTAGGTTTTTTCAAGACCAGATTATTCATTTGAAGGGAAAGTAAGTTTACTTCTCATTGAGTTTAACTATGAAGGTTAATTTTCTTTTAGTTAAAGGAGTTTGGGTTTTGACTTGATTTCTATGCATTTGGGGCAACCAGCACAGCTGTGAAAACATAATTGTTCTTAAAAATTTCGGGATGCTCATCCTCATTTTCAAAATTGCTCGCTCTTTTGTGTGCTTTCCTAATTTCAGCTCGCTGAAGCGGCCGCTGATTAGCAACCACAGGTGCAATCCTTCTGGACTGTTCGCTACCTCCAGCTCCAGCATTTCCAACCACATTCTGCACTGCAGAAAATAGCCTAATTAGAGGCAAAAAGCTGATCTGTTAAAATAGCAGACAGACCAGCTAGAGGAGCAGGGAGAGTTATTTGCCCCATCAGAGTCAAGGGGAAATTTACACTTACATCAGCAGGGAGAGGGACCAGGGAGATGCAGAGGACGTGCAGCTCTGTGGACCCACGGTGTCAGGAGTGAAAGATTGGCAGTAACCTGTTATCTGTGAGCCATTAATATAACTAATTATTGTACAGCAGCAGCATCCCCAGGACCTCACCCCTCTGAGGCCTCGGGAGGACAGGACAGAGGCTTTTCTCTATGAATGCACAGAGGTGGAGTGATGCCCCTGTGCGGGTGCTGAGTCTTTGGGGGACCTCACTGGACACCGGTGAGGCACAGGGCAGTGTCCAGAGCTGTGGCTGTAATGAGCACATAAATCATCCCTAACGACCCCTGAGCCAGCCAGCCTGTGTGGGGGACAGCGAGCTGGCCCATGCTGCCGTGGCTGCTGGAGAAAGGCTTCGGGTTGCAGTGAGCACAAATGACTCTTTCACACGTCTCAGCAGATGTTACTCATTTTCTCCTCATCTGACTTTAAGATTTGGCTCCATTCTTTCCCTGTTCCCAAAGCCCATCAGTTGTCCTAGAAACCTCTCCCTGCTCTCCATGGGCGATGGGCTATCCCAGCGTTCGGCAGGGGCCGGCCCATCTGCAGCATCCCACTCCTCTAAGTCCTCATCCGGATTGCTTCTGTCTTCCCCACTGAACCTCGCCTCCTCTACCGGCCATTTCCGCTGCTCCACTGCGCATGGTGTTATTCATCAAGGTGCTTGTCCTCCTGCACAGCCACGAGCTCTCCAAAATACTCAAGGACATTTGCAAAATTTGGATGGAGGATAGGAATAGCAAGCAGGACCAGATGTTCACTGGGAAAGACTAACACTGCACCTCCATAACACAACGTCCAAGGCTCACCCCTGGACCACAGGAGGATGAAGAGCAGCCAGCAGGGACAGTGCACCTGGTCCTGGGATGGAGATGCACAAGGGCATCATCTGCACAGCCCTGACAGCCACACAGCTTTGGCTGAACAGTCATCCAGGTGAGTAGGAGTCTGTAATTCACAATTCACTTTCCCATATACTTCATTTAATTTCTTCTAAGGATTCCAGAAAAAAAAAAAAAAAAACCAACAAAAAAGCCTCAATGGATGCTTCAGATTTTTTGCCATATTGCTAGCTTAAGCTGTATGGTACTTTGTAAAGGGAAAAGATAATATAAGCAAATTCTTAGAAATGGATTGCTGAGAATGCATGTGTGTGTGGTTTAGCTCAAATCTATACACCAGTTGTGCACCACATGACATAGGAGTCACTAATCAATCTATAACTCAAGAAAAACATTCCCTATGGGTTCTGCTTGTTATATTAAGCACACAGATCACCCAAAGTCACCTGTCACCACCAGCAGGGATTGACTTGAAATAAATCATCAGTGAGAGCTGCAGTGCTCAGCCTGGGAGCCCAGGGTGGGTGGAAGAAGATCTGATTCCTCTTGGTTCAGGGAGCAATGTTTGCCTGCCTTGGTACTTGGACCCCCCATGCTCCTCATCAGCAAAGCAAGGGGACCTTCCCAGCCTGCAGCATTCCGAGCACATTCTCAGCAATCTGCAATTTCATGAGAAATCCTGGGATGAAAATAAACTCCACAGTAGGGTGTGTTCATGGGAAATACAATTAAACGTTAACACAGAAGGAGGAAACCATCCATACAAAGTACGTGTTTTACTGCAGCTCCAAGTTGTCCAGAGGCAAGTTGAGAAAAGCCCTGGGATCCAAAGTAGTAAAATAAAATCAATCAGAACCCCAGTTAATCAATATGTAACTCGAGTTTGCAGCAGAACTTTCACATGGAGGAAGACGCTTACAAAGTCACTTCGTTATTGCTACACACTTGTATGAATGAGAAAAAACCAGCTCAATAATAGCTTCAGTAATCAAACCCCAGCTGTCAGAACTAAAACTGTGTCCAACCAGTGATTTGTCTTTCTCTGGGAAGACATTTGTGGTGATCCTCATCACCAGAAATGTGCCCACCAATTACTGGATTTATGAGCATGCCTCCAAGCCATCAGAAACCCCAGAGTCATCAGTGTGGGACAGCACATCCCGCTTTCATCCGTGCCACATCTTAGCAAAGAAAACACTCAGCAGTACCTTGTGGCTGTCATACAATGAAAAGATGTGAATATTTCACAAGCAGGGTAGTAGATGTTGGCCATACTCCAACTCAGAAATTAGGAATGCGTGGAAGGTGAGCAGAGTCACATACAAGTTCAGAAAATTACTATGTGCAAATACAACTGCTTTGCTCCAAAATCACCAGTTTCTGATGACAAGCCTCAGCTCTCCTGTTGCCTACAGAAACTTAAAGAATCGTAGAATCATTAAGGTTGGAAAATACCTCCAAGATCATTAAATCCAACCTTTGACTGAATACCCCCATGCCCACTAAACCATACTGCAAAGTGCCACATTTACTCATTTTTTGAATACTTCCAGGGATGGTGATTTCACCACTTCCCTGGGCAGCCTCTTCCAGTCTTTAACCACTCTTTCAGTGAAGAAATTTTTCCTAATATCCAACCTGAACCTCCCGTGCTGCAGCTTGAGGCCATCTCCCCTTGTCCTGTCACTGGTTGCCTGGGAGAAGAGACCAATTCCCACCTGGCCACAACCTTCTTTCTGGCAGTTCTGGAGCGCAATCAGGTCTCCCACGAGCCTTCCTTTAGTCAAGACTAAACAACCCCATCTCCCTCAGCCGCTTCCCACAGGGCTTGTGCTCCAGACCCTTCATCATCTGGTCGGATCCCACCACGTTACCACACCAAGGCACATTTTTCTGCCGATGCGCTTCTTGCCATCCCTGCGGATGCGGCGCAGGCAGCTGCAGCCCCAGTGCAGGGAAATGCTGCCGGCGCACTCAGGCTCCAAACAAAACGAATTAAAAGGGAATGATTTCCCCAAACAGAGGCTGGGGGGAACCATCAGAAACAAATCAAAACAACTTTTCAGCGGGAAACAATGGAACAGATGGAATAATATTTATTACTGGAAAATGCTAAACCTGCCAATTAATTTTGAAGGGGCTTAAGTGGACTAAGCACTTTTTTACAGGAAAATATGAAGAAGAAGTCATGAATCACAGCAATACCTTCAGCATTGTCAATGTATTTTTCTGAAAGCCTGTTCAGAAAGCAAAGGAAAAAACAAATCTGAAAAGTCTCAAATTGGACAATAATCTTTCTGTTGCATAAATAGTATCAATGTCCCCATTACCATGCCTAGAAATATTAGGGGGAGGCAAAAACCAAGCCATTGTTTCCACACATCGGGTTCGTCATTTTTGTCTGAACCAGAAAAGCATTTGACTGAGGCCAAAATTAGCCATGTAAACATTTTATGATGCTCTAAGAACGGAAAGATTTTTGAGTTCATTGGTATGTTGAAAGTTGTACAGATGATTAAATGCTTAGACAGACCAGTGTGTAATCCAACCCCGTTAGCACACAGAGGTAGTATTATTAAAAGTAGGAAATTAGTGTGCATCTTTCTTTGTTTATTTTAACACAAGAACATGGAAGTCTTTTCCCACAAAAATGTGTAATGTTTAAAAAATATTCATCCTACGCTAGGACATGAATAAAAAATATGTAATAATCCAATTCAAATTTAGGAGCACTTAGGGTGAGGGGTTTTTAGTATTTTTACATGCTTGCTTCGAAGACTTTTATCCACATTGCTTCCTGCCAGAAAGAGAATTGAGAAGTGCCTTTCCGGTAAGCTAGGAAATCAATTTAATTTTTTTCCAAAAGGAAATTAAAAATACTTCACAGCACTGAAATTTGCCCATTGCAAATATTGATTTTGCAAAGGGACATTCTCCTTCACAAAACTATCCAGAAACATTCTGCTCAGTTCTACTTATCATCATTGCCTTCCCTTCCTTTCACATTTTATATAACACTTCGTGTTTTCTTACGCAAAATTGTCATGTTCCTCCCAAAATAGTGCTGTGTTTAGAGAGGTTATAAGGAGTAACTAATAAAATTGTGGTTATTTAAAGAGTACAAGATAAATATGACACACACGCTTTCACAAATAGAAAGCAGCTGGAAGAAAACTAACAGTGTCAGGGTTATGTGTAAACTCCATTTTCCTATCAAAAATTATGGAAACAGAAAAAGAACCAAGAAAAATTCGTTGTTTGCTTAAACTTAGACTTATTGCTGCTGATTCTGCATATGGCTCATACAAGAGACAAATTGCTTCATGTTTCCAGGCTTCGCTATTCAGATCTCAGGAAGAAAGTTTCTGATTTCTTCCTTAGTAGCTTGAATGTATTTTCTTTGGCAGATCCATGTCAATTGTGAAAGTATTTTGTCCCTAAATGTGAGCAGCCTTTCTTTTCCACTAAGTGACCCAAACCTCTGAGATTTTGACCTGTTTATACATACTGAATAGTTGCTCAGTGGGAACTTTGGCTCCGTGAGGAACCTAAGATAAGACTTTTCACACAAGAGCATGGTGGTAGCTGAGCTATCTCTGCACAGTCCTTAAACAGGAAATGATGGGAGACACCTCCAAAAACTGATCCATCCTAAAGGAGTTATTTGGGAGGGAAGGAGGGAAACAAGACATAAGTTCAGTCTTATCTTGTTCATTTCTACCTGAGGACAGCCCTACGTTCCAAACATTGCCATCATGCATCAGCCACAGGAGCCATCCTTGTGGAAAGGGTTAAAAAAACCCCTCAAGTAATGAGACACGAACTGCCTCAGGGCACTTCAGCTGTTGAAGTGCAGGTGTCACTTACGGAAACCTCACAAAATACAATTTTTTCCTACCACCAATACTAAAGCCCACAAGGAATTACTCTCACACTTACAACCAGATGCTGCAATCAGCCACACTCAGAATAGGGGGAAGGATCCGACTCATCTCACAGTTTGGCTTTCCTCAGGCCAAGGGCACTGGAGCCACTCTGCACTCTGGGTGACACTGGCCATGCTGGAGCAGCACCAAGGATGCCAGAGAAGGAGCTGCCCACCTGTCTCCTACAGAAAGAGGGAGCCCATTGAGCAGTTTGCTCTTACTTGTGGACTCCACCAGCAGCCAAACCCATTTATTCCTATCCCTTCCTTGCTTATTAAATATTTGACTACTAACTCTCAATGCCTTGACTATAAGGACTTTTTATTAAATTTAAACATAGCTCAGGTTTGGGATACTCTGGCAGCATGGGAAATTGCTCATCACGTGCTTTCTTTGTGTGATGTCCTGTTTCCTCTGCCCTCCTTCAAGTGATGGGTGAGGCTACAACACGTATTTAAACGCCAGGGGTTTAAGTAGTGCTCAGGGGCTGCATCGCTGTGTATGACCCCACTGAGCAATCCATCCTTTTATCCCCTCCCTGGGCATCAGGCACAGCAGGGCACGGTGCTGACCTGGGAAGGGAGAGGAATGGCAGGTAGAACATGGTTCAACAATGTCCCAGCATCTAGACATCCCCCACTGGGCACTTTCTGGAGCTTTAATCAGGACTAACATCACTGATAACCAATAACCCCATTTTCACAGGTCAGTACACCTCCATTTCCAGCCCATTTATACCCCTGTGCCCATGACTTCTATCAGTTATGTATGCACCAGGTACAAAGTTGAAACAAATCTTTTCATTTAAAGCAAGCTTGATTTTGTGTGCCCTGCACCCCTGTGTTACAGAAGGCAATTCTGTACTGCACTCCTCCCGTACTGTTCCTGGCTCAGCCCTCTCCCTCCCAGGTGATGTGGAAAGGGTGCTGCATCTCAAGCCCAGGTGCTCAACCATGAAACCTTTAGATCTGCTCATAGATGTCTCCCCTGTCCAGAGGAGCAGCTCTGTGTGTAATGCTCAAACACTCCAGAAAAACCTCTTGTTTTTCCATATTGGTATCTCCTCACTGGATAAAGTATAAGACAGCAGGTTTCACAGGAATGAAAGAATTACTCTGGTTGAAAAAGGTAATAATATCCATCACCATAGGCTGAGATTCAAGTTGACATTGCTGCAAAGGCAGTAAGACATGAGCTGTTTGCAGCCCACATTTCTTAACCCAAACACACAGCAAGGAGCATGGTGAGGAGGAGGGGGAGAGGCTGAAGATGCCCTTCAGCCACTTCTGCCGTGTGGTGCCCACAAGATGGATGTTCACAGTCCTTTGCTCACATCACTCCCTGTTCTAAAGAAGGAAAAATCCACCACAGAAGCCATGAGTACATGGAGAGAAACAAAGCAACATGATACTCGTTTGGCTCAGTCCCTGGAGAGGCTGTGTTTTACTAAATTAATAACCTAGTTAGATCTGTTCAGCTTCAGCTTCTTAAGAAACTAATCCAGACAAGCCCAGAAGTACTAATAACATTTCAGTCTAGGCTTGAAGAGAAATTAGAGAACATTTATTTTGCTCCCAGTGTTTTCTGATTGCTCCTAACCTTTCCTTGCACAAGCATCTAAATGAAGAAATATGAACAAAATTACTAAGTAGTAGGGCTTATGTTGAATTAAACTCCACTGGGAAAAAAAATCAAGGCAACCACAGGAAAACTGAACCACTTAACATTCAACAAAATAAATATACAGGAGCATGCTTGGCTGTGCATGTAGAAAACTGGAGATTTATAGGTCCATATTTCAAAACTACTGCAATGAACTCCTTCATCTGCCACTTAAATCTTAGCTCCCGGCTCACCTACAACTCATAGAAAACTGTCAGACTTGAATTTTCCTGCTTTGATTGTTTTTGAGGGGCTTTTTTGATTCCTCAGCATGAGCATGTTGACCTAGGTCATGGAAACCCCCCCTAACCCGGCTTTTTTTAACCATATAAAAAACCTCAACTTTCTCATAAAATCCACCTTGTGTCCTGAAATCCAGCATAAATATATCAAGGCAAAAAAAAGTGGGAAGGCTCAGAAATGCAGATCTGGAATTCAGGTTGCTCTGACTGCTCTGCCCATGCCCAGGCTCAGGGAGAGGGCAGAGCGGTTTGTTACCCACAGGAAAATGTGTGACTGAGGGTGGTTGCACAGGAAACATCTCAAGGTGAGAACAGCAAGTGGTACTGGCTGGAGAATAAACCTTACCCAGGTTCATGGCAGAGAGAACTGGGGCGAGGCGTTTGCTTTAAGCACCACTGCAAAAACAGATTGTTTAGAAACTGCCTGAGTGCCACAGCCCAAGCCCAGGAAATCAGTACCAGGAACCAGTGAATCCACCGTTATCCACTGTTTGGTCTTGCTCAGATTTATTGGCTGATAAGTGGATCATGCAAGCAGGTATAAAGCTGTAACAAGATTATATGTGAATGATAAGGAGGGTTTAGTCTCTAAGGAAGCACAGGGCAGCCCAGGAAAAGGCTCTGGTGATTAATGGCAGGGAGGCACGGCAGGGGCTTGCACAGCACTTGGCAGTGGGACAAAATGCAAAAGCTGGATGAGGTTGTGTTAGAGACATGAAAACAGAGGTGTGGGGCCCATTTCACTCACCCTACAATAGAGTGAGATAAATCAGGGCTGTCAGCACCCACTGAGCCCTGGGGCTCTCAGCTCTCTGCTGACCCTCCATGGGATTTTCCTTGCCTGGTGCCTGCTCACAGACCAGAACAGAGGAGCTGCAGCTACTGCATTTCATGGGGACAAACCACTGTGTGGAACTCATGCATGCCAAAGGATCAAAAGGTTTATCGAGGCTATTACATCAATTATGCAAATTTCAACCTGTTTAAACAATTTCAAAACCTTAAAAATCCACAATGGGATTTTTTTAAAGAAATCAATTGTGTGATTTTTGTCCCCACAAACTCATAGTACTGGATTCAGGAGCACTTCCCAGCCCTGATATAAACATTTCACCTTTGCTCCCTTGTCCCCACATACCTTGTTGTTCACTGGAAAGAAAACCAGATATGTGCTTTGGAACAGAATTGCAATACCCACATACATATATATGTACATATATATATATACACACACACACATATGTATATGTTTAATCATACATTCATAGAATCATTTAGGTTAGAAAAGCCCTCTAAGACCATTGAGTCCAACCCTTAACCCAGCACTGCCAACCCCCCACTAAACCGTGTCCCCAAGTGCTACATCTGCACATCTTTTAAATCCCTTAAGGAATGGTGCCTCCACAACTGCCCAGGGCATCCTGTTCCAACCCTTTTGGAGAAGAAATTTTTCATAATAGTCAATCTAAATATTATTAATATAATCGAAATAATCTAATCATATTAATATTAGAATATTGTGAGCCTATGTCTTGGAAAACAAATGCTTACTTGCACAAGGAAGGTTCATGTTAATTCTGATTGAATTATATTGAATATTTATATATATAATAGCTTACAACCTTTGAAGTCCTTAACACTCCACCTATTTTTGCATGTTAATTTGCACTACTAATTTACAGGCAGAGAGAGCAAGACAAGTGAGCAGCACACATTTTCGACATTAAGCCACAACCTGGGAATGGAAAGCTGCAGCCCCAGGCTGTGCTCCAGGCTGGGTTTTTCCCCAGGCTCTGTGCTGCCAGGCCAGCATTGTGTGGGCTGGAAACAGCCTCAGGAGCTTCGAGAACCTGGCAGTGACATGGTGGAGACAAGCAAAGAGAGATACAGTGGACAACACGCTGGGAATAGAAGAATAAAATTCCTCTCTAGGGGCAGAAAAGCACAAATACATGCAGAAAAAAATCCCTTAGGGCACTTTTTAGTGCCTGCATCCCCCATCTCTCTAAAGGAAAGCTCCAGGCAGGGCCACAGGCTCTACTTCAAACTCTTGTGGAGCTGAATAGCCACGTGCACAGCACAGCCAATCTCAGACCTTCACATCTCCAACCTGTCATGGAGAAAATCACCCAGATACAGGTGCCCAGCGCTGTCACCTGCAACCCATCAGGTATAAGCCCTTTGTTAAGTTAAGCTGAAAATATCTATAAAGTTGAAATATTTATTACGGGAGAAGAGGGAGAGAGTGCAGTCCCACAACCTCATTTCTGTAAGCACATGGCAAGAACTGCTCACATTATCAGGTTACTAAAACTTTGCCTCAATGCAGGATGCCTTCATCATGCCTCAAATAATTGCACATTTGATCTGCTCCAGAGAAGAAAAATGTATGGAGTTATTTAACACTGCTGACATCTGTCTTACTATATTATATGGTGTTTTTTAATAAATCAGGTTCCTCACTCTAAGACACAAGTCTTAACATGAGAAACAAAGAGCTGAGGAAAGACATCCACATGGACTCCAGCCGAGCATTTATCAAACCCACAGGGTCCTGGGCAACAATAGCCAGAGCTATCAGCAACCTACCCATTGTCATAAACAATGTTTTGACAAAAATGAATACAGAAAGGGATTTGTCAAGTTAGTTTTCCTTCATGGGTCAGAGTCAAGAGTGATTTATAGTGTGTGTCTTGAATGAATTAGGGAAAGACACAAGGTTTGGCCAGTGAGTTTGTTAGAAGTATGCACTGAAAAGAACCAGAATATTCTATAGCAGAGTTTCAGCTGATGAAATTATGCTGACTTATATGTCTTGAAGATCTGATACGTGGTTTATACTGTTCAAGACATTCCCCTGTCAATCCCAACAATCCTATGTCCAGCAAATTCCACCATGAAAATCAGGGAGGGGAAATTGCTATTTCTACCTCTCCTTTTTTTCGCTTAGTTGGCTTCTGTCAGCTTTCAAGCAAGCTGGATGAATCATGGTGACATGAGAGAGGTGAATATTGATATCTAAACAAGAAATTGGTTTTATGGCATTTCCTTTTTTACTCCTGGTAAGGAGCAGTACCAAGTGATCTTTGCATGTCCAGAGGAGGGCAACAGAGCTGGGGCAGGGTCTGGAGCACAAGTCTGGTGAGGAGCAGCTGAGGGGGCTCAGCCTGGAGAAAAAGGAGGCTCAGGAAGGACCTTCTCGCTCCCTACAAGTCCCTGACAGGAGGTTGTAGGCAGCAGGGGATCAGTCTCTTCTCTCAGGTAACAAGTGACAGAACAAAGAGCAAACAGCCCCAAGTTGTGCCAGGGGAGGTTTAGGTTGGATACAAGTTATAATTTTTTCACCAAAATGGTTATCAAGCCCTGGCACAGGGTGCCTGGGGAAATGGTGGAGTCACCAACCCTGAAGAGATTTAAAAGCTGTGTAGATGCATCACCTGGGGACATGGTTGTGTGATGGCTTTGGCAGTTCTGGGGGAATGGTTGGACTTGATGATCTTAGAGGGCTTTTCCAACCTAAATTATTTTATGCTTCCATGATTCTAACAATTCGAAGCAAGAGCTGGGCCTGTCAGGAGGCCAGGAGAGCACCTGAGGATCCTTTTGAAGCACAAACACACTGGAACACGTGCCTGCCCTGTCCTGCCCTGTGTGGATTTGAGGGCTTGGGCTCCCTGGGCTGGTGCAGGGTAGGATCTCCGCACCATGGTCTGGGCATGCAGGAGCAGACCCAACTGCTGCCTCAGTCATGAGGATTATTGTAATTTGCACCACAGTTGTCATTTTGCTTCTCTTTCCACTCCAGCTTTTCTCCACAAGTGTAAATCCAGCTGCCTAGCCCTGGAAGTTGTCTCCTAGCAGCAAAGAACAGAAGCTAAATAATGTTAAAGGGCAACTTGTTTTATCATGCTCTAGCTCTAGATGGATTTGTGCAGATAGAAGCACAAATTACACCTTGAAACAGTGGTGGTTGGCATTAAGAAAGAAATTACTGCACCTTTTTCCCCATCTATTCTCATCAGCCAGATTCTCTGCAACTCCAAGTGTTACATCTAACCAAGCTACACGTGAGGCCAGGGATGAAGTACAGGGCTGTAATGGAATTCCCTGGTGTGTGTTATACTCCGTGGACAGAGGTCAGCCCAGAGGGGATGAAAGTTAATATAACAGGCTTTCAAAGTGACAAGGGTGTGCTACATCTGTGAATGGCTCGTGCTTTTCCATCCAGAGTTTACAAAAGAAGCAAAAGAGAAAATTCCAAGAAACGCCCTGAAACTTCAAACACCCTTGGACATATTTACAGGGTTAAACGGAAGGGGAAGGAGATGTCCCCTTAGCTTGAATTGGACCATTTTCAGAGCCTTTTTAAAGAAAAACATGGCCACCCTGTCCTACACATACAAGTCAAATTAATAATAACATTCTTATCTGATATAGCCTTCCTGACCAACTAGCACAATCATGGATACAAGATCAGGCCACTGTAGTGGGAAAGGCAAACCTGTCCTGGATTTTTCTTTCCTGCATCCAGCCTTACCCAATAGCTTATTTGGAACAATTTACGTGCTAAAGAAATTAATACGTTGGGTACAACGTGGGTTTGTTTGGGTACAAACATGTCTAAAGGCTGTGTGGGCTGCTTCTCATACTTAGAAACTTTATTTGCTCTTCAAGAGCATTAAAGAATTCAATTTTCACTTCCGGACAGCATTTCCCAGGCGGCTTTCTTCCGCTGCCCCGCTCCGGTGAGGAACATCAAGAACCACTGCAGACCTTTGAAGAACCAGCCAATAATTTCAACATCTCCTTGGCAAAAACAGACCCTGCAAGGCAGCCGTCCCACCTGACAGCTCCGGAGCAGAGGGGTGGGCTGTGCAGGGAGCAGGGGCACAGCTGCATTCGCAGCAGAACAGCCTTTCCCAAGCCAGGCACTAAATGCAATTAGAGAGAACAGAAAATCTCAGTATAAGATATCAAAACAAAACACGTTCAAAGTCTGGAAGCTGAGCATGGAGCAAGGCTGGGATTGTTTGGAGCTGGCCTCCTTTCTGCTGGCACCCACTGCTTGCAGACAGAGAGCAGTGCAGTTTAAAAGCTTTTTTTGTGTTGTTCTCTGTATCCGTGGGGAGTTTCAGTTTTGGAGTTTAACTGCCTGTTGTTAAAGCCAAGGTACTCTTACTGCTAAAATGTGGCTCCTTTGACATCAAAGTGCCGTATCTATGGGAAGTTTACTATGCCAAGAGGAAGAGACACTGCCTGGCACAGCCAAAGTCACTGCTGGGGAAAGAAAAACCCATTCAGACACCTGGAAGGGAAACCATGCCTAATCTAGCTGGTATCACCAGCAAACATATGCAAAGTACCAGAGAAACAAATGCTAATGAAGAATTTATGAAGGTAAAGATGTTAATTAGAGAGACATCAGTCTCAAGAAACTCTGACAGTAGCATAAGGACAAATCATTCATCTTGGCCTCTGGCAGCACTCGCCTGCTACCAGCCAGCTGGTCGGGACATCAGACCAAGGGCTTGTACACCAGGGAAGGAGCAGAACCGGAGTGTTTGTGCATTCCCAAAGAGGAGGTGGCTTTGGCAGCAGTGTGTGGCTGCAAAAACATTGAATCTTTGCTCATCAAAGGCCAGTGCTGGCTGCAGTCAATCACCAGCCACCAACTGCTGGTGCCCCAAGGACTCGTTTACCCAAGTTTTTAGAAAGTACCTTTTCAGCCTCCAGTGCAAGAGTTTTCCCATTGACTTCCAGCTGGGCAGAGGCTTGGTGGTTGCAGAAGAAGACAGGGGGTGTATGACCCATAAGCAGCTCAGCAATGACCTGGAGCTATGGAGTGGGCACAGCAAAATGCTTTAAAAGAAGAAGAAACAAAATCACAGCCCTAGGGAAATACGGGCAGCAGAGCTACTGCTGGAGTGTCAACTCATAGAAAGTATTTCTTTCTCTGAGGGCAAGTCGTTTGACACACAAAGTGCCAAAGCCCACAGCTAACCTGAAGTCCCAGAAAGGATCTGCTTTAAGGCCTGAGGACTGTGACTCCAGAAGGATCAGTGAAATGTTGGAAGGGAAGGACAACGATCGTTTTCTCTGTCTTGGTTCTGAGCATCTGCCACGCCGCTCCATGAGCAGCCTGCAGAGGGGATGTGTGTGCATCTCAGGCTCCCTGAGATGCTCACAGCGATCCCCTGGTGTAGCTGTTCCGATGGCCCTGGACTCACAGCCCCAGTAACCCGGCCCTCGAGCCCTGCAGGAAGCCATGCTCTGGCAGATGCCACAGCTCTGTGTGGTTTCTGAGAGCACCAGGGGAGGGGACATCCAGCAGTGCCCCACCACTTGTACCTGAAATGGATTGTTTCCTTTTGAATCCCTGCAGGGCACCAGCCTCTATCACGGGTTTCATCTTTGCAGTCATGAGTTATCCAAATCTGTTAAAAAAATAAGAGAATATTTGATCCCCTGAAGGGCAAATTTCCCAATTCACCATATGAAATAAGCTGTAAAGCAGCAATTCCTTTGATTTCTCATTTCCTTGTATTTTTTCCATTGATCTCATCACATTCTCTCGTTGTATCATCTTATAGAGCAAGGCAAGAGGACAGCTAATCTGTTTTCCCTCTGCTCTTCTTAATGTCTTCTTGATTGAAATTCATATTAACTCTTAGGCACCCTGATCTCTGAGAGTATCGATAAAGCCACATACACTTCTAGAAAATTCTGCTGGTCTGAGACTCCTCTTTCAAGCTACTGAGCTCTGGGGAGCTCTCAGGAATGGGACAGATACTTGCATAATCCTTAGCAGGCATCAAAAGAAATGCTGGCTGCTGAGTTTCTCCAAAATTTTCCTTGGGACAGAGCGTTGATCTGACATAGGGGATGAAGAAGGACAGAGGGGGGACTTCACACCCATCTTCTCCTTCAAAGATGAGCTGCTCGCATAAAGCCAGCCCCACCCACAATGGGAACAACCTTGGGTGCTGATCCTCTCCTGCAGCACTAGGGCTCCAGAGCACCACTTCTGCCTCCAAATCACTTTAGCAACAACTGCCTGCCTTTTCAGAAACAGCCAACTGCCAGGAGAGGCTGCCAAAGGCCTTTGGAAGGAATCACAAGCCGGACATATTTTTGTCCTCGAGAGTGAAAGCAGCAAAGCCCTGGATTTGGGGAAGACACCTAAGGCAGCCTGCAAAGAGCAGGGGCTGCACCACCAGTTTGCCAGTCCTCTGTCCCAGCCCCATGCCATCACTGTCCTTGGCATTTATAGACTTTATCAGCTCTGTCTTGCTCTCTAGATGTTTTCTGATTTAATTTCCACAACAAATAACACTGCTTCTTCACCACATCAGTTCTTCAATGTGCCGTCTTTGTGTCATTCTCTTTGGATTATTAATAAAAAACCCAAAAAGTTCACTTCTGCCTACTCAGGGGTATGACAGCGCAGCAAAGCACAGCATGAATTTTCTGTGCTTTAGCTATTCTTGATGCAGGCACTGTCAGCATGGCCAAGCAGGGAGGGGTTACCAGGGTGTAACGAGGAGGGGGATGCTGCACAGTGGTCCCTGCTGTTCCCCTGTTGGTCTCTCCCTGCGATGATCTGCAAGCCTGGCCAAACCACCCTACTCCTAGGGAGTGATGAACTCCAGAATATTTGCTGGCAAAGTGGGCTGTGAAATGCTCAGCCCAGCTCTTTTGCAGCCCACCCAGACCACACATGAAGAAGAGATGGGTGGCAAGGAAGTGTCACACTTGAGCATGTAACCAGGTGGAAAACTTGAGAAAAGTGGGCAAATCAAGCCTGAGGGGGGTTCAGAGCGATGAGGCTCCCCACCAAGTCCTTACTGGTTATACCATTGCCAGAAGTGCACAGCTTGGCTGTAGCAGTAGGATGTCTCTTGGTTTGCTTGCAGAAATGCTGGTTGGTTTATTTGCAGAATGAACTGATTTTCTTAGGAACACCACGCATAACAACTACCTCCCTCTTCCCACTCCCCAAGTGCTATAGTAATTAAGCTTTTATCTGAGTAGATAAAATAATTAACATATTTATTACTCAGAAGAAAAAGATCTTTTTTTGATTGATTGCAGCCTACTAATGTTCCATCAAATATTCAAAGTCTGCATTGTTAAGCCATTAATTTTATTTATTTTTAAAGACACTACATATGTTTTCTATCCCAAGGGGAGGAAAAAAATCAGCGTATGAAAAATTCCCATCATTACTAACACACAGCTCAGCAGAAAATGAACAGAGATAGGAAGCACCCTTCCTGTCGGCAGGAGAGTGGGCTTCATTAAGCTTGCCAGGGATTTTTGCACATTACAGAAAGCACTGAGGGGGTGGGAGAAGCCCTGCAGAGCCTCACGGGCACCTACAGATGCTGTGGCTTCGTGCCCAAGCCAGGCTCGGTGTGTCGCAGTGCTTGCTCCTGGCACTCCTGTCCTCGCAGGCACCCACCTCCGATGGCACCCGGGCACTGCTGCACATCACCAGGGGAGATGCTGTGAGATGATTTCCCTCTGTACCTAATCACTGTATTATGACCATTTTTATCTAATGGCTTTAATTCTTGGTGCTGGGCGGTTTTTTTGCTGTGGTTACTCTGTGGGAAAATGTAAACAACTCCCAGTCACCGGGAACAAGCACAAAAACAAACCTCTCAGAGGCTACCAAGAAGATCTTCCGTCAAGTGCTGTATCCACACACCCACAGACCTCTGGATGTTGGGTTTTTTTGGAAACATGAAGCCACAAGTCCAAAAAAAAGATGCCCGGAGTCACCAGAGAGAATAACCATAGACTGCATTAAAGTAATCATCATGTCATCCCAGAGGGGCAGTCACCCCCTCCCAGGCATTTCCTCGTGTGTGGGATCCCCAGGGCAGCTCCATGCCTGGGTGCCACCACCTGGGTCATGGAGCAGGACATGAGGTGCAGCAGAAAGGTGGATCTGACACCCTGCACGGCTCTGCCTCTGCAATTTCATATGTATCAATCATTTTATGTCTTCATTTTTTTGCTTCAAAAGCCCTCCTAAAAGACAACAGAAAAGACCCTCACTGCAGGGCTTTGCAAAAGGCCTTGAAGAGCTGCAAATATGTCCCTGCCACCAGATGTGCTGTCACTACTGCAGTGGCCACCAGCCTCCAGGCACTACAACTCCCACCCAAAGTGCCAGCAGGGCCCACAGGCTCTGCTCCTGCTGCTGCAGCTCATGGTAAATAGCCCCACACACACCAAGCATTGCTGCCCTCTCCCCCACAATCTGTTTTCTTGTATTAAGGCCCATAAAACCATTGCAATGTGGACACTTCAGCAGGTTCCTGCTCACCAGCTCTCCTAAAGGACTCTCATCCCGCGGAGCCAGTGCTGGAAGCGGATATGCTGAAGCACGTTCCTGCCATTCCTGGAAATGTTTGAAATTATGCCCAGTTCTAACAAGTTGCAGAAAGGAGAAGAGTCAGGAATGGGTTTTCTCATGCCTGAACATTTGTGGATCTTGCTGTCACAGCTCCCCACCTCAGCAAGCGCTCACCTGGGACTGGATTAGGAAATTTTCAGGTGCTGATCTGGTTTGGTCTTATTGTCTTGCAAAAATAAAACACCTCGTGGTTCAGTTTTCCACATTCCCTGTGCTTTTGAACATGGATGGCTTGGCAGCAGAGCCACTCCTTTTGAGAGAAGTGGCATTAATAGCACAGAGAGAGGCTGCCTGTAATTCATTACATACGGTAACACCCTATTCTACTCCTAAAGCCTTTCATTGGAAAAGCTGGCACCTACACATGACCCCAAACTAGCCTCACATAAACAGAGATGTGATCAGCGAATCAGGATGGCACAATGTGTTTCCAATCCTGGGGCAAAAAGAAGGGTTTTCCATCCAATTGCTGATGTGTTATCCAGTGCTGCGATGTTCTAACTGCACACCTGGGCACTAATGCCATATCCCCACCCCAGTCTTCTCAGTCTGACCCCAGAATTAAAATCAAATAGGAAAGGGAGAATAGACAAACAAGGACAGGACTCATGCCATCCCCATCCTTGTCCCAGCCATCTCTCATCCCATACAAAACCATGGAGACTTCTCAAGGCTTTGGCCAGCACTATCAGGAATGTGAGTGATAGATCAAACAAATTGCCTTTCTTACCTTCACATTATTCCCTCTACACTATAGCAAGCGTCAGGGTGGATGGTAAAGAAAGCCACCCAGCTCGTTGTGTGATTAAGCACAAAATAAATACCTACAGCCATTCACAGTCAAAATGCCTATAAACAAAATTGTACAAAGTGTAAGCTGTGCTTGCACGTAAAAGCCAACGGTAAGTTGTAACACGAAAGGAAATGAGTCAGTAGGAAATTAAACACAACTTGCTATTTTCTCAATGTAAAAAGTCACAGTTGGGATTAATCCTTTTGTGCATATCTAGAGGTGACTCTCAAATCACCTACACAAAGAGCCAGTTCTCCCTTTTGCCATCTTATTGCAGCCCTTTTTAATGATTCATGACGAAGGGCTTCAAAGAGCTCCAAGCCATGACAACAGTCCCAGATCTGACTTCCTCATTCTCATCTCAGCAAAAAATCCTCCTCAGTGAATAATTCAGGTTTAGGAAGAGAGCTGCCTTAAAACTATTCCCAAGGGAAGAAGCAGCGTCTAGAATTTAATCTCATTATGGAAATAAAAATAAAAAGAAAATATCAAAGGAACACAGTGATTGTAACAACAATACAAGCCTTATTTTGCAGAATTCATCCATTGTGAAACTCCACAGAAGGGAACACAGCTGTTTTCCCTGAAATATGTTTCATGTTTCCAGAGACCAAAGACGAAATCCAAAGCTTTGCCTTTCAACTTACGATAGACAAATACATGCAAGGATGACACAACTACTGTTCAGGGCTATTGAGGAAAGAAAAAGGTCATTTATAGCTAGAGGTGAAAATATGGGCTTGACCACAGGCTGCAGCACATCCTCCACTAAGTTCAGCACGGCGGGAGCAGGCTTGCGACAGCCTCCCAGAATCTGAGGCAATTCACCCCTGACTTCAAGCTTGGAATCAAGTTTTATATTTCCTCTGTTGCAAGGGCTGAGGGTCCATACAGAATGGTTAGAACACCAAAAAGGCATAAAAAATGAAGTGCAGCACCCAGGAGAAAAAAATGCATACAACATGCATCACATTTGTACACCTCCACCTTAATGCTGAAGTTTCTAGTGAGCATTTAAGTCTAATTCCTCCCCCAAATTCATGACATGAGACACAGGGATTTTGTCACGTCACTTCAAATGTTTAATCTTCTCCTTGACGAGCTGATAGGGATATTCTTAGACATTAAACTCAGATGAGCCATTCACAGTTTGCCTCAACAGCATTAAGTAGCTTCAGTTTCATGGCCATTTTGCAAAGATTTCTCACCATGATGAGCATCTTCATCTTTCCTCTATGAAACACTATGATATTTGGAAGGACAGTTAATCCAAATCATAGACTGCCCTGTGCTTGGAATAACCAGCAAAGCCAAAGCCAGCAGAATACTGAAATATTTCTAATAATGGGGATGACTGCAATAGCGTACATGCTGGTCCCTGGGATGCAGATGAACACCTAAGGGACGCTGTCTGTGTGCTGGCTTAGGAAGCTGTGCACATTCACAGCAGGAGGAAACACTTCACCTGAGGTCAGGTCAGGGCATGGACCCCACCCAATCTTATTTGAGCACAAAGACACAAATGCCCCTGCCCTGGCAGATTCAACAGTTCTTCTGAAGCTCCCCCATTTTCCCACCACAGCTATTTATTTTGGGGGTGAACTGCCCCATTCCAGTAGCTTCCCCTTTGATGCTTTAGGATTTTAGCTTTTATATTTTCATATATTTGTAATCTTGCCATTCTTTAGTGTATAACTCTGAGCTCCATACAGAGTGTTAGCTACTCCTTTTCCCATTTTAGTCAGACACAACAATTCCTCGCTAGGCCTGAGAATCAAGGACACCTCACTGTCCCAGGCCCTGAGAAATGTAAACAAAAGTGAGTTGGGGGTGGAGCAAACTGAGAAAATGGGACTCCACTACCTGAAGCTGTAATTGGACAATTAACCTCTGATATGCAAATAGACAAAACTTATATCTGTCCAAAAAACATGTGACTGTGTCCATCTTGGGTGTAGTCTCTGCGAGACCCCTGCACTGCCCAAGGTGTACCCTGTGAAGGCCTTTCAATAAATCCCTACCCTTTATCCTTTCTCTCTGTCTAGCCTCTGTTCCAGGTCAGCCTCTACAAGGCATCACCTTCAAAGGGCAACGTGCATTTGTGAGTTGTCCCCTTGTCTACAAGCACAAATATTTTACTCCAGCTCAGCTACACATTGTGCTCAACAATGCATGATTTCAGCTTCCAGGTGGCCACAAATTGTGAGGATTTCACTTCAAATGGTGGTCTCTTTGCTAAAACTCTTCTTTCTTTCTTATTTAGGAGGAGACAACCACTCATCCATGCCCTCCATGTTGCAAATCACCCCCTGGGGTGGCAAATCACTTCTGGTCCCACTGGGTCTCACCCTCAGAGGCAAAGCCAGGCTTCAGCCTTGGTTTTCTAGAGAACCTTATGCGGGGGAGAGACCTGAAAAGATCAGAGGATGAGATGAAATGAGAGTCCTTTCAGCAGCAACAATGCCCCTCTAATTAGCCAGACAGAGCAGGTGACACGCTCTGTGCACAGGTACAGCGATGCTCCCCTGGGGACGCACGGCTCTCTGAGCATGTCCCATCTGCAGAGCTGAGGACAACAGCAGGACCCTGGTGGCTGTGTCTGCTCTGAAACGCTCCTTTTGTGTGGGGCAAAACCCAAGCCCTGATCAATTACTCTGCAACTGGGGGGCTTTATGAGGGCTGAAAGGGATGCTTCAGCTGCTTGCCCTGTGCTCACCTGGCCAGCCCTCCACAGGCTGTGGAGCACCGGCTGCTCACCAAAACACATTTGCAGGGCTTAGCAGATCTGCTGGAGTTACTCCAGGCACACCAGTGTATGCTGAGCAACTCAGCACACGATTGCACAAAAAAATATATCTGAATTATCAGGGTTTCTTTTGGGGCAGACAATGGTGCATTCCATATATGTTTCTTGTTCCTCAAATCATTTGCTGAAACTTCTTCTGTGATTGTCATTCTAAGACAGAGCAGGTGTCAGAGACAGCAGTACGTGGCCACCAAAATCTGTCACACCAGGCAAGAGGCACCTTAGAGCTCTCAGAAATAATTACTGTCAAAGACAGCACCTGGCATAAAGACACTGAACTGCTCGGGCGCACAGTGAGAGTCACCATATGTGTGCACACACACCAAATACATTCATTTCTACATGAAAATTGGAACTAAAGCAGCATTTTGCTTACTCCATACTTAATAAACTTGGCTCTTTCAACATGAGAAGAGTCATACCAGAAGATGAGATTCACTTTTGGAAAGCACAAGAATTTCCTTTAATTTTGCTCCAGCCTGTACATGAGTTCCCTGGTTTGGGGAAAGTTCAAATTGCCGTCAGCTAAAGCTGCACCCAAATTCTTATTAGCAGAGGGGGAGGGAAAAAGATTTTTCCTCACTACAACTCTCCCTGAGGCTGTTCCTGCACACAGTGCAGAGAAAGCTGCAAGGATGAAATTACCTTAAGATGCAGCAGGGAAGGATTACAGCTCTGGACGTGGATGCTTTTCAGCCAATTCTCTCCCGTGCGCATCTTCACTACCAGCTGATAGTAATTCTGAAAAAAACATTTTTGTACTCTCCTTGGGTTTTTTTCCTTTTTTTGTGTAAGAGACAGAGAATTTATTTGAAAGGTTTGAACCGAGACCTGCCATACCTCAGCTGCCTATTTTTATCCCAGGCTCTGGAACAAACCTCTCCCTTGAGTCCTGTTGGCATTTAATAACACAGCCCACAAACCAGTCCTGGCAGGGTGCAATGAGAGCCACTGGAGCTGGTTTAGAGCTGTGCAGCAAAAATACCGAAAGCACAACGGAAAACTATATCATACCTTCCCCCTCCGCCCCATTGCACCAGCAGCAGCCTCACAACCCTGAAACAGGGTTTTCCCCCCAAAAGCTCCGTGCCACGTCAGCCAGTGCCCCCAGCCTTGTCCCCAGTGTGCAGCCCCCGGCGCTCCGCCCTGACAGGCAGGGCAGTGCCCGCAGGGCAGTGCCGAAAGGGCAGTACCGAAAGGGCCGTGCCGAAAGGGNAGCTCCGCCCTGACAGGCAGCGCAGTGCCCGCAGGGCAGTGCAGAAAGGGCAGTACCGAAAGGGCCGGGCCGACAGGGCAGTGCCGAAAGGGCAGGACCGAAAGGGCCGTGCCGAAAGGGCCGTACCGAAAGGGCCGTGCCCGCAGGGCCGTACCGAAAGGGCAGTACCGAAGGGGCCGTGCCGAAAAGGCCGTGCCGAAAGGGCCGTGCCGGCAGGGCAGTGCCGACAGGGCCGTGCCTACAGGGCAGTGCCGACAGGGCCGTGCCTACAGGGCAGTGCCGACAGGGCCGTGCCTACAGGGCAGTGCCGACAGGGCCGTGCCTACAGGGCAGTGCCGACAGGGCCGTGCCTACAGGGCAGTGCCGACAGGGCCGTGCCTACAGGGCAGTGCCGACAGGGCCGTGCCTACAGGGCAGTGCCGACAGGGCCGTGCCTACAGGGCAGTGCCGACAGGGCCGTGCCTAAAGGGCAGTACCGAAAGGGCCGTACCGAAAGGGCAGTACCGAAAAGGCCGTGCCGAAAGGGCCGTGGCCGCAGGGCCGTGCCGGCAGGCTGTTCCCGGCGTGTCGGCACGTCCCGCATGGGATCCAGGGCCAGGAACACGGCAGCTGCCTGCGCGCAACGTGCAGCCTGTGTGTGGTAGGGCTGTACTCGCAGCCTGCCAACACCCGGGCCGGGAACGCAGCGGGATGGCCGCTGCCAATGGGAGCCGGCAGGAACGAAGCCATGTGGGAAACTTAAAATGCAAGTGGAGCTGGGAGTGCGTGGCGAGTCCTTCCCAAGCGCTGCCTGAGCTGGCAGGGCGGCTGGTTTCCGTCGGTTCTAGTGACGGGGATGGGTGTGCGAGCGGGGAGCGCGGGCAGCGTGCGCTGGGAGAGGGGCTGGGATGAACCGGGGACCCGCAGAGGCGTTTGGCTGCGGCGTGCTTGGAACACGCTGCTGTGAAGGCGATTAGACCCCACTCTGATCTCCACCCGTTTCATTTAGACAAAAATCTGGAATCTGGATTTAAAGATGCTCTTTTAGCTGTTTCTGAAATCAGAAACAGACTCTGAAAGGAAGGAGGAACATGTATTTACATCCATGAAGTTCCTGCGTGTTGCTACCCTGTTCTTCATGGAGCGGAATATCGTTCGAGTGTTCATTAAAGCAATGCCAAGCTGATCTTATTTCCTGAAGCATTCCACATGCTACACCCACCTAACAACGCTTTTAGGAATATTTTTTCCCATTTGATTCACTAAACTTTCCTTTAGATTTAGAAGCCTGCTAAAGCTAGAAAAAATAATATTTAAGTCAACCTGTGACAAAAGGTGACACACCTTCCCAGGTGAGACTTCTCCAAATCTTATTTCCAAGGCGCATGGGAATTTCCGCGGAGCGCGGGCATCCCTGGAGCGCTCACAAGCACATGGTTTTCCAGCTAACAGCCCCATTCATTCAAACACACACATCACCCTCCCCAGCAGCCCTCCTCTGATGGGGAAGATCCCAGCTGGGCAGGGGCAGAAGCAGCCGCCCCATCGCCCGCGCTCCCTCCGGGCCATTCGGGGCGGGGATGGGGGATGTTCCCCCCCGGGGTGCCGGTGCCCCCCCTCCCCGCCGGGGCTGAGGAAGCGGAGGGAGCCGTGGAGTTGCTCTGCATATTAATGAGCCGGGAGCGAGGGCAGCGGGAGCCGCTTTAAAGGAGGAGAAGGGAAGGCAGCGGCAGAGCGCAGGCAGCGCCGGGCAGCCGCTCCGCCGGGAGCCGCTCCGCTGTCCCCTCCCTGGTGACCCAGCCCGGGACAGCGGGACCGGGGGGACGAACCCCAAGCGAACAAACACATCAGCCCCGCGGCGTCTCCTTGGGTACCTGCTGTTTCACAATGAAGCTCCTGACAGCAGCTCTGCTTCTGCTCTTCATCGCGATGTGCTTAGCCAGCGCGGAAGGTAAAGTGGTTTATTCTGCTTATTTCCCTGTAAATCTCTTTTCCAGTAATTGTGTTTGTGTCTTGATAGCCCTGGTTTGGGTTGAGCTATCCCCTGCACGGTGGAAAGGTGCGATATATGGAACCTGTGAGTAAGGGAGCTGCAAGATATTTAAAGGTGAAGTAGGGGTAAAATACACGGGATAAAGTTGTGTCTTCATTTGTGTCTTCACTGCAAGGCAAAGAACTCGCAGCTGGGCAGGTCATGCCATGTTCTTCGTTATTCAGGAATACAGCTCAAACATCTTTGAAACTGAGGGTGGTTTTCAGGGAAACAGAGCAGAGCTGGATGTGAGGTGGTGGCACAGTCTGCGTTTTCTGCTGTGCACAAAAATCATGGTTAAAAAATGCTCGGCTTTTGTCTGGCTATGACTGCACCACAGCATCCATGCAAGGAGAAATTACTCAAAGTCCTTCAAAGTCCGAGTGAGACATGAGTAAATGAGAAAGTAGCCCAGACATGCACTTGCTTGCTCAGTTTAAAGCGAGTTCTGACTCTTTAATTTCCTTTTGTTAAATACAATTATATTTAATCACAGCAGGTGCATTTTAAAAAGATCTGCTATTTACAAACTCCCAGAACATATGTAGTGCTCCAAAACATATTTCCTAGAGAGTCACTACCTTTTTCTGGGATATACCAAAGAAAAAAAACAATCTCTTTTTAAGCTCAACAGTGCTTAAAAATTCATCTTTTCCCACCAAGGCTTGAAAGAGCAAACTGAAGTTTTCCTGGATGCACATAGGCTGGAGGGGAAGGGACGCTTGGTATGCAGGAGGCTTTGCAGACGCATAAGAAAATGCTTTCTCTTGTAGGCGTGAAGTGCAAATGTTCAAGAAAAGGTCCTAAAATAAGATTCTCTAATGTAAGGAAGCTGGAAATAAAACCGAGGTACCCATTTTGCGTGGAAGAGATGATTATGTAAGTTTTCCTTCATTTATTGCTTTCTGTTTCCCTGTCAGCTGAACTGCTTCACCTTATCTGCAAGTTCCTTCTTTGTTCTTTGTTTTCCTCATGCCCTGGCATGCTAGTTCCTGGGAATAATCATTTGCTGCATCAGATGAAAAAAAAGAGGTGCAATTCTGACCAAACCCCCCAGGTATCATTTATTGACACTTTTTTTTTTAATTGAATAAGTATTTCCAGAACAGGTAGCGGTAAAAAGATTAGGATTAGTTCAAGTGAAAATAGGGACAAATTCTACTCCAAGCTGCCTGATACAAAACTCAGAACTATTTACTCAAGTTATTCTGAGCATGCAGAATAAACATGAGCAGAGTTTGGTCCGTGGTGATTTCTGCAAGGAAGAGTTACCCCAGCCTGCATTGTACCAGAGCAATCCCCTTCACCTGATGGGGTTACTCAGCACATAGGAAAATGCTTTCCTCCCAGTCTCCCTGCAAGTCGGGACCGCTGCTGCCGTGAAATCTCAAGCTGATGTAGTGGTTAACCAAGCTGAGGCAGTTACAGGGATTTTTTACATAACGGCTAAAAAAGGAGAGGTTTTTTTAGCTTTTAAATATGGGTGGGTTTGACTTTTTTCCTGTCCTGTTTGAATATCTTAAGATTCCCCCAACAAAGCAACCAGCATGTGTAGCTAGGTAAGAACCAGAAGGGCAGATTATCCAAAAAGACTGCACCAAGCCCCTCTGCCACCTAAGAAGGGGGAAAAGGGTCCCAAGATCATCCACAGCCCCAGGACACCAAGGACTGATTTGATCCAGCATTGTGCTCCCCAGTGGAACATTTGCCAGTCACTTAACAACGGGACCTGTGCAGGCTGCACACCACCTCCAGCACCTTGCAACGCCCACGGGGCCGAATCTTGCCCACCCACCTGGCACAATACCACAGGAGATACCACAGACTTCCCACATGGAACCGGCTCGCCAGGCTCAGCACAGGGCTCGTGGAGAAGGAATGGAGATTCAGGCTTCCTTAGGCTTCCTCCAGTGCTAGAGCAGCACCGCTGTGAGCAGTGCTGAGCTCAGGGAATATTAGACCCACTTTTTTGAAGCCCAAACCAGCTGATGGTGACTTGAACAGAAAAATTCTTGCAGAGCATCCCTGCCTGAATCCTCTCATCACAGCTTCATTCTGTTTGCTTTGACCCTTCAATAGTAAAATGATGTCATAGAGGGACACTAACTCTTTGCATCCCACTCCAGTTATTTGCCCAAAAGCTGATGGTGACCAGGGGTATGAAATAAATCTCATTAATGCAACGTTTTACTTCCAATCAGAAATCTGGGAAAGCCAGAATGCTGCCTAGGAGCAGTTGCTTTCGCAGCCTGACAGGGCAGATGCCGAGCAATCCTATTCAAGGCTGAGGGTTGCCCAGGGTTTGCAGCAGTTGCTGGGACAGAACAGTCCCATCACTGTCTCATCACTGGGGGTGTCTGTGGGGCAGGAAGGGCAAACCCGCTGCCATCACCACCTTTCCAGCTACCCTAATGCAGCCTGAACTCAGCACCAAAAGCACTGAAATTAATATTCTGGGAACCAATTGATCCAGGAGTCTCTGGACATGGCACAGAGGAGCTAAATTCCTGCAGCTGAGTTTTTGTTGCTGCAGTGATCATCTAAAATGAGTTGTCAAAGCTGCATGCCCTTCTGCTCTCCTTAAAAGCTCTCATATAGCAGAAATATGATATAAATTATGTTGGACAGAGAAATAGTAGGTATGGGGGGTGAAGTTAAGGGAGATTGTGGCCATAAGCCCCCAGCAGAGCTGTGCCACAGGGTAAGAGACAGTTAAGCTGAGTCCTTGGTCTAGTCAAAACCTATCAAGATTCATGGTACATCTAGAAGTAATTGTGAGTGTATCTGTCTCCTGCAATGAGGGAAAGCAGCAGAAAATAGGAGGGAAGTTTAACTCTTTCTACCTGAAATGCTCTGAAACACCCCCACCCATGTTTTGCCCTACCCCAGAGTGTGGGGATATATCAGGGTGAGAAGAGCTGCTGGGAAATAGGCTCACAGTAGTGCCTTTCCCCAGGGGCAGTGAAGGTGCATGGCAGCTCCCACACCAGCCTGGGAGGAAAGGACCAGAGCCAGGATCCTTGTGGTCATGGAGACGGGGTATTTGTAGGCAGAGGTGCAGCCCCTCCATCCCCGCAGATGAGATGTGTGGGGGCACAGGGTTCTGGGGTCACCCCAAGATTGCCTCAGAGTGTTCATCACAGCCCTGGAGGCATGGACATACTGCGGAGAATTTTGGCACAGGGACACTTGGACACCAGGGTGAAGCCTCCAGCCACCAAGCCCTGGGCAGCTAAGGGACAAATTCCACTGGGGTAATCTTACTGGAGGTGTAAGTTCTGGTGCTTCATCCCTTTTCCATCTCTCTCAACTTCTTCTTGCAGCCCACTCAGGCAACTCCTCTCTCAGGTAGAAGATCCCACATCACCTCTTAGGCACATTCCCCTACATTTGTCAGACCAGCATCCCCGAAAGCAGGTCCAGGTCATCCCAGGGTGCCCAAACACGCTGCCACCCAACCCTGTGCCCATCAGGGACTGTCTGAGACCAGCAGAGAAACATGGGGCTGCCTTGGGAACATTTCTGCCATCCATCCTCCAGAACCAAAGCAGAAAACTTACATGTGATGTCAAAGCAATGCATCTCAGCCTGAGGAAAGAGCCAGTTCACCTGAGACGAAAACCGTGGATCTCTTCCTGCTCAGACTGCAGGCTCTGGCAAACCCAGTGTTCTTCACTGCTTCTGGTGCAAATGTAGGGCTTGCAGCTTTTCAGAGCTGTTCCTGCTCCTCTCCTCCTGCAACTCAGCTTGTCCATCACTTTCTGGAAATATTCTCTATGGTCTGTCATAAGAGAAACCCAAGCCAAGGTCTGGATCAGCCAGTGAAGACGGCACAGCTGAGGAGGTGGCTGCTGCATGGAGAAACCTTGCTCTGCCCTCAAATCCCTTAAAACTTGCATCACTCCCGTTCAAAGCTGCAGGAAAACTCCCCTTCTCAAGCACACACTGCCCTCAGAGGAGCTGGCTGAGAACACCCTTAGAACAGAGTCAGTCCATAGTTTTTAGCACTGACCCTTGCCTTTCTGATGCCTGCAGCCATTCAAGGCTCTTCCACTGCTTTCCCATGCATTGGGGAAAATGCATGCATCCTCCCAGAAAACAACCCGGAAATTACACCCTAACTTTTTGTGACCTTAGCTGGAGATGGAGCAGAAAAGGGGAGCAGGGAGGAGCTTAATTGAATAGAAAGACCTATTTGAACACCTTGTAAAACCTTGAAATTGGAATCGTGGTGAGACCCTTAGTTCAGTTCACGCAGGCAGCACGTTTTAATTTGTGAGGCACCAGGAGGGTGAGCTGGGAAAGTCTGCAAGGCATTTTGTCTTCCTTTCTGAACCAAACCATAAAAGACGCCCTTCGGTATACACAGGTATTTCTGGGTTTCTGCCACCATTATACTCATGTCTCTAGCAGCATTTAATTAATTCCATTATAGGGTTTTAGTTAAACCAATGACTGGTTTTCCCTGTTATGGATGGTATTTCCAGAAAATTAATAATTCTAATACCAATTATCATTGTGAATTGGTTTTTGGATGTTGTCTGGGTTAGTTTAAATCACAAATTAATAAGAAAACCAGAAAACTGCTCAATTTTGAGCCTCAAAAGTGGAGCGGTCTTGGTGTTTCTGGAAAGCTGTCCTGTTGGGACCCAGCTCCAGATGCCTCATGTCACCTCAGTTGGGGTAGACCAACTGAGGCAGCCTCACTGGGCCCTCCAGGAGGGAACCCGAAATGATGAAAAGACTTTTGCCATGTTTTGTCTCCCAGCATGCTTGGTCCTGACAATAAAGGGACACCAAGACAGCAAGGAGAGCAGGATCGAGTGGTGATCAGAGGAGGCTGAAGCCCCCAGGGCTGATGCTGAGGCTCAGAGCTTGGCTGTTGGGCACACAAGCACTCTGCCATGTGCAAGTATTTAAAATATTACAGAATTAAGGAGGGGAAAAAGAAACCAACAAAAATAATCAATGGAGCAGTTCTGATCATTTCTCCTGGATGAAGTATTGTTGAGTGTTAACAGAACTGTCTCCTCATGCAAAGTCCTTGTGGTTGCCTGAATGAGCCCTAATTAAATTATGTGTTAGGCTCAAAAGATAATATCTAACACTTAGGCAGAGCAAACCCACTGATTAAAACCAGTGAGCATGTCTTCATCTGGTACAACCTCAATGCCCTGCGCTGAGGGAGAGCAGCTGCTCTGATCTTATCCCAGCAAACTCAAAATATCTGCCATAAAGCACAGGGCTGGAAAACCCTTACCCTGCCCTGTGGATGCTGAAATGCTGTTAGCCGGGAAATTTTCTCTTCTTGCATTCATTCTGTGAGAACTTTTCCTTTGCTGTGTAAGCTATGTAAACAATAGATAGGGTTTTTGTAAATAGCATTCATATCTGGTATCTTCTGACCTTGTGTACATTATATTAGGAAAAAACATTTCTAAGTGGGTGTCTAAGACTTTGACCTATCACCCTAGGAGAAGTGTGAACACTGTTCAATTGCTTTATGGAACTAGAATATATAAATGTTATTGTAAATTTAATAAATAATTCATTCCTCGCTCTGGACTCCTGCCTCGCTGCATCTCTGAACCCCTCTGAACCCCTGCCCTGCTGGGCAAGCCCCCTGGCCCACTATGGCCCAGAGAGGAGCAGGAGCGGGGGCTGTTCTCGTGTCCCTGTCACCTGTCCCCTTGCCTTGCAGAGTGACGCTGTGGACACGGGTGAGGGGGGAGCAGCAGCACTGCCTCAACCCCAAGCGCCAGAACACCGTGAGGCTGCTCAAGTGGTACCGAGTATGGAAGGAGAAAGGCAGGTAAGTCCCAGTTTGCTGAATGGGCGAGGATCTTGGAGGCAAGTCAGGCAACTAGCAGCATTCAGACATAGAAAAAAACAGGAAAATGCACACGCTTGCAAATGCTCCATCCAGCACAGAGGATGTATTTCATTACCAAAATTACAATTTTAAATGGATGTTCTTGATATTAATTCTTTCCTGCCACATGCAATTCTCACTTCTATTTTGGCATTAGGCTGTTCTGACTATAAATAGTAATTATTTTTGGTTAAAATATTCATCAGCTGACGTTCTCAGTTATTTACATACACTCACCTCCCTTCTACGGGTAAAAATCCAAGATGAAAAGCTAAACTACTTTCACACAGTCACAAGAAAAGCAGTCAGGAGAGATGGAAAGAGTGATGAAGTGTCCCACACTTCAATCACACCACCTCAACATCATCAATACTTCATGACGCAGGTATTTGCTGATTTTAACTAGCATAACATTCCCAGAAAAATGGTAATTTTCTGATAAAAATCTCTGACAGCTTCTCCCTTGTAAAAAGGGTTGGGTTTTTTTCAAAGTCATAGCCAGAAGACAGAGAGTGAGACATGAATTCCTGATGGCCGGTGGTGACGTCCCCATCTCTAATTAAGGGGAGCCGCCCAACTCCTGCCATGTCTCCAGCCATGGCCAAGAGCCTCCACACGCACTACAAGTCCATCAAACCCTCATCCTCCTCATCTGGTGGAGAATTTGCTCCCCAAAAGTGAGCTCAGGTAAGGCCAGGGAGCAGTAGGCTCCTCTCTCTGCAGGTCCAAGGGTGCCAGCGATCCCCAGCACGGCCCCGGTGGTGCCTCAGGCAGTGCCAGGGCACAGCAAGCCCCTGGCCATCTCCCGAATCCCTGCCAGCTCCCTGCATCTGCTTCACAAACAGAGCACGTGGGGAAGCCCTGGCTATTGCATAACCACTATTTACACTCTTCCCCTTTCTCCCTGTTTCTTTTTTTTCTACATAAGGCCGTCACTAAGATGACGAAGGATGCTCAGCCCCAGGCCTGTGCCCACAGGAAACACGCAGACACACAAGCCCAGCCAGTTGTGCTGTCAGGAAATAATCTAGAAAAATGAAATAGAGTAATAGTACTGCACACAACAGATATTGTGAATAGACTTATTGTCTATATACAGCTCATGATAAGTGTCAACATTTGTATATGAGATAGAAATTTTCCAGCATTTAAAGCGAATCAGCAGATGTGGATTTCTTCATGTTATTTACCCAGATAATTGTGGTAGAGTGTGTTACTCCCCACATGCCTCCAAGATGTGACAGTGTGAAAGTCCAACACTCCTCCCAGATGCTTTATGGATATAGGCAGCAATCTGGTCACTGCTGAAGTCAATAACTTACTTTCCAAATTACTCAGACACAGGCTAAAAATCTGGGGTTTGGGTTTTTACTGTTTCTGGGTTGTTTATTATTTTTTTATTATTATTGTTATTTGAAACAGAGTTTTTTAATTCCTAGTTTAAACACCCTGCTCTTGGCTCTTCTTTTGTTTAGGGTTTACGAAGAATAAGAGAAAGTGGTATGAGGAATGGAGTGGACTCCCTTGGCTGGCATAGGACTGGGCTATACAGAAGATTATTTCTCTCTCACAGACATAAGACACAAATTCTATATTATTATAAAGCACTTTTTACCAAGGGTCAGTTTTTACATTTTATAGCCGCGTGCAAAAGGCTTCCAGATTTCACAAGCATCTGTTGCACTTCTGATTTCATACCTGTCTACTCTGTATTGAGATTAGGAAAACACATGCTTTTCGTTTTAAAGAAGTTCTTTTGGGATTTTTTTGTTTTTAATTATTATTCATTCATACTTCACTATGATTGCAATCGAGCTTTATAAGCTCATTAGGCACACAGAACTGTTTGTGACGGTGTTGTACAGCCATGGCCCTCACCCTCTGGCACTGGGGAAGCTTCGGGGCTGGGCTTGTTGTTCGTGTTTGCAGCCTCCACCTCAGTCAGGCAGAGCAGGGACCAAAGACGAGTTTGCTGGGGAAGATGCCACTAAAATGCTGTGGCTGTACCTGCAGAAGTGAGGCCCCTCAGCACCTCGTCAAAGGAGCGTGAGCATCACTTGTGTACCTCTTCTTTAATGGACTTGAGGTCTTGCTGCAAGGCAAAGCGTCCTGTATCTCCCATTTAACCTCTCATGCATTAGAAAGCATTTCTAGGTCATTTTTATTGCTAAGAAAATGTTTATGTTTTTTTCCCCACCTGAAGCACTTACAGAAAGTTTGTGGCTTCAGTACTGAGACATCTTAAGCTTCAAGACTATTGTGTATGTTTTCCTAGATTTGTAGCAACAACAAAAAAAAGCCTTCAAAAGGTACCTTTTTATGAAAAATATGATAGGGCAAACATATAAATACCTATGTATGTTTTAGTCACAATACAACATATTCATTATTTTGAATGTAATACTTCAATGTTAAGCAGTGCATTCCTCTTTTTAATATAACAAAACTACCTTTTCATTTGTAAATATACTATAGGAAGTCTCCCTATATTATCTCGCTGTATAATGTACTGTACTGCTAAATTATCGTATGCTATTTAAATGTTTGAAATATTTAGAAAGTTGCATGCAGATTTCATATTTCTTTCTAAGACAAATGAAAAAAAGTAATAAAAAAAATATTTAAAAAGAATTGACAATTGCTTGTAAATCTCCTTAAGCCATCAGGGAATTCCTGCCACTTTCAATCACTTGGTAGCTAAATTGGTTTGGGGGGAAAAACAGTAGATCAGAGAAGCTGATTAGAGATAGGAGATCTTGATGACACTGGAATTAGAAAACATTATTCCAGTACAATTTACTTTCCTTTCTCATTTTAGGGTTTGGACTTTAGCCAAACACTGAGGAATGTTGTGACACAGAGAACGGTGATGCCATTCACCTATAACCACTGGTCTAGTGTTGTGTTAAGTAAACGTAAATCAGCAACTTCAATTCATAGAAAACCACGTAAAAAGCGATTTGGACAAGATCTGGGTTAGATTAGGGATAGTTGTACAACAAAAGTCAGGCAACAAAAACCTGTGAGCCAGTACCTCCTCTTCCTGCCCAGTTTGTGCCCTCGCCCACAGGGAGAGACTTTGCACCCAATGAGGCTCCTGCATCACTCCCCAGATAAAAGGGAAGCAGCAGCTTGGGATGGTGAAGCCAGCAGGAGCTGAAACGCATTAAGAGCTCCTGGTGTTGCCTGAGCACTGCTGGCCGTGCTGCCTGCTCCCAGCTGTGCAAGGGCAGCTGCACACGGGGCTCCTCCTGGGACCGGCACGGCCTCAGCAGCAGCAACCTTCTCCTGCAGAACCAGGGCAATGCCTGGCCTCGGCTCAAGGGTTTCCTTTAGTTCAGACAGACCAAACTGGGAAAAAAAATATAAACATACTCTATATATATAGCCTAAATTACTGGGATGACCACCTGGCAGAGCAAGACGATTTCGAAGTAGTTTCCTATTCTGCACAAGGATGAAGATCAAGCTTCAGATACCCATGAGTAAAAATCTTGAGAAATATCGCAGGGTATTTAAGAAATTAAGTCTCTGGGGATATCAGCCACAGGGGGCTGTTTCTGGCTGAGCATCTAAATGCAGTCTCTGGGCAAACCTGGACCTGTGATCAAGCCAAGCTGCCCCTCTCCTTTCTTGCGTCATATTTTAACAAAACCAGTAGGTTTTCCTTAAGATTTGATTTCAACATGCTGGCAGACTTCAAAAAAGGTTTCAGCCTATTTAGCGACTACTGAGCAATGTATTTCCTGGAAAAATATTGATATGGTTGCATAAGAGGTGGTTAAACTCCACAGGGAATGGTGTGCACAGCTCTGACTGCCCAAACACAGGACACTGACTCATACCTCACAGGGCAGAGCATGTACAAATGTCTTAGCTCCAGATTCATCTCCCAGACCAAAACAAGCAGCATCAACAAAAACTAAGCACAGAGGAAATCAATTGCAATTTTTTCCACTTGCCAGAATGGGAGAATTACAAAAAAACCAAAAAAAACCCAAAAAAACCAAACTAAAAACAACCAAAACACAAAACAAAATCACAAACCAATTTAAAAGAAAAACCAAAAAACAAAAACACAAACCAATTAAGGGGGAAAAAAAAGTGTTTGGTTCAATACTTGTACTTCCTTTAACCTAAAATCCTTTGAATAAAACAACTCTCAGAAACCAATATTGAAAACCTAAAGAGAAAAAACTGACTCTGAGCTGATTTTCCCAAACCTGTAAGCCTGCATCTCCAGGCAGGGTTGTTAATTTTCCAGGAACAAGAGGAGAATCCCTTGCTGTCCCTGATATGTAGTTATAATGGCAAATACTGCATCAGAAAGTAACAGCCACACACAAAGCATCAGCCACTTTCCCTCAGACTGAAACATCTCTGCTAAAAGATTTAAATCAACATAATATACATATGTTTTTGTAGGTTCTTCCTCCACAAAGATTTGGCAGCAATCTTAAGGTTTAGTTGTGTTTTCCCCAGCAGATTTCAGGTTGTGAAGCCACAGGAGACCCTTCAGTCCAGCCTCCCTCATATGCAGACCATACATTTGTGTCTGAGATAGAAAATGAAGCCGCTGAAGCGTGGTCTGAGCACACACCAGCCAGTCCTGACTGTTCCCCAGTTACTAATTTACCTTCCCAAGAGCCTGAACATTTGCAGGATAAGCAGGAGCCTTGCTTCCTCCTGGGGTACGGGAGCAGGACACACAGACCGCACAGTTCCTTTACTTGAGCACCGGTGCTGCACCTCAAGTGTGTGAACCCATCCAGAGCCTCCAAGGAGGGCAGTAGGCAACTGCTTTCCCCATCCAGTCTCCAAATCTGCTCCCTGGCACTCTGCAGGAACACCAAGCCCTGCACAGGAGACCTGCCCACACACCCCATCCTTCCCCTGGGCACTGGGTACCCCCAGGCTGCACCCATTCCAACACAGTGCCATTAGATACTATTTTAATAAAAGCACAGGGGTCACCCAAGCAGCTGCAGTGAGAGGACACAATAGCAGGGAGACCTGCCTGGCCTTTTCAGCAAGAGTGCTACATGGGATTAGTAATGTTACACAGAGCCTTTCACCACTTGCTTTTCACTTGTTCATATATGCTCTAGGTCAGCAATGGCCAAAAAAGTTTATTAAGAAACCGTGGTTGCTTAGTGGTCTGTGTGAGACGGCTCTCAGCAGGTCCTGCTGTGCCCCAGCTCCCCCAGGCTCCCCAAATCAGGGCACGAGGCCACGCCAGGTTGTTACACACATGGGAACCTTTCCTGACCACATCCATGGGATGGAAGGGCTGGTTCCACACCAACAAAGTTTTATCAGGGCTGTGGGAGCAAACGTGGGGATTGATGGTAAAGTCATTGTGGGGGCTGGGGGTTTGCACTGGTCACCCCTGAGACCTTAGTGGGAAGTCAAAGGCAGGGTTACAGCAACACAAATGCTCTTGGAGCTAATTAAACAGCAGAGTTGGGTCCCTTCTGGGCCCATATTTGTAGAGAATAGGAACAAATGTGAATAAAAAAGCCACTGTCCTCAGGATTCACCATCCCACTGAGATCCAGAGCCAGGGAGCTGTGCCTGTTCAAGGGTAAAGGGCCTCTGTGCAACCTGACATCACTTAACAGGTTTTATATAAGCCCAGACAGAGCTTGCACTCTCCAAAACACACTTCTCCTGAAGTCAAATGAAGCTCCAGTCACATTTGGGGTATATTTCCTCCCAAGCTAGTTTTCGAAATTGAAGCACTGAAATCCAGATGTGCCCAGCATCTGAGGACCTCACTTATTCCTGGTTGTTCAGCACCTTTGGGAAAAGATAAGATGGCTTGGCCTGAGTTTGGGCTTAAGATCCAGGAGGATGGACAGCCCATCTTAAAAGCCCTGACTGCACGAAGTTGATGCCAGGGCATTCTGTAGATCTTCCATGCCTAGCACTCGTACTGGGATTTCTTGTTCAGTTTGTTCCCTTCAGTGGGTTGGGGTGTGCATGGCCACACCTGGAAATACAGGTACGTTTGGGGATTGCTGTTTGCAGTGCTCACTAACTCTGTGTTTGCTCTACCAGAAACTCTGCGTCTGTTAGTCATTGATTTCCCTCTGATCCTAAATCACAACAAGCCAAGTGTTTCCTGGAAATTCCTTGGTTTGCCTGGAAAGGCTGCACCCCACGAGCCTAGAGATATCGTTGTAAACCAGCACGCATTTCTGGCAAAGATCTCCTCTAATTCCTTTGCCCAGAATAGCAACGGGGATTGCCATTGCCTGAGAGACAGTGGATGCAGCTGCATGTGCAAGCAGCTCCATTTGCTTAAAGCGACCACCAGTACTCACAGATACCAATATGCACCTTACAGATATATTGTTTTTAAAATCCTGGGCATCCAGGCAACTCGGAACATCTCACAAAACTGTTGGCTGTGCTTTCGGACAGCACATACCTGTATCTCCATGGAATATGCCTGCAAAGGTATTTGAGCTACAATTTCATAGAGTGAAAGCTGAACACCTGCTCAAAATGGGGTCCCCATCCTTCTTACATTCCAAGGCTTTCGCTTGGGTCATCACCTCTGCTATCCACCAGCACTACAGTAACAGTCCCTGAGTCATGCTAGAGGTATTAAAGTATTTAATATCCAGTACAGATCCAGAAGTTGGGTTTTGAGCATTTCTGTGAGTCAGCACTGCTTGAGACAAAGCCCTGTGAGATCAAAAGGACAGTTGGGAGGCCTCAGCAGGCTGGAATTCAGGCCCTTTCCTTTCTCTCACCACCACTTTGGTGTCCAGCAGCTCCTTGGCCGTGGCCCTGCCCAGATGACTGTTCTGAAGGAGCAGTGGAGAAAGCAGGGCTGAAAGGACATCTAGTGGCAGCCAAAAACCTTCTCATTCAGCCAGGGGACACGGCTGCAGACATCTGCATTATAAATCAGTTTGGAGCCTGCTCATTGTGCCACCGTCGCTGGGAATGCTCTTGCCCAGCTCTGCAAAAAAAGCTTCAACTGTTGCCTATTGCATTTGGTTTAGGAAACACCTCCAAAGAAAATTTTTTAAGAAGAAAACAAAGCAAAGAAAAAAGAAAACGAACAAAACAAAACCTAAAAAAAAAAAGCAAAAACAAAACAAAAAAAAGGAACACCTGGCTGCTCTGTGTCTACAGGAGCCATGTCCATCACACCAGCAACAAGTCAGACTCATTCCCAAAACACCTGCCCCAAACCCTTTAAAAACACCAAGCATTTCTGATCAATACGGTTTTCTTGCCCAGAGGTTCTCCCTCCTGCCACCTGCTCTCCAGCAAGCCCAGGACCCCGTGTGGTTGCCATTCCTCTGCTGTTGTATTTGGGTCCTGTCCTCAGGTAGGTCCCTTTGACCTCCCAGCAGCAAAACCCACACATGCACAATATCACCTTCAGTGCCTGACATGGAGAACTTGCTCCCTTTTGCTGGGTACCAGCACAGCTCCAACCACAGCAAAGCCAAGATCCCTGGAAGAAATGCCTGCAGGGATGTAACACGCGTGAGAGTTTATTCTCTGAACACTCAGGGACAGGTTTCCGGTCCTCTCACCGACCTCTGCAGTCCTCAAATCGCCTTTGATTTTTCTCTCATCTTTTGCCTGTTTGTGTTGTCAGCTCTTTGGGCAGTGACTGCTCTGACGACACACATGGAGGGCTTCCAGCCCAACAGGAGCTACCCCCTGCGAGCGGGCACAGGACCCGGCAGGGAGCAACGACACGACATGGAGTGACAGCAAAGGGGGCAGGCAGCCAAGGCCTGGAAAATCACCACGCCTGTGTTTTTGGTTTTCCTCCTGCACGATAAAAGAGGTTAGTGAATTCATCTTGAATGGGCTTCAGAACCTCCTCCAAGGAAAAAAAAAAGAAACCTGTTCATGCTCACTTAAGGCTGATAATTATGGGAATAATTATGATTTATTCCCATCATAAATCTTGGAGGAAGAAAGGGGTTTTGAGGTTTGCAAGATTTGCTGGATGACAAAAGGAAAACACAGCTCTAATTGCCCTTCTTTGTTGTGTTTAATTAAGGATTCTGAAGCAACTGATCTCAGGGGTTTTTTCATGGTTAGAAACCTGCAAGGAAAAGAAAATCTTTCTGCAGAGGCACCAATCAAAGCTTTGTTGGGTTACTAGGCACTAAGTGTGCTACATCTGAACACTCAGGACACCCAGAAAAAGAAGCTTATTAAAGGAAAAGAAATGCTACAACAGGCTTCTTTACACCACCACCCCCCCTACTTCCAGTAGGCCTTGGCAATTTTGAGCTCACTTCTAATCCCTGAAGAAATGTCTTTTGTCTTTACTCCTCAGCATTTTTACCTCATTATTGACCATTCAATTGTGTTGCATAAAAACACTTCTCCATTTCTGTTACCTTTATAATTCCACCATTTACATTTTTCCTTGTGGTTTGCTTCAACTTCCTTTTTTATCTCTCCAGACTTACCACTTCTGCAACCACATCGGGAAAATCAAACCAGCCCAGAGCTTCCCAGCTCCTTCCCTGGGCCAGCAATTCCCAGTCAAGCACTCCTTCTACCCAGCAAGAACCAGTTTGCCAAGTTCTCCGTCTCCAATTTAAAGTGTAAGTGACTGGCAGGGTGTTCCCTCTCCATTTTTGTGCAACAGCTAAAACAGTCCTGCCAGGAAAATCCAGTTCCTCATTACAGCAGCCAGTGTCAAAGCATCATGTCTGGCTCTGAGCGATGCCACCAGCCCACGAGTTACATTCTGCCCAGCCAAGGCTGCAGGAAGTTAAGGAATAAAAAGGGCAAGAAATCCTTGGGATTGCTTTCAGTCTGAAGGCACTTGGGACAGTGTTTTTGCAGAAAGCAGTGGCACTTGAGAAGCGTGCCACTCCCAGGCTGAAAACAGGACCAGCACACACTGCATCCCCAAAGGGAACATGGAAACACAGAACACTCCGAGCTGGAAGGGACCCACAAGAATCATCGAGTCCAACACTCAAGGGAATGGTCGTGTGAGGAAACAGAGGTTTGGGTTGCCCAGAACATAAAATCCTAACACTTCAACTGCACAGAACATCCTAGATAATGATGCCTTAAAATGCTGCTCTATAAAAGGAAAATGTCAGCTTTAAAGAAAAAAAAAAGCCTTCTGGGGTGCGTCATGATGTTTGGGAAATGTTCCTTTAGGGTCAGGAGAAAAGGATGAAGGGAAACACTGAATTTGGCTAAAGCTTATTGTGGAAAATTATTTTAAAAAAAATAGAAATAAAGAACAGCCATAAAGCAAAGAATGGAGAGGAAACAACCATTTTTCCCTGTTATAGGAGATATTTCCCCACTTACTTGAAGTAGGTGCCCAGGTTTTCCAGCAGAGCCTCTGTGCAGGCTTATCACCACTGCTGGGAAGCAGAACCGGCTCCGAGATGCAGCTTAGTGGAGGTTGACACCTTGTGGCAATTCCCACCACTTACAAGTCAGAAAAGCTGGGGTTTTTTCCTTTTCTTTTTTTTTTTTTTTTTTTTTTTTTTTTTTTTTTNAAAGTGGGTGGAGTTCATACCCGAAGAGCTAAATTCCCAACACCTGGCATGTCATCTGTGGGGTAGGGGTCTGGGGTCATTAACAGTTTAATGAAGATAAATAACACCAACCACTGAAAACGATGTAAAAAGAAATCCAAGTCATATCTTATTTGTTTCTGGGGGGAAAATAAAGAAAAGGAAAAAATGATTCCTTGGGATAGCACCAGCTGTATATACACAAGGCTCACACGACAGGTAATGAAAAGTGATCTAGCGACAGATACTTCTCGGCAATTTCTCAGTCTCATTGGATCCCCTCCTGTTTGCACAGGGGGGTAAGAGGTGCAGAGCCCTGACTAACTCCGACAGCTGCTTTGGAGAAGTGAAGCTGCACCAGCTCCAAAGAAATTATCTCTAATTCCCACTGGAGTAAATGGGAACAGGCTGAAGACCTGCCACGCATTAAACCTGAGGTGAAGGAAAAAATACCTTGGATTTTATGCCTTGGATATAAGAAGAAGCACATTCACTTCTTCATTTATAATTAGCTATTTTACGGCAATTTACTACATGCTTAAATTGGAAAAGAAAGCAGCATCTCCTCACCAGAGGCCCAGCAGAAACATGTCAGCCAAACTTGTCTCCCCTCATTAGCCAAGTACTTGTTTCAAAGCAGCTTCTTATTGTGGAAGTGCATCCAGCCCCAAGAGAAAAAAAAACTCACCTAGGACAACATTTACTTTCCCTTAATCATGCTGCTCCATTGTCTAATTTCCTGAATACTGAATTCCTGAGTACTAGAACTAGTACCTTGTATTTACTTAGCATTTTACCCCTTCACGCCATTCCAAAATATGTATTAGCAGGCCCAAAATTTAGAGCTACACTAGCAGAAAAGTGTTCAGGGATCGTAATGGCTAATATATACCTCAAAAACTATTCTTTCCACTTAACTGTGGGTCAGACTTAGCTGATCCTGATCCTGATCCTCCACAGCCCCACTCCAGGCATAAAGCACAGCACCTGAAGTGCCTTCCTGGAGAATGCTTCCTTCTCACTCTCTGCCCAGTTCAGCTGCACCATTTTGTACTGGTGCCAGCAAACCCAGCAATTTGGACCCATATGCTGCCCGAGAGTTTTCGAGGGCTGTTACACCTGTGGTTTAACACTGTACTTTTATTTTTCTCTTTATACCTGGAGGCATTATCATAAAGAGCTACTGAGAGAGATGGCATCTGGCTGCGAGCATGATGGAGAGCAAGATGGGCTCCCTCACCTTCACAGCTGCTTTCACCAACAAGGGGTCGAGTTCAGACTAGAATTTAAGATGTCCATACCTGTGGGTTTGTCCCTGAAAAACGGGAACTTTAAAGGATATAATGCACATGTAATACTAAGGTAAATGGTAAGTTAAATGGATAACCAGAGGCCATTTCAGTCAGTGCAAAGGGCTCCTTTAAATTCGAGAAAGCAGAGCAAATCTACACATTATGTACCATATGCTGAGATGCAAAGCCTTGTCCTTGTACGGCCGAATTTGCAGTGCTGAGCCTTGGGGTGTCACCCTTGTCCCTCTCATGGCCAGGGTGGCAGGCCCTGCACCCCAAAGGGTCATCCCTGGGGTCAGGGTGCAGGACCCTGAGCTCAGGCCTGTCGGCTGGACCTGTCTCCTCTCCTTTCCCACCTGCCCACTTTGCCCAGGCTCTGGGGCTCCTGCAAGCACTGTCAGGTCCCTGCCTAACCCTCACATCTCTTTTGGGGTGAATTCATCTCCGTTTTTTTTTTTTTAATTGAGGAATTGTCAGCTTCTTCATCACTGATACAATCTTTTACTATAGACTGCCTCTATTTATGTATGTAATACATCCAGTTTCCTTTGATGTGAAAGGCATCTGGATGGATTCATACTGATGTCCCTTTAGAGAAAAACCTTTCCTACCTGCCCAACAGCCTGGAAGTGGATGCACTTCAAAATGGCTCCTCACTTATAAACATGTGAAGCATCTCAATTTTCTTTTATGTACATTGTGCTCTGATTGCTAGGGCAGAGCAGCGACCAAGGTGTGACAGGGAATTTTGATCCAGGCTCCCTGGGAATGCGAGTGACCCAGCCTTCCTCTCCTATTCTGTGTGCAGAAGTACATATATTTATCTATGTAAAAGCCAGTATCATCACAGGAGCTGCACGTGTGCGTGTGTGTGACTGGCTGTCTCTGCACACTCAGATGTGTGCAGAGGATGTGGGTACATGGCTGGGTGCACATGTGGGACACGTGTCTGCGTGGCACCTCCATGGGGGGGCTGCTCCCCAGCCTGGCCCTCCCGCCCCAAATCCTGGGGAAGGAAGCAGGCAATTCCCTTCGGGTGCAACCCTTGTCCATACAATGCCAGAGAAGGGATTATACCAGGGATTAACATTTTAAACTCCCCTTCCAGACCTACTCAATCAAAGATCCTCAGGCCAGTAATCGTATTTCTGTCGTGGGATTACTGCGTTCCTGAGTCCAAACCTCAATTTCAGGAGAAGTTGGGGAGAGCTCCCCCCCAGTGCCTGCGTACCCCAAACTCCCTGGATTAGGACAGAAGCCTCTGTGTTTGGGTTTTCTTCCTTTTTTTTAGCCATTCTCTCCAATTCCCCCACCACAGGCAGGAGAAGACTCCATGAGTGCTTTTCTTGTCGCCTGCCTCCTCCTAATTCCCAGTAATTTATCCCGTATTAAAACTCCCTTAAGGAAGAATGGCCGGGACCCAACACCTGCTATGCAAATAGCAGCAAATCCCCGGGCCCCCGCGGCGGGGCAGTGGGGACCCGCAGGCTGACAGCAGTCCTGGAGCATCCTCCTGGAGCCCTCCTGAGGGCTGCAAGGCTCCATCCTCAGCGCCAAAAGGGACCCCCAGAGCTGGGGGCACCCCGAAAGAGCCCCCAAGAGCTCAGGCTCAGTTTCACCCCCACATTATGATGCTTAATTCTTTCAGGTTATCTTTGCCCTTCCTAAGCAGAATTATTGACATGGAAGGTATAGAAGAAAACCTGAGCATGTAGTTAAGCTCCTAGTTTTGGATGCGGTTGGCAGATTTCTCCTGCAGGGCAGTCAGTGAATTTCATCCCTTTCTTTTAGGATACGTATTTTAGCTTCAATTAGCAAAATACAAATCAACAAAAGAGGGAGAATTGAGGGAGAGAGAGGGTGGAAGGGGAAAAAGAAGAGAAGAAAAATCTCTCGCACAATAAAGGTGCAGGGGGAAAGGGCTCATTTCTCAGAAGTGACATCCTAATCTCATTTTTCCCAGTTAATGTGGTAGCCAGGAGACTGGGGAAGGAGCAGGCAGGGAGTGTGGCCCAGCAACATGACCGCACCAGGAGGGTTTGGCCCTTTTCCTTGGACAACTTGGATTAGGATTGTTGAAACCTCAGGCAGCCAGTTGCATCCCCAGGCACCTGCATCCCACTCTGGGCCCAGCCCATCTCCCCCGGGGTACCCATGCTGGGGAGCCCCACAGGGACCCCACAAGCCCCTCCATCTCGACGCTTTCTTCCCGTGGCCCTTTGCCGTGATCACACATTTCCCAGCCCTGAGCACTTGAGTGACATTTGGGCTATTATTCGAGGAGATAGATTGTTTGGCCTGAAGATGCATTGTTTGGGCTCCTCATAAAAGAAACAAGTTAAATGCCGCAGCTACCACACACAAAAATGACTCCTTCTGGCCATAAAACCAGTGGGACAAGGAAGTGGCTGTAGGAGTCAAACATAATTGATGCTCAGAAAGATGTTATAAATAATCTGCGCCGAGTCCTCTCTCATGTGCCTCAAAACCACAGAAAGTGGCACTTTTTTTTTCTCTTTATCTCCCCTTGAATTCAGAAGCATAATACACCGTGAGCACCAATAATTGATGTATGTTATAATTCTTCATTACCCTATCAGTAGTCTGGGAAAATTGGAAGAAAAGAAAATGCCAGAAAGTTATGGTAAAACTTAAGATGCGACAGAAGTAGCTTTCTTTGCTCATGCTGTGAGTGTTTGAATAAGAAGAATGTCCCTGCACTGTAACAAGCTAAAAGAATGAGGAAGACAAAGGATTTCACGAAAAAGGTTTAGATAGAAGACAAGGCAAGTGAAACTGAAAGGAAGGGAAAAAAACCATTTACAATGGAACAATGCGTGTACTAATCGCTTTGATATATTATACAAACCCAAAGACCCAAAACATTGTGTAATTATTTATAAATGACTTCTCCACTCCTGTGTATAATACCACAGAAAGAATAAAACTGCAGGCTACTCTCTAAACTATTTCTAAATAGACCTAGCTCAAAAGGAAGCAGAAGTGTTTGAAAAAAAATAATTAATGGTTGATTTTATGGTTGTCTCATTAAAACATTTTAATTACAACAAACAAAATACATTTGTGCTTGCAGGGAACAATCGTTTACCAACTCAACCCCCTCTTTTAAGGAGAAGCAAAACGTTACATCACACATTTAAAACCTGAAAATAAAACATTCCCACTATTTCTGCAGATCCCCCAGGAGGGGCTGAGCCCTGACTGCAACTCCCAGGCACTTGTGCAGGATTTCAGAGAGGATTTGGTTCGCTGGGCCAGGACCCCACTGGTACATGGGGACACTCCCTGTGATGCCCCCATGCCCCCCACCCCGGGCAGCCCCTGGCACACGGCCCGAGGCCTCACACTGGCCACAGGCAGGCAGGAGAGAGGCCAGATCCTTCATAGACAAAGCCCTCGAGCTGCTCCCAAGGTGTTTCCCTGGCAGGAGAACAGGCTCCTGCTCCAAAAGGGGTTAATGCTGCCTCCCTGCAGACTGAGATCCCTTTCAAATACTGGGCTTTCAGGGCTCTCCATTAGCCAGCAGCCACAGCATCAATCCCCGAACCCTCCATGAGCCTCGGGCGGGGGCTGTAAGGTGACTCCAGCCGGGTGAAGGATGCCAGGAGCACAGCACCGTGTGTGCATCCCTACCCTGGCAGCCCTCGCCACACGTCTGTGCCCACGCCAGGCTGGGCAGGAGCCCCTGGGCTCTGCACCATGTCCAGACAAGCACAAGGAGACAAGCTGCCCCACTGCACCATCTCCTGGTTTTCTACCTGCTTTTAAAATTCCTGCTGCATCCACCCAGGCATCTCCAGGGGCGAGGAAGCAAGATCCTTCCTTTACTCCTGCAAGGCACTGGGTTTAGCTTTCTGCTCCGGGTGATGCCTTTGCCATCAGCCATGTCACCTCTCCAAAATTAGTTCAAGCACTCTCCGCAGGCAGCTCTGCCTTCTCTTTCTGGCCATGCTTTCAAACAATGAGGGAGGAAAAAAGCAGTATTCTCCTGGTTGATTTGTAATTTTGACACTCATCCTATGAACTCATCATTAGTTCAAGCCCTCTTGAAATAATGTAACAAAAGACAGAATTTGCTGAGTTGCTGTAATGATGTGCATCGTAAGACCTGAAAAAAATTATGTACCTCTGACTTCTCTGAAGCGTTCCAATTGTAGCAGCAGTTTTACTGTGAACTGCTCATTTCCATGCTTGAAGAGTGATGCTAACACTGCTCTAACGATCATAATTCTGGTTGGGTTTGAAATGCAAGGTTGATTTCTAACACGGAGTTTTATTTACTTTTACAAGGTACAACAAACGCTTACCAGGGAATGACATCTTCTCACAGACTGGCTTTTTCCTTGAAGGAAACAGTGCATCCAGAGAGCTGCAGGGAGCCTTGTGGCACATTTTCTCCAAAAGCCCTTCTCCCACCTTTATTCATCAATTCCTACTTTTTCTGGAGTTCAGCCATGAGTGAGACCCCACGCAGGATGTCTCAACATGATGGCAGAGAAACAAGCTTCACGCTTGAGACCTTACAAGTGATAAATGTGCTGCATGGAAATGCATCCACAACAATTCAGATTTTGGATGAGCAGTTTGCCATCACTTGTAAGGAAGGATGGGCTGATCCAGCTGTGCTTTTGTAGTGTTCATAGTAAAAAATGCCATTTGAATCTTTTTCCCTCTCACTTTTTTTAAGTGCTCTCTCTCAAAGCAAATGATTAAGTATTTCTGAAAACTTCCTTAGAGTTCAAAATATGAAATTAATAGCATCCATGAGTGCAGCTGAGTCCAGCTGCACTGACAGTAAGGTGGAAAAATTAATATCAAAGGCTAAAACTCAGGATAAGGCCATCGCATCAGTGAGATGTTATCAACACACTGTGTGTTTCTTGAAATCAATGGTCCTGTTTCATTTTGGAATTTTTTTCTTTTCCTATCCCAGAAAACTTCACAAAACTTCAGCAGCCGACTTCCATGGCAGCAGGCCCATAAGGTGTAAGAACTATTATCTGTGTTGGCTGAATAATTTATCTGCAAAATTAGTAGACTGCCTGTGATAGAACTGGTTGAATTATTCATCGGGAATAAATTATCCAAGATATTTAGCACTTCTTTCTGTTTGCGAAGGCTTCCTGAAACAATTCTGGTTCTGTGAATGCATTCGTTATTCATAAGTACGCAGTGAATAGATTATGCAAACAAATTTCAGCCTATGGGTTGTTTGTGAAACCTTCACTTCAGCCCTGGCTATTCATGGCTGTGACTGATCACAGAGACACATGGTGCTCTCTCCCCTCCTTGATTGGAGCACAAACTTTTAAAACAAGAGAATAACAAATGACAAACTGCAAATGATGGATAAGGACTAATGAATAATGCGCTTTCACTGCAAACTTTCAGACAAGTGATCGGTTGTGCCAAAGTCTGTGAAACTCTAGGGAATCATAAACATTTTAATGAATAAACTATTGACTGCTCAAAGACACCTAAACAAAAGACAATAAAAGTGTTGCAGGCAACACTGGAGTTTATATCACTAAATATAAAATGCACAGTAACAAAAGTTGAACACTTTTTGCCATATGCTTCCATAACCTTTAAATTTTGGTACCTTCTGGCTTTCTGGTTAGTGCTGGAAACTCCACTGTCGGTCTCTGCCTGCTGACAGAGGCCTCTAATTGTGCCGTCACTTAAGGACATGAGTAACTCAGTGAAGTGGAACTGCTTAGTGCAGAAAGTCACTTATGTATGCAGAGGCCCTAAAAACATCAGCCTGATTGCAGGTCCGGTGATTGAGAGAGCCCAGTCCCTCCGGGAACAGCCAGGCCCCCGTCGCCTGCCGTACGCGGGTATATTGCACACCCCTGGTCTGCAAGCGTATAAAGATGTAAAAAAGCAGAAAGCGAGCTGATCCTGCAAGCTCGGCCGCTGCCAAACTACTTCTAGTTTGAGACTCGTTAATATTCATCACACAGGGCTGTTTGGATTGCTCACTTCTGTTCGTGATCTTCTTGGCACAAAGAAGGTTGTTTGTGGCAGTTTGCTGGTGTCGTGGGTCATCGCAAAGTGAGGAGGGTGGAAAGGAGGAACAACAGATAGCAAACTCCTCGCTCAGCTTCAAGTAAAGAATGGTTGCTGAGAAGTTAAAATGCACAGATATACAATAACTTATGCTGTCAATTTTCCCTGTTTATCAAAGATCAAAGGCATAGGAGAAAATCAAAGGAGGTGGAATCAATCTACATTTTGTGTAAGGGGAAAGCAGGTAAATACACGTGAATTTAGGCATAGGCACCTGAAAATGGCTATTGATGGGCGGTGAAACTGAAAACCTTCCAGGGACACAAGTACCTGAGTGCTCACAATGGGGCTTCTTCGAAGCAGGGAGAGCAGGATGCAAAGAGCCAGATGTCAGAATTAGGAAACTTTTTAGCCACTTACAAAACTGCGGATTCCCAAAATGCGAGATAGTGATACCCTGGCACTGAATGGGGACTAGCAGAGGCAGCAAGAGCTTTACAATCAAAACTGCAGAATTCTTTGTTTTTATCCAAAGAATTTTATCTGTACATTGTACATACGGTGTGCATATATGTATATATAGTGTATATAGATAGTGATTACAACCACCGACGTTTATAAACTAAATGTCCTTTGGAACTTTTAACTTTCTGAACACCTGCAAAACCCTTTACAAAGTGAAGCACGTGAAAGCCAAAGCGCGTGTTGATATTCACCTCAGAAACGCAGGAGGGAAATACCTGCTTTGAGTTTTACCATTTTAGAGTATTTTCACTTTGACGGGTGGATGTACAAAAACCTCAAGGTGCAACGACAACCTGACAAAATCTTCCACCCGCATCTGGCTGGGGAATAATCCAGGGCTCATCCTCTGGAAATCCAGATTAACCTTTTTCTTTCCCCAAACTCGCTGCTCGCAGCGGTTTAAACTCACACTGGAGCCCCTCCGGCCGGAGCGGGACGGTGACCCCTCCACCTCCGCGCTGAGCCGCGACCCCCCTGCCCCGCTTTGTCCTGCCGCCTCCCTCCCCGCACACGGGGGGGCACAAAGCGGGGGGACCCCCCCTCTCTCCCCCGTCCCCCGGGGGCGCGGCAGATGCGCGGCCGCCCGCGGTAATTGCGGGCACGCTCCGGAGGGCGCGGCGCACGGGGCCGACCTGCCGCCTCGGCGCGGCCCCGCGGGGCGGCCACGGGGCCATTGTCCGCCCGCCGCTATAAGAACGGCCGGCCGCGCCGTCGTGTGCCAAAGCCGCCGCTCACACGAGCGGATCGCAGCCCGCAGCACTTCAAAGCCACGCGCGGTCGCGTGTCCCCCCGCCCCGCCTTTCCCTGGGCTTTGGCTTTTTTTTTTTTTCCTTTTTTTTTTTTTTTTTCCGGCGCTGAGTCCCCTGCTTTCCCCTATAGCGGTCTGCTCGGCTTTTTCCTTTCTGTATTTTTATACCGTTATTGCTTAACCGCATCCCCGGGAGTGCCTTTCCATGTGAGTACGGGAGCGCCGGCACCTGCCAAGCACCCGCACCGCCATTCCCTTAGTTATATATTTTTTTTCTTCCCCCCCACCC
>VWPU01015309.1:0-38366 GCA_013398955.1 Callaeas wilsoni
CTTGCAAGCACTGGGGCAGGAGGATCCTCCCTCTCTGTGTAAGCACCACATTTGCACAAGGAGCAGAAGTTAAGCCTCTCATAACCCACAGTTTGCTTCCTTTTCATGGCAGGGTATTCTGAGATAGGTCTTTTAAATCATATATTTTATATACCTTTCAAAGGAAGACCAAGAGCCTTAAACCCTCACCCACCACGGCCCAAGTGCAAAACGCACCCCAAAAAACACACAGCTTGGTTGTGTACCAAACCAGGTGTAGCTAAACTGCCTTTTTATCTGAAAAAGAGAGAGCGAGAGCACGTGCACATAAAGAAAAAGAGCAAAGATGGCTATATCACAGCACCTTTCCAAGCAGTGCTCTCCTTCCCACTGAAAGACTGGATGATGCTGCCAAAAATACTGTGATGTTGCAAGGACGCTGTACAGGAGTAGCCAGTGGCACTTCCTCAAAATCTCCATAAGTAACCTCCCCAGATACAACTAATGAGGCTGGGGTTAGGATTTATACTTCTCTGTAAGCATTGAGCCGAGGGAGCTGGGCCAACAGCTGGTAAAAACATCAATAACAGAAATACTTGTAAACCTCGAGGTATCACATATTACTTTTTCCAAGTAAGTCAGGAGTTAAAAGGAAAAACAAAAAAAATGAAGTGTTTTACTTATAGTGTCCTTAGGACCAGTTGGGGAGTGAGGGAACCAAAGCAGCGTCTAGAAAACACAGAGTTAGATTACAAGTAAAAAATGTGGAAATGGTCTGTGTCATGATTTCAAAGTGCATAAAAGGTTATGAATGGGAGAACGTAACTTTATACCACTTACATAAAAAGATACATGGAAAACAAGGTGCACAATATAGAAACAGTGCTCCCAGTGCAAACAAGGAGCTGTGCTATTTAACAGGTCAAAATATTTGCACTCTTTCTCAAAAGTCTTTGCTAAACGAAAAGAAACTTGTCAATCAATCTACTTGCAAACGTACAGTTCTATACTTTTTTGCTACGTTTCAACTTCCAGTTTACACGCACCTCGAATGTCGGAAATGAGGATAAATACCTGATCATTCCTGAAGGACACAGCAGTGTACAAAAAGGAATCAATGTATTCCCCCACAAGGGCTTGAAACGCCTTCACGGGAACCTCATCTGGCAGAGAAATAAAATGACAACCCACTAGATGGCACTGGAAGCCAGCACGGAAAGCTGTGTGTGGGTTATGAAAATCCCAAAAAGCTTAGCAGCACATACACCCGAAGTGAGCAAGCCAGCCTGTGTGCAGAGCATCACCGTGGCGAGGGACGCTCAGCCCCTAAATCAGCATTTTTCTCTCTGAATCTGCCCACTGCCTGCTGACACTAAGAGAGCCATCCCTGTAGCCGGCACCTCGCAGGGATGCTGGAATCTTGTCCCAGCGCTCTTTAATTAGCAGGAATGCTCAGGGGTGCAAATCAGATGGGAGGGGGGCAAGAGGAGGCATGAGCTACAGCAACACTCTTATTCTCTGCGCGTGAAGCCTCCCTTCCAGCGAGGCAGCCTTACCCTCCCCTACAGGAAAAAAAGGGCTTTTATCAATCTTTAGAAGCAGAAATCCTTCAGCCCAGGCAGTAACTACTTGGCTAGGAGGGACGAGGGTTTCAAACACTCCTGCGAGGGAGGTCAGGGAGGGCAGGTTTGAAGGCAGCCCCCCTGGGATTTTGTGCCAGGGGAAAGGCACTGGTGACCCAGCGGAGCTGGGGGCTGTAGCCAGGATTCCCGAGGCTTGGCGAGGAGGAAAACACCTTGGCTGAACCCAGCGCTAGAATTATGTACAGGGTTTTGAGGCCGTTGTGACTCAGAAGTCTCTTTGGTGCCTAGTTTCTTCTCGGCCAAGGTTTCCTGTACTGAAGAGAGTAAAGCACGTGTCATAGTTGTGGTGACATTATTTTATCCTCTGCTATTGTATAAAGATAAGCACTTTTCAGGCGAAAACGGTTTAGAACTGCTAAGAAAGCTGAACAACTTGCCTGTGCACAGAAACGCAGCCCCAGCCTTCTCCTGTTTAATTTGAGTGCAACGGGCAGCTCCATCACACAGTCCTCCTACCTACATAAAATCTCTTCTCTGCTCAGATAAAGCAGAGCTCACAGGTTTGGAAAGTTTGGGGTTTTTTCTTCTTGAAAAGCCTGTTGAAAGCACTGTCTTTGTGGAGAGCCACCCAAGAAGCATTCCTATGTCACGTGCAGTGATCCCCACACAGTTAACAATAAATGGCAAAGTACCGTTTGCCTTTTACCATAAATAATGCAGGAATAAGAAAATCAGCAATACTCATTTCATCCAAGAGCAATGCCCTGTGCAGGCAGCACCCATTCCCTGCCCTCCTGCAAGCAGGACTTGCAGCACACACTATGATGCATTCCATCAAAAAGATTCCAGCTGAAACCAAACCACAGTGCACCAAAGGCTAGGCTGTGTCCCAGAGGGGATTTCAGGCTTAGGACAAGTGCTCTTTCAGTGCTCCCTGAAAGTTTTGTAGCTCTGAATCAGAGAAGGGAAAATAAACCTTAAAAAATTAATCTTTTTTGGGGTTAAACGAAACTTTAAAAAACATCATATGCGAGTACCAACTTAGAAACATTTTTGCTGCAGCTGAAATGAAAAAGTTTAAATGTATTATTTAATTTCACATGAGCTAACTATTTCAAAACAGCTTTTTCTCTTTATTCACTTTAAAGTACATTCTAAAATTAGAACCATCTTACAAGTGAAGACGACAACAGCCTTGTCTATTTTGATGTAATTTGAAAAAGGTTTAAGCATGAGTCACCTAACAAAGCAGAACATTTCAAGCTCTTTATCAAAAAAGATAAATTATTATATTTTTTTTTCTATTTTTGCCAATCAGGAAAAAAAAAATCACAATTTCAATTTTCAATAAGAGCAACAGGTATTCATATTATTCTAAGTACCTGTTGACAAAGTAATTCTAATTTGTAAAAGACACTGCTTTGCTAATTAAGATACAAATTTTCACTGGTGATTACAACACACAGTACTCAAAGAATACTCATAACATTTTTATTTTAAGAACTATAAAAAAGCTGATTTTCTTATTTTAGAGTTTAAAATATAAAATATAACTACCGGCCAACTTAATATTCATTTAAAATAATAGATTTCTCACCAAGACTTCATTTTTGGTTTATATTTAGACCATTAGCTGAAAACTTAGGGTATGTAGTGGCTTACAGAACATCCTGCCTGCCACATTTCAGGAAGGGCAAAGGTTGTTGAAGCAGTAATTTGTGAGCAGAGCTGTACTTCTCTAAAGTCCTTTGTGGCCGTAGGGATAACGGGACACCTGGGAAATAGGTTTGTTTCCTTTGCTATTGCTAGAAGACGAAGTGCTGCATTTATACTAGTAAAGAACCTCAAAACATGTCTGGAGCTTGGGATTTCTATTTCCTATCACTTTAAATACATTCATAATTAGAAGTTTGCCTTCCTGAAGGAGTTTGCTCTCAGATGCATTTTTTAGAGCCGTGCATTTCTGGGGTGGCCCAAACCCAGAACACCTTCTCTGAGTGGGGACGACTCAGCCGCGCCCGTCAAGATGCATCATCTGCGCGCTTGGTTCATTCCAGGAAGAGTTAATTCCAGTGAATAACTTGAATTCCTTCCAGTGACAGCCTGGAGATGTGCAGACGATGCCCCGTGACCCGAGCGAGCGGCCCAGGCTGGAGCTCCCTGAGCCGCTGCAGCGCGTCTGCAGGCGGCAGCGTCGGAGCGCGTCTGCGGCGCAGGATGCTCCGCTCTTCCCAGCCTTCCCAGCCTTCCCAGCCTTCCCAGCCTCCCCAGCCTTCCCAGCCTCCCACGCTCCCGCCACAGGCTCAGGCAGAGCCGGGAGACGAACAGCAGCAGGCAGATGCTCCCCATGAAACAGCGGAGCCCTTTCGGCAGCGAGGTTTTTGGGCTCGCCCGCACAGCGCCCAGACGCGCCGAGCACCGCGCACGGCGGGCGGGGTGGGACGGGGCACAGCCGATGGGGCTCGAGGCAGGCCGGTCCTTCAGACTCCTGCTGATCCAGCTTCCACCTGGAACCGGCTCCTTACACGTTCTAAAGCGCCACCATTTCTCGAGAGCGAGGTTTCTCTTTTAGTTAAGATAGCTCTCTGCAGCAAAGTCACTTCGGCTGATGGTAGATCCGAAGAAGAACCATCAGTACCGTCCTGCCTAAGCTTTAGGTTCCACAGAACATCCCTGCAACATCGATTCAGGCATCTGAAGCCTCTTGCTGAGTATTTTGGAAGAGCCAGGCCTCTCAAAACCGGTCCCATAAATCACAGCAGGGAGCTGATTGCTCAGCCCTCAGTTTTCAAGCTGCTCGTTTAGGTCTACTGTCTTCCCTGAGCTGCTCCTGCTGGCATGAAGGGATTACGTTGGAGCAATTGGAAACTGGGTAAGGGAACTACAGAAAAGCCAGAGCAAAGCACAGTCTCAGCAGAGCAAACTTTGCTTGTGATACAACAAAACCTGTTCTTCCCTCTTCTCAAATACAGTAAGACCAGAATGTTACAAAAGCAAGAACTAGGTTGCTAAGACTACTATAAATTAACATCAACGCCTTCTCCTTAACACTTTCCCTCTTCAAAATCTAATTTCTGATCATATGAGTATTAATCTAAACTTTTCTGTCATGTTCCAGATTTAAAACATATGTAGGACTGTTCAGGTATTTCAAGAATTCATTTAAGAGGACATAGAATTGTTTATGTTGGAAAAGGTCTCTCAGATCATCAGGCATTGCTTTGCTCACAATTAATTTTTACAACCCACCATGCACAGTAGCAGGGACTTGGGATTTAGCAGGAAGGATTCATTTGTAAAGGATTGTTATCATTTTCTTTTCCCATTTCTTTTGCCTGTTGGGGAGTGGCTTGGACCAGGCATTGTTCTCTGGTATGCAGGTTATGTAATAGGTCTTTACACTTTTCTTGTTCACCGTGTATTTCTTCAGTGTAATAATAATAACAACATCTGAAAACCTCTGCAAAAAGGATCCTTCCCTGCAGGAAAGAGGACTGACAAAGTGAATTGGTCATACCTTCTTCCCAAAACAGGGTTAAGGTTATGCATGTTTGGAATCCTGTTAGTAAATTGCATTACATTATCTCCCTTTGCCACAGTTAAATTGCAAATTAACCCCCTTTGAAAGTGGGTCAGCTCACATCACCTGAAAGATCAGCCCTGGGTGATCAATCTTAATATCGTTATCAAGTAATCTGCAGAAAAGTGCTTGGCAGACAATGCACTTTGACTCCCTGCCCAGGGCTCCTGCTCTGTGATTAATGGTTGTGCTATTCCCCATTTGAGCCCTGATAAGTTACACCTGTCCACCACTTAGGCAGGCCTCATCTGGAATTCACGGAAGCACTAAAAATCACCAAAAGCCAAGGAGCAAAAGAGGAAAAATGTTCTCAGTACTCACAGGAAAAGTTCCTGGAAGTTCACATTTCAGACTCACTCTCTGACAAACATATCCTTTCAGTGCTTCCAATGTAATGTTTTCCAGATATGCACAACACTTTTTACGTGTACAGCTCTGACTTTGTATCTACCATTAAAGGAGATTTTTGCTATTATATTGTTATCTGGTTTGCCAAAAGAACAAAACCTAAAGACCAGTCTAAGTTAGGCTGCAGTCACCCAAGTACTGGCTGGTAAATCTGTGTAATGTGTGGACAGCGGATATTTGTGCGATGCTGTTTATTTAAACCACGTATTTTTGCCCCATAATATTTTCTCCAGAGGCTGCTGGCTGAATCGTTGTTGATTTACTGCCACATGTGAACCATCTCCTTTGACTGCTGCCAGTGCTGCTGTTCCCCTTGACACAGAAGGCCAGCAGCAGGCTCTCAGCTGCTCAGCATCTCTGCCTGCCCTTTAGGTGGGCTTTGTACACGACACTTGCTCAATTTTGGATTAAATGCAGCTGTGGCTATTATTAATGATTAACATAATTATGAGCTAGTTCCCTCAGCTTGTTGTTTCACGCCATGAAATGCTGGGTAGATAAAAAGGCTTAATGGCCTTAACACCTCCTTGGTTTTGACTGACTGCCAGCCCACCCCGTGTGGTACAGCATTTTGTGGGGTAAAATTCAGCTCTGGCTTAAAATGGAAGCAAAAATTGGGGGGCTGCACGTTACTGCCCTGGAGCAGAGACAAACTGGGGCGGCTCCAATAGTCTTGAACTGATATTGCCACAGGACCCCTTGCTGTGGCTTCGATGACACGTCGTAGAGAGCACCCGTCATGCAGAGGACGAATCGTAAAAATCAAAATATAACTTCCATGTCGACAAAAACCCAGAGCTGTTTGCTCCATCTGCGCCAGCATTCTCCGTAACGATGGATGGCAATGAACAACGCAAGGACAGGAACAGGGAGGAGTTTTACCTCATAATTAAATTCTGAGGCATCATATTGTTATGCACAGCTGCAGTTTGCTTTGTGTTGTTTTCCTGACAGATTATTTCCTGATGATTTTTCTCAAACAGCTCACTGGCTGGTGGTGCCATGTATTGGCATTTTACAACTACAGCCACACAGAGGGCAGAAGAGCCTACACCTACCCCATCCTCCAAAAAGCCCTTTTAAAATAAAGAATGTGACCGTTCAGAACTGGAAAAATATTTCCTCCGAAATCTTACCAAGCAAAATAATGGCTGGGTGCTTTCAAAGTAATTTTGGTGTTTTCTCAGGCCACACTTGGGTTAAGGCTCTCAGTAACTTAGTTCAGTGCTTTTCCTCTATGGAAGTCTATGGAAGCCAAACTGTCCAGCGACTTCAGCAAGATTTCAATGTCCAAGAGGAAATAAAGACCATTTCTTGGGCTTTCTTTGCTCTTTCAGGAACTCTTCAGGATCCTCTCTTATTGTTTTTGGTTTTAATATTTAAAGAAATGTTAATCAATCTCTCTGGAAGCCCTATAAAACTGAGTGTATGTCTGGCTGCAAAAAAAAAAAGTCAGCAGAAATTGTTTAGAAAGATAACATTCATGATACTCGGCTGACAGTTAACTTTTCAACAATTTCATAATTCCTTATTTCTCCAAGTTACACATTTCCCGCAGCCAAGAGATGACTAAAATGATTTAACTGAATTTCACAACTTTGCAGATAATAAATGAGAACAGCAGGCAAAATTGCAGCACAAAAAAACCCAAATATTTTTCCTCCCATCCTCAACAGGACTTTATCTCAGCAGCTTGCCACACAAAATTAAACAAACCTTCCCAGCACAAAAACACAGTGTGAATCTCGTGATTTTTAAATTAAGGTATGTGAGGAGTTTGTTTTGCTTATCTAAATCCCCTTCGAGGGTTTTTACGAAACTCAAGTGCCCCGTGAAAACTTCTTGCTGCAACACCGAAAGGACTTTGCCTTGCGTGTGCTGGAGAAGGGGGTTTTAAATGCAGAGAGATGGTCCTGCAAGATTTATTCACCAGAATTTGGAGGTAAATGTGCAGAAATGCCCCTGCCCTCCCACGGAGTGGTGGCTCTCATCAGAACCCAGCAGGTCCTCGTGTGGTGGGAGGGGGGGAGGAATTGCGCGTTGTACCGGCATGAGAAGGGAGGCAGGAAATCCAAGGGCAAAACACATGGAGGAGGCTCAGCTTCCCGACCTGCTCTCCCCAGGACCGAGGAGAAGGGCTGGGACTGCCACGGATGCCCAGATGGAGGAGGGAGAAGCTCCCGTGGAGTGGCTGAGCAAGGAGCGAGACTCCCTCGTGCCAGCCCTCTCTCCAGCCGTGGGCTGGGGATCCGAACCATCTGTGCTAGATCCCCACAGCAATCATCCAATATTTCAGCTGGCCGTGAAGCTGGAAACAAACAGCAAAAGGGATGAAGTGTAGCAAAAGCCAAAGGAGTGGCAAAACAAATTTAAACGGCTGGAGAAAACAGAGCAAATGCAGAATAAATATGGTTTTAATATCTCCTTGCACCCGTGATTTGACAGGCAAAACCAAGAATGACTCAGATATTTTTAAAAAAAATTTAAAAACCAAGCTGTTACTCACAAATCACTTGATTTTATTATTCTAGGGATCCTTTGGTTTTATGATGTTGTGTACACACTTCATAGAGGGATGGCTTTCTTTTGCACAGAAGCCCAACAACCATGCAAGCCTTCCCATAACCTGCACCTATACCATGACCAGTTTTGGTGGCTACAAAAAGAGTTTTCATAATATACCATTTAATTTGTAGCTACTGGGGAGTAGAAGGGTTATTTCTTTAACATTTTTTCAAGAGAAGGTAGGGCAGGAGTGCTTATTGCTCTTCTGTATTCTCACCCACTTCCCACCCCAGGACATTTCATTGTCAGTGTTGGATACTTCATTTGTTTTGAGGTTCTTGTTTGGTTTTTGATGGGTTTTTTTTTGTTGTTGTTTGTTTGTTTCTTTGCTTGCTTGCTTGTTTTGTTTGACAGTTTAAAGGCTCCTTAACTTTAGTATCACAATGAGGTAAAACAAAGTTTTGGCCTCAGGGCATAACTCCACTGACTCCAGTGGAAGACCAGCAAAGATCGATCTGTTCTGAAGCATTCTTTAAAAAATAAATTAATTAAACTATCACGTAACTTTTATGTGAGTTGTAAATCCAAGGTATTGGAGCCCACAAAAACCCCATGCAACCAAATTATAAAAGGAGGAATTATGTAAAACCCCATGAATCCTGATACGGGCTGTAATTCCAAGGTGGATCAGCTTTTTTTGCCTGCAATTTCAAAAGTTCTCTTTTCATTTGGATCCCCTTAGGGCAACACAAATACTTTTTTCTTCTTCTCTGGTTAAACAGTTTATGCTTGTCTCACTTCCTAGAGCTACAACATGCAAAAACTGGATCTCCTTCATTAAAAATAAACAGGAATTCTCTACAACAATACTCTGCTTTTGCCTCAGAATAAAACCAGGAGAGGATTGCTACTTCACGTTACCTGACACTGCTTCAAGCAACCTGGTCTGGTGGAAGTCGTCCCTGCCCATGGCAGGAGGGGTGGAAAAAGGTGAATTTTAAGGTCCCTTCTGATCCAAGCCATTCTATGATTCTACTAAGAATTAGAGAACTGGTACATTACATCAATTTCTGTCTTTTGCTAGCTCTGCTCAGTCTGTGTTTTGACCCTGGATATATTGTAAGCATGTTAAACCGTGAGCAAACGTGACTAATTTAATGGTAAAACACTACAAAATCAGCCATTCCAAAGAAAATGTGAGGTGGAAAAAAGCAGCTCATCCGTCCTAGGAAGCACTGGAGAGGTGAGAGTCTGTGGAAGGAGGTGGTGGAGATGTTCTGCTTTTAGATCATGGAACCATAACAAAAAGTCAGCGTTTCAGGCCACCCACCCCTTGGCTCTGACCTCCCCTGTCTGCCATCAACCTACATCTGTGGCAGGATATATTTTTAAGCTGTCCTAGAATGATGTCATGCAGTCATCAAACAACTGTAAATATGGTTCTTGTCTTCACCAATTAGCTTTTATACCAGACAAGAGCTTTTAACCCAGCCAGTGACGTGATCAGAGGGGAAAGGGCTTTAACAAGGAGAGAATAAATCTTGGGCACTTCAAACGCAACGCAGGTTTAAGTGCAAATCTTGAGTGCCTTAAAAGCAGAACCACAACTTAAGCATTACTAGAAAAAGAGCTGGGAGAAGGGAGAATTCTCTTCACAAAACAATATCAGCATGGGGACAGTATGATCCTTGAAAAGTTTAATGGGGAAGCACTAAAGGAATAGCTCATAGTTCTACCACAAAAAAAGGCAGGTAAGTTACGCTTCTGGTGTCTTAGATCCTAGATAAAACTTGATTCTATCCATTTGTCTCCTGGAATATTAAGGCAGCAGTGGGTTCAACTACTTCAGTTTCCATCACTTACAGCAAAATTTTCTCCACTTGCAAAGAATTGAGGTGCTGTGAGGGCAGGGGAGGAGAAGGGAAGGATTATGCTAAAGGGAATATACAAAGTTATAAAGATTTTGTTTTCATATAGGTATAGAAGCATAAAACAAGCATTGGAAAATAACAGAAACTGAACCACAGCTACTTTATATATATTCCAGTGTTGTTTCTCCTGTGAGAGGGGTCCTGATGTATTCCTCATCTGCTCCACAGATCATTTTAATTAAAGCACTAACAGACCGAACAAACAGACTGAGGGGCTTTTTAAAGGGATACAGGGAAGGGGGCGGGATGGCATAGCAGGGACCTATAGGAAGAGGGGAAAGGTGGGACAGGTCTGGTTACCTTTCCTTAGGAGATACAAGGGGTGTCTGTCAACTGTCCGTCAGGCAGACCGAGCCCCCCTCAGATCCTAGGAATTCAAAGGCAGAAGCCGTCCTCCCAGAAGGGGTATTACTCTTTGGAACCAGCCCACCAAACCTCTTTTTCTGGGCTCTGTGGCCACCTGGTTATTCTTGTGTTTGGTTCATTCACCACAACAGGTAACAGCAGAAATCTCACCTTGGCAGAAATGGATTTCAGCAGAAAATGGCAGAAAAGTGGATTTTGTAGCTGTCAAAAAATACCCAACTACTCTGTCACGTTTCCCCAGCTGTTGCTCCAAGGAAGTTGTGTTTTCTCTCTACCACTGAAAAGGCTGCTGCAGGGCTACAGAAAAACATGCTCAGATGATTATTTTCACATTTTCAAGTACACGGGAAATCCTCACATTCTACACATTTCCCCATTTCCCAAGCAATTGGATTTTGGTAGGTGATTCATGTAACAGTGGCTTCAGCTTAACCCCTTTGAGTGCATCCATCATTTTGGTCAGGATCATAAGTAATGGTACCTCTCAAAAACTAAATACCATACTTGAGTGAAACACTCATCTGTTATGTACATGTTTTCCATCCAAATAGCTTCACCTAATAACTCATGAAAGCCTTTAGTAGAGGAAAATGATGAGATTAAACATGATGCTTTTTGATACACTTGCTCCCTTCCATCCCAGAAGAAGAGTATTAGTTAAAGCCATTCATTTTGTCTAAAGGGATCTCTATAATGCTTCATCTGCTAAACAATTTCATTAAACTCTCCATCCCTGGTGGAAATGAGGTGCAATTTAAAGCAGCCAGGCATTTTAGCTGCCCTTATCACTGCGGGGGTGCAGCAAATCCATATTTATTCAGTCTAACATCAATTAGATGATCTATATGTTACAGGACCTCCCAGGATGTGGCCCATGAGGCTGGACTCGTGAAGGACCAAGTGGTGTCCTCTCAGCACTGCCGTTTGTCACAGCATTTGTGCATGCTGGTACCAGACAAATCCTGACCCGCGATAATTACAGCTGCAGATGAAAAACCATTTCAAACCAACAGGCCCATGTCACCACCAAATCTCAAGCCCCATGCTTTGCTCCTTTACAGGCACTGGTTTCAGAAGGCTGGAGAAGGGATGAGGCAGCTTTCATCACACCAAGCAAATTAGGGAATACTTTTCCTGCCAAACTGAGAATGCAGAGGTGGAAATCTCTCTGCTGTGGTACGAACACCCAGAATTCTGGCATTACCAACATTTTCAGAGGCTGACTTGCTTTGAAAAAGTAGGTTATAACATCGTGTAAGGAAGGTTCAGGAGGTACTTGCTGATGGTTTTGAAGACAGACAGTGTTAAATATTATGCCTTCCATAGACAACATATGAGTAGCCAAGTAACTCTGCCTCCAAAAATCATGGTGTGCTGAGCATACATCAGAAGTTAAATTTTACTTGAACTGTGAAGATACTGCATCCTTCAGCTCATAAAACAGCAGGAAACAATGTGTTCTGGAAAAAAAAAAACAAACCTGTGGGAAATCCAGCCGTCTGCTTTGCATAAAATGGGTCCAGCACACATAGGTATTGGCCGTACCAGTGCCATGGGCAGGCTTGCACAAAACAGAGGCGTTTTTGGGGTCCAGGCAGTTCACACTCCCCTCCTAACACCCAACTGCTCATCCAGCCCTTTTACCCAGCTCGTTCTCCTGGCATGCACCACTTTGGGAGGCAGAAGAGGGATCAGCTCCCCACGAGGNGCAGCAGGAAACCATGTGTTCTGGAAAAAAAACCCAAACCTGTTGGAAATCCAGCTGTCTGCCTTGCATAAAATGGGTCCAGCACACATAGGTATTGGCCGTACCAGTGCCATGGGCAGGCTTGCACAAAACAGAGGCGTTTTTGGGGTCCAGGCAGTTCACACTCCCCTCCTAACACCCAACTGCTCATCCAGCCCTTTTACCCAGCTCGTTCTCCTGGCATGCACCACTTTGGGAGGCAGAAGAGGGATCAGCTCCCCACGAGGAGGCTGCTGGATAGGGAAACCTGCTGCAGCAGAGAAGCTATAGATCAGAGGAGGGAAAAAAGAACTCTGCTCCCTAGTTATAATCCCTGCAGGGTCTAGGGCTGTTCAAATATTCTCATACCATTGCTGCAGGGCCTGTTTTGGGTTGGGGGTTTTTTTTCCTTTTCTCTCTGTAAATCAAATGCATTTTTTCGTCTCTGCTTCCAGTTTGAAGTACACAGAAAGTTTTCATGATGCCCACACAAACGTTTCCATACTGAATATTTAAATACAGGAGCGGAATCCACATCAGTTATTACAGCAAATCATGCCCTCATGAGGATGCACAGTGCTTCAGAATCCAGCAAACAAAGTTTCAGCCAAGTGAAGTTTTATAAAGGATGGAAATGCCACGCTGGAACACACTGTAGTTTTATTCTAGTGAGTGCCTGTGGCAGTAGGACTTGACCAAATCCTGTATCAGTCAGACCTGCCTCAAGGAGAGCACCCACATCTTCAGCAGCACCCTGACAGAGGCAGCCCTCTTCCACCCACCCATAGACAAAAGGGCTCTTTGACTCAAAATGCAATGTGGCTGCACAACGGAGCGCTAATGACCCCAGAAAGCTTCTGAAGGTGCTACAGATAAATAATTCCAACCAGGGATTAGCAATAGGAGCTTCTCCATGTTTCTCAATAGCTGAGCACAGCTGGCAAAAAGTAGGTTTGGGAGAGGGGAGTTATTCCTGAAGAAACAGAATAAGGAAGTCTTTAGAAAAGCTAAAGGTACAACGACTGAAAAATGCTCCGAAAATACTGAAAATAACAGAGTTCAAGGAAAGCAGAACAACAAGACAGGAGCTATGCATTTGCACACACATTTTCTTTTTTGAAACCCTCAATCCAGAGAGAAAAAGCTATTCTCAAAAAATAGCGTTCACCACGGCTCCTGCCCTGATTTTTAGGATGCTGGCTGGAGGCAGCACTGAGCAGGGCACCGTGACACCCAGAGCTCCAGCCCAAGGACATTCCCACTGCAACTCGGTGGAAGCAAAGTTTTTACCTTCGTGCAACATGTGTAATATATTATGACATAATTTTCTACCTGCAACACTTCTGAAACATTATTTGACATAATTCTCCTGTATTATCTGTCTAGGATCACCCTCTCGTTCCTCATAGGCATCATCTCGCAGAATGAGTTCCAGAATCAAACTCTGATCTCAGTACGGGTGTATTATTGCTCTGTGTGGAACAGAGATGCTGTTTGAGGATACAAGAGAGGCTCATACTGTAGCTGTACAAGCTCTTTCATATCCGCGCCTTTCAATCAGAAAAAGGAAAGAACTTTTCTTTTCCAGATGCCTTTCAGCTGCCAATACCCTGACAAACACTGAGCAGCACACCTATTTCCCTCAGATCCCATGCCCTGAACCTGTCCCTGAGGTCTGACACTGTTAACACACACCTCTGTCACAAGGGTGAACCCCCAATACACACGGGATCTCAAACCCAGGGACACGTTCCCGGTCCTACAGCAGGGAGTAAGGGCCACTAAAGCTCTTTCACTCTGCAGTATTTTCTGTCTTGTTTCTGAAAGCTTTCAGACCCAAATCCATGCCCTCCCTGCCCCCCCACCAGGCACCACAAGCTACCTACCTTAGAAGACACAGGCTGTGTGAGCAGTGAGCCAGGAAACATAGGACTGTCCAGGCACGAAACAGATCACGTTCTGAAATCAGCTGATTCGCATCCCGAAATCCCCAGCTGTAGCTGAAGCTGCCCTGGAATGAGGAATGTTCTGCCAAAGGTCACAGAGCCACCAGAGGTGCCCTTTTGCACCAGCCTCTGTGCCTGCATCCCTCTGCCCAGCTCCTCACGGGATCTTTTCTTCTGCTCTCCTTATGTTTAACCTCTTCTTGCCTTTGGCTGTCTTCTGCTTTATTCCATGAGCCACCCTGTCCCATTCCCTGCGGTTTCTGTGTCTAACTGAAGGGTGAAAGCACCTCTGAAACATCAGGATCTTACACTGTAAATCAAGACAACCTGTCCTTCTGCCTCCCAAGTTTGTGTGGTGTATATTTCCTGTACCACATTTAGTTACATACATAAGATTGTTACACGTGTTTAGTGTAATACACTAATGAAACCCCTGTCTCCTTTATTAATGTCCCTTCCACTCACTCTTCTTGCTTTGCTTCCCACTCTGTGTTCCCTCTAGGTGGAGGAAGGAAGCTGTTTTGGGGGTTGTTTTTCCTCATAGAGAAGTCCAGGTTCCACCTGCACAATGTTTCTGTCATTTTTTGACAGATAGTGAAGATAGCAGAATTTATATCAGTCAAAGTTTAACAAGAATTCAAGATTTCTTATGTGCAAGAATCCCATATAAATGGAAGCCTATCACGTAAATCTTCAGTGAAGTCGGATTCCCACATTTTAAACACTGAATATTTTCTGAAAGGGAGAAAGCTTTCCTCCCCATAATCAGAACTCCATGGCAATTGTTGAATCTACCGAAATGAAGCACGGAGCCACTAAAACACTTCATTATTCCTTCTGAGCACTGTTCAAATACCAGTATTTACCTCTGAGGCTGTAACAAAATTGCATGTTTCTGCCCTGGCAGGAAGAGCCTTCCAGAGTCAATATTCATATTGCTGTGGGGAAACACATTTAATCTCCGCATAAGCTCTCCATAATGTTATTATTATTATTATTTATAAGACAATATATTGGGTAAATAGCAGCAGCTCCATCTATGTGTGGTGCTAACGGGGAGCTGGTTCCAGAGAGCAGGGATTTGTAAAATCAGCCTTCTGAAAATGAAGGTAGGAGCACAGCAGCACCTCACTGCTCAAGCAGAGCCCCAGAGAACCACCCTTTGAACCTCCTCCTCAAGTTCCACACGAGCCCCTGGGCTTAGCACCAAGCTGTCCCCTCTCTCCGGTTCATACACATGGTTTTTACTGAATTAAATATCATCTCCAAGCACGAACAGGAGAGGTTTTAATTTAGGAACCACAGAAGCACAGAGCTGGAAGGAAATGCACTTTCCAGAGGAGTACAGTTATCTAGACCAACAAACCTGGGAAAGAATTGTAGGGAAGGGTGGTGCCTCACAATGCATTCACACAGATGCACGAAGGTGAGGCGTGCCAAAGGCTTTACAGACTTCTTGACAGAAAACACTGATTTATTGACTATTCCTGATGGCGATATCATATCAATCACATCCTTTTTCTCTAATTAAAGGTTTTATATTTCAATAGCACCGTAATCATAAGTAAAAAAGGAAAAAAAAGGGATAGAAAATTAAGGCCAGCCTGCTTGGAATGTACAAGAAGTTAAGTGTTTGTTACAGCAATTTTATGCAGTAGGAGTTATTAATTTGGCAATTCGATTGCTCAAGGGCTGTGTCATTAGTAATCAGGTGATTATAATGAAACAAATGCTCTCAGTTGTGGAGTTAGACAATGAAACAGCCCTAAAGTGCAAAAAACAGAATTATAATGTTTATATTTTCCTCAAATTTCTGCTATAAAGTCAGTGCGTAGACTAAATTTTGGTAGCAACTTCTTCTTTTAGATCTGTATCGTATGTGCCTGCCTTCACTTTTTATTATTACTGTAAAAACTGCATCATAAAAAGGACAGAGGAGAAATAAAGCTGGAAAATTCAATGAAGTACAAACCATATATTTTTGCTTTCAATGTGTTATCCTCTCTAAAATTACGCTCTCCCATTAAACTAGCAGAGGGCTGTCACTGCATTGCCTTAGAATAATAAAAGTGTGCAGAGGAGCCATGTCTGCTTAATTGTCATACTTTCCAAAAAGCAATCATGCTCAATTTAAAGGGCAGTAAAACTTCAGCAGGCTTGGTCCCCATACTTAGAGGCATGTGAGGGATTTTTTTCCTGCTGTAGCATCTCAGATCCTCTCCGTTTTGGAGACTCTTCTTTCCTTTCAAATGTGACAAAAAAGTTAGAAATCCCCAAAGCTTCCATGCGCTTTCTACCCATGCCAGATGGTGTAATAAAATAAAGTACCTATCATGAAATCACTTAGGTTGGAAAAGACCTTCAAATCCTCAAGTCCAACCATAAATCTGACCCATCCCTGCAACCCTCCCTGCTCTTGGAGCCTTTGACAATATCTCCGACAGAAATATGCTCAGGTTTTGGTTTCAGGTTTTATTCTCTACTGATACAGTGAAGCACCAGGAAATACACATTTTAATTCCAGGTTAAAATGAAAGAAATCTTAAACAGGCAGTTGTTTTTTCTCACATATACAAGGGATTTCATAAAACACCTAATGAAGAAGCTGAAAGAGCAGTGCCCTGAGGAAAAGGCAACAACTGGATGTGAAAGTTTGAGAAAGAAAGATCTCAATACCAATATTGTTTCATGGTTCTCTCCTTAAAAATATTACAGGAACTCTGAGAAGTTATCTGCTGGACACAACAATTCATTCTTCTAGCAGCAGACCATTCTTTAAATTCATTGTGTTATTCCACTACCATATGGCAGGCAACTGAAGACATAGTGCAATAAAAATTTTTTTAAAGGAAGGTTCCTATGAAAATTTGAAAGAGAATATCAGATCATATAGTGTCGAAAACTATTATGTTTTAAATTATCTATACTTTTTAATAAAAATTATAACCTTAATCTAGATTTGAACAAAGCTAATATAAAAAGCAAATATGATCCTTTACGATCACTATTGTCTGCTTCTTTTCTTATGGAATAGGGACATATTCATCCAGTTTAGAGATGAAAAACTTTGAGGAAAACCACTTCAAGACCAAAGAGTAAGACTCCTGGATTCTTGACTTAATTCAGCCTATGTCTACTGGGAAAAAGGGCAAAAAGAGGGTGTCCGTCCAGTAAAATAAAAACACTACTATAAAGTAGCAGCCATCTGTTTTGGGTTGTTACTTCAGTTTATGAATAAATATAGCATCAACTGAATAGCTGAGCAGAAATTAAAATCTTACATGAACAAAAAGGATTTGGATCATACCTCCAGACTTCTGTCAGATGATAAATGAGCCAGTTTCTGAAGGCTGGGAGAGCAGAGGGAAACACATATGCTGAACAATCCCTGAGACAAAGGAAGCTAAACTCAGATTACTTCAATTTTCTGAAAGGTTTCAGCAAAGGTTACACAGGATTTCAAATATAGAAAGTAAATAGGACAAGAAGTGGCATTATTGCTGGCATTTCTAGCATTTACTAATTTGGATATGTAAACACTGGGAAACCGCTGCATAATTTCACTATTTAAATCCATTGATGGAAGGTGCATTGACATTTTTGGTCAGTCAATTTGCTTTTAGTTCAGCAATAAGGTTTCTTCAAATTCTGCTAAGAACTGCATGGGAAAAAATGGAAGAAGAACAGATGATTTGTAATTCCGCCTTCTGTTGAAGATGGGTGATTTTTTTTTCCTACTCTGTCAAGGAAAAAGAGAAGAAGATAATGGTTAGAGCACACTGCAGTGACACAGTGCCTAGGTTCTTTCTCTAGGACTTTTTTTTGGCGTAGGGTCTTGAACAGGTCACCATTGTGACCACAGTTCAGATACTCTTCATTCCTGTTTGACATGTGGAAGGTCTTAAGTAGGACACTCAAATATAAGAGAAGTCTTGGAACAAGAGGTACAAAAACCCTGAGATATACTTGTTTGTTACATTATTTGTAAAGGCAACAGCTCTCAGTATATGGCAAACAAAGTGAAACTAAGAGTCCCTTGATGCTAAGGAAAAACAGGCAATGTTCTCCTCATTTATTTAAAAAAAAAAAAAAACAAAATAAAAACAAGAAAACCAAAAGCCTGACAAAATGTATTACTCCTACAGAATGAGGCAAATTTTGTGAAGTTTGGAGATCAGTTGTCTCAGTAATGCAGAGCTTATTGTCTTTCCAGCTCATAGTTTAAAAAGGTCATTTGTATGATTTTCTTTGATCTCCGTAGATTGTCCGTCTTTCTGTCAGAGCCTATTGGAAATTTTGCTGATGAGATAATTGTAAAATTAATAGATTCAACATGAAACTTGATTAAAAACAGCCCACTGGATTTCAAGAGCAGAAACACAATAAATACTCAGTTGTCTTGCTGGAATTCATCTAATTTGAGGGGGAATACGTTGTATAAAGACTGTATCGACTGTCCTCAGGAAATTCTGTTAGGTTCACAGAAGGAAATTTCCTTTTAATGAACCCATGAGGGTCTGGGCTGGAGGAAAAGTCCCAAAGAGACAGGGCATCTGGCAAAATATCATTTGTAGGCTTTTTGTTACCACCCAGACCATCCTGAATGTGTGCATTTTCAGAGCGTGGAACAGATCATGCATTTTTGTATCCGGGGAGGGGGGGAAAAGAAGAAAATTGAAGTAATCCCCAACGCTTTCATTTCTAATTCGTCAGATTTTCTTGGCATAAAGTAGATAATAAATCATGACCCAAAAGTTTTTTTCACTCAAGATGCCTCTTCTGAAGGGTCCTTTCCTTCTGATTAAAGACTCGAATCGTTAAATTGCCCTGATTACAAACTGCCGACCGACTCAGGGCACCGGAGCGTTCTGGAGAAGTTCATCAGCACGGCCCAAACCCCGCGGGGTGCTGAGGGACGCGACAAAGGCACTGGGGCACGGGTGGTGCCACCAAAACCCAGCCAAGGCTGCGTCTGTCGCTGACCGCTTGACCGGCCGGTGGCCCAGCCGGCGACTAGCTTCCAGTGTCCCGGTGGCGAGCGGGTGAGAAGCTTTGTGTCTGGTGCAAGCTCCTGCTGGAGCTGTCTGCGTCTGGGCTCACAGGTGAGCTGGCAGCAGTCGATGGGAACTGCAGCGATCGGCAGAGGCCAGGGAGGAAAGAGAGACTCTATGTTGCAGCACGCAAGTCTTTATTCCCAACCCGGAGGTCAGGAGGCCAGGATGAGGAGCAACAAAAGAGCGCAGAATGACAGTTACACTGTCTTTTAAGGTAGGGGAGGAGAAGGGAGGAACAAAGAGATAAACCAATAGGGAGAAGACAAAAGGTGTCAGATATACCATAAAAGGAACAATAGGGAGGGTTTAATTACAATAGACCAATGGAGATCACAGAACAACAGAACTTTCCGGAACTTAATTGACTACACAACAAGGATATACATAAACATGAAGGGTAGAACCAGTGGGTAACTAAAGAAAAAAGATGTTTCTGGAATGAGGGAGGAATAACTAGATGGAATGACACCCAGGAGGCTTGGTGCCACCCACTGTATGCCTTTGTCCATTCTTAGCCCAAAGGTGGGCTGGACCACCACAACATGGGCCCGTTCTTCCTCCCACAGGCAGCCCCTTCAGCTGAGGCGGTGTTTTCAGCCCCGCAGAGAGTTCACCTTTGGCTTGGAATCACACGGCCTGTTCTTTTCCGAGGGGAACCCATCCCCGTGCACCCTGCGAGCCGTGTTCCACCAGACACGGCCCGCGCTGATGGCAGCAGAGGCAAGGAGTCCATCTTTCCTCAAACAGCGTTTTTGGAAAAGTCGAGGCAGGCTGTTTGTTCTGGCTGCAGCCTCCTGTCCACGAGCCTAAGCTTTCCCCTTCAGCTGGCTCTTAGCAGCAGGCATGCAAGCGGGAATCATGTTGTGAACAAACAGTCCGACTGCTGCAAGCCTACTCTGCATGTTATATAAAAAATACAAATTAGCATCTGATTCTTCTATATATAATGGAAGCAAATTGCCTGGAAGAAATCCTGCAGCTACCCACTTTACAATTTACTTAAGACAAACATTTACTTACAGGCAGGAACAACACAGAGATTTTTTGACGAAGGTGACTGTGGAACTGCTGGAGTCTGTACAAGGAAAGGCTGGTACCAAGGAAGACAAACGCACATTTACAGAAGGAACTCTTATATTACAACTATGTGAATTATGGAGTCTCAGTATCTGGGTTTAGCTGTAATAATACTTTTGACATCGCTGTAACACTTGACGAAACCCTCTTTTATTAAGGAAAGAACTGAAATCATTTTAGTCCTTGAAACAAAAATCCTGTGCCAAACAAAGTTTTCTTTGAACAAAAAAGGAGAACAAAAGACTCCATAAACCCTCTCAATGATTCTGTTTCTGCCAGCCTGACTTACAGGAAAGGCCTTCAGACACATCAGCCAGGCACAGCCAGCAGAGGGGAAGCAAAGGAAAGATTAAGAAGGTCCCGGTGACTTTGCTTCCAGATCCCAGCAGGAAAACCACAGCACAGCCAGGACATTGTGTGTGCACAGACACACAACCTGCTGCATCTAGTTTTTCGATCAACTAAGCTTACTCTGAGTGTAGGCCATTTGAGCCACACATATAAGACTAAGATGAAAATAAGCAAAATATAAAAAAAAATTTAAAACCCCAACAAACCCCCCCAAAAAAACAAAACTCCCACTCAAGCTCATTTCATATTTTCACATATGACTATCCTACTAATAAATACATTTTTAAAGGAACAGTTAGAGTAAATATTACCAACCTTCATCTCTCTATGTGCTGAATTATGTACTCCATTTTTTTACATTTAATTTTAGTGCGGATCTATAAGGGAAAGTTGGTAAACACAATTTATTATACAGAAACAAAGATGAAAAGGGATTACAGTGTACTTTCACATTAGCAGCCATCTGAGCACAAGCACATTAGAATAACTCTATTCCATTAGATCCTAAACCCATCTCCTCCTGTCTCCTGCCTCCAGCACTGGGTAACCAGGGATGGGAAAAGTGTTCAGGCTGTGCTGCTTTCTCCAGCACGCCCTGCCAGCCTTGCCTGTGTAACAAGGAAAAGAATAATGACATAGCTGGGCTTTCTCCGCACTGACGAGTGACATCTTGGATTTAAAATGCTGCAGAATATTATCCCCAGGCTTTAACAGTCCCTGTTTTTTGCATTTCACACATCTAACTTCCCATACATACACTTGGAGCAGAAACCCAAAGAGATGTGAACTGTGTATTATTAAAAAACCTAATTTTTGGCTAAGGGTCAATATCTTCTTACAGGCTGTGTTTCAGCTGGAGATACAAAGGTATTTAAAATAAAGAGCTGATCAGCACGTCAGGCTAGGCTTGTATCTGTCTCAGGGTTCATCCACATAAAGTTTAGTATGTTAACAGAGGCCAATGATAGCACAGTAAAGATTACATATCCCCTGCTCAAAAAAAACCAAAAAAAAGCAACATCAGTTTCACTAAACCAGGAGAAAGTCCTGCCTTTTCCGTTTTCCTCATTCTTTTTGGTTTCTTTTTAGTTGTAAGACACTGTCACTGAACTTTATATATCACGTCACATCACTTCATTTAAGGGAACCCGAGAGGAAGAGTGAACATTAGGAAGTTTATGCATTCACTCATGCGTCTGTAAAGCATTGAAATACTGCACACTCATCGAGATGGACACAGGTAGAGTGGTTAATTTTTTTACTTTTTTCCTCCTGTGCACTAATCCCATGGAAATCTCCAGCAAATTACAGGCATGGGCATGGATACACACTAGCAGGCAAAAGGCTGAAACCTCCAGAATTCGGTGTAAAGCAGCAGGTTCCAAACACAACTGCTCAGCACCAAGAGTCAGAGGTGTGGGCCGGCTGCGGGCTCGTGTCCTGCGTTGCCATGGCTTTGGAGAGAGCAGAGAGTTCTGCACAGGCTGAAAGGGTTTCTGCCTGCTGCACGAGCCAACAGTCTGTCCAGGGCTGCTGCTGACAATTCTCAGCAGTAAAAGTAGCTGTTAAATCTTGAATTAGTTTGAAGTCAGGCTCATTAAATTCGGAAATGAGCTACAAAGATGTTTTCAAAAAGGATGAGCAAGTGAGTCAATTTTTAATTACTTATCAAGGAGGGGTTTTCAGTAGAGGTCGTCTTTGCAACTATGCAAAGCAATAAATATAACAGATTTACAGCTGGTTTTGTTTTCATGACAAACACTCAGGATTTGAAGGGAGTACAGACATCAAAAATGGCTTGCTTTGACCAATATTTATGTAATATTCTGTCTTCCAGCACACAGGCAGAAAAAAGCAGGAACATAACATTCTCTTCTTCTTAAAGGAAATAATCCGTGTATTTACATTCAAACAAAAATAATGAGACCTTCTGTTCAAGTCATCTTAAAACTTCCTTACACTCCAACCGTACAAAGACAGGCTTTGATCAGATTCTGGCACTTGTGCAGCGAGTTCAGCTGCTGGAAGATTCTGCAGGGCGCTGCCTGTAGCTCTCCTCGCTCATTCCCACATTTAATCCGCCCACATCGATCCAAGGAACGCGAATCAATAGCCAAAAAGTGATGGGCTGAAATCTTCGCCCTGGCCACCGCGTTTTCCGGCATCCAGCGCTGTAGGGTCTGGCTTGCCTTGGGTCTGGAGCTTGCCCTGGGTGCCTTGGACCCCGAGTTTGCCCTGCCGTTGTTTCCAAGCAGAGGGCATCGCTGCCTGGCAGGAACAGCGGTGCCGCATGGAGCAGATGCCCATACCACCTGCAGTGAATTTTGGGATGTGATTTCCTTCCGCTGCCACCAGGCTGCCGCACTGCCCGCTGCTTTGCTCTGCCTTGGCCTGTCGTTCCAGGCAGCCACCCTCACAGGACAGCGGCGTCTGGTCGAGATAGGGTCACTTCTGGCCCGAAGCTGTTTGCAACAAGCAGTCTCTGGGCTATAGTTCGGCAGGAGCAGAGACAAGGAGGAAAGAGTTGGAATTTCTGTAGCTTTATTCCACGTTTATTTTCTTGAAGGGGAGCTCACAGAAAGACCTCTTAACTCTTTGGTTACATGTTTCTATAGGGTTACAAAGTGAGAGAGGTATAACAGAGATAGCCAATCCAAAGGTGACACGCGTGACACAGAACTAATAGAAACAGCTCAGGGGAGGAACTTTGCCTAAGTTACAAATGGTAGTACAGCTCAAGATAGTCTTGAAACACACTGTCCTGTGAGAGGCCTGAATCTCTGAAACAAAGAGAGGAGGCAGGCACGGGTGACCTCAGGGGTTAAGAATTTTCATGCTGTGGACTCTCCTTTGAACCTATCCTCTGAGGCAGAGTCTGGTGCAGTGAAATGAACCCATTCTGAATCACCCAAGAGAGTCTAGGTCACTGCAACACCAGGCAATTCTCATTTTCTTCCACAGGCAATCCAGAAATCCTCTACCCGGTGCCTACCACCAGTTGTCTCTGTGATCAGGAGACTTTAATGCACCCTGAAATGAAAATAACGCACAACACACAAACGCCTACTCTCAAAATCTTGGCTCTGGCTTTATCTGGCTTTCACAACACCACAAGTAGCTTTTAATGCATTTGAGTGTGACCAGAGGACATCTTTGCACCCGCTAAGCCCTTCACACAGCCATCATCCCAGGACCAGATGGCTCTTGACCTCCAGCATGCCACCAGCACCAAAGTTGGACTGCCACAACCTGCCAGCACCAGAGTCCTCTGCACAAGGCAGCAGAGCACATCAGACCCACCATAGAGCAGCACTGGGTGGTTGCTTTCAGCAGATGACAGGGTATTTTTATTTCCAGAACAACAGAAAATGGAGATTTTGAGGCTAAGGGAAAGCATGTCAAAACAAGAACCTTTTGCTTCTGAGTAATTCTTTTCGCTAAAGCTAGATCAGCTTCAATAACAAATAACTGGGGAAAAGAGACTTCCAGCAAACCTAGGAAAGATGTGACATGACACCCCAGCAGAGAAAAAGAAGTGATCTGTGAGAGAATGGAGAAGGGAACATTTTACATTTTTAGATGTTATTATATTACACGTAGAATACATTCTAATTCTATTACACGGCTGAGCACCCTGACTGTGCCAAAGTGGGGTTTAACCCTAACTTTCAATCCTTCCCTCTTTTGAACATGCAAAGGATTGGTATCCTTACTCCAGAGCCTGAAATCTGGGTGTAAGTGCTCGCACTCCGCAGAGGGATTGCAGAACGTATCAGCACCGACAATGCTGTCTGCCACGCTGGTGAAACATCCCCACATATTCTGAAATGCACTTCCATGACAGACTGGCTTCGCAAGGCCAAAACCAGTTTAGTTGATTATCTCCAGTACATATTCCCTCAGCACTCAAAAGATTTCAAAACCTGACAGCCTATTACTGAGAAGTAGATCCTTTCTGATGAGGACATCTAAGACTCTCAATTTGGAATATTTTCTGAGTTACTAAAATTAAAAGCATTGAGAATGAAAAGTTTCAATTAAGTCAATCTTCAGTTTAACATTTAACGTTGTCAATTTTTATACCCTGAACCAAAAAATGTAACAAAATCATGTAAAAGAAAATAATAGTTAACTAGCAGAACTTAGCTGTAAATACCATGACAATTTGCAATGCTACTGTGGTTTGGCAAATATAATCTGTTGATAAAGTTCTCCCTTATGAAGTAGCCTGTGTGGAAAAAAAAATCATGGAGTGATTAATTAAAAAACATATCAATAAATAACTTAAAAGATATTCTAAATTCAAAACTAAGTACTGATCATATTGCCTCTCACTGCTAGAAAATCTGAAGAAGCTGCCAGAAAACAAATACACTTTTACCCTTTTAAGGGTGAGCTTTGCCATACAGAAAGTCATCAGGAGCAATAGTTTTTAATTTTACTTAAGTATTTTTATTATAAAGCCTCAAACTTGTAGTATTTAACATTTCAATCTAAGTGCTTACCTGGACTCTGAGATTTTTAAGTTCAACTTCAAAAGACAGCACCAGGTTTTAAAGCTTTTTAAAGTGCCATGAAGCAAGAAGCTGCATGATTTAGGTGGGTAAGTGAAGGTCCCAGTAAAAACCCATCAGCTTTTCAGTAACACTGGAAGGAATCAGCTCCCGGGTTGAATTTCAAATTCTCTGGGTATCTAAACCTGTGCTCTCCCAACATCACCAGCAGTGCTATTTCCTTTTTTGGGGAAACCAACTCGACTGTTTCTTGAGGAAGCACGTAAACGGGGAGGTGGAGACTACTGAGGCACAGGACTTGCTCAGTCCTTGAGCAAAACTCCCTCTCTCTAGGATATATTTTCCCACTTGTGGCCTTTCGACCCTGCCTTGCCACGAGGAGGCTGTGCCAGGAGCTGTAACACGAAGCGCCTTCCCCAGCCCCTCATCCCTCACATTCCTGCACGTGCTGGAGGGAGGATGAACTTTCTCCAGAGGAACCTGCTGCTATTTCACTGCCTGAGCTGAGGCTCAAACCACCGAGCTGCTACACCAAAGATCGCTCCACTACCTTCACTTCTAGTCAATTTATGAAGAGTGCACTCTGTGCACTTTTATAACACAGACCAAAGGTACCAAGCTCCAGCAGATGGCACAGAAATGTGCATTCCAAGTGCACAGAGCTAGGCTCCTGGGGCTCTGATTCCATGACAATGAGTTCATTTTCATCCCTGCTCTCTCTCAGCTCATTCAAGGTAGGTGCTCATGGACTGGTCTGCACTCCTGCTACCTTGAAATGCTCTTCAGTTGTGCCTAACCTTATTCTGATGTGACTAATCATATTCTGCAGCACCTCTTCCACCACAATTTAAGTTCATGCAGAAACCATTTTATAGTCTGTGCTCTAAATCTGAGTTCTGGATTCTGTGCTTGTACAATCAATGCCAAAAAGTTAAGGGTTGCAACACTTAAATTCAAGATAACCTGGACTTTGATTTTGCCTCGCTTTTCAGTCAGCTACTAATTCATATAATTATTTCTGTTTCAATATAAAATTCTTAATTCAAAGTACAAAAAAAATAGCATTGTAGTTAAAAAAAAATAGCTTATCTATGTTTATGCCTAATTAGTGTGGATGTATTTTTTCAAAACACATCCCGGAATCTGGCAATTCAATTCCTAATCCCAAATCCACCAAGACGTTCAAAGAACTGCACTCCGGTGTTACAGGGCACGCTGGATACTGTAGCATTTGTGCAGAGACTATTTATTAAGTTCTGGCTCGGAAGACTTACTACGAGGAAAAGCAAAGTCATGCCAGGATGTGGTTGGTTTGATAAATAATGGAAGGAGATTTGGTAATACAGAACTCTATTATTCCTTCAGCATAAAGTGGGATTTAGAAGGAAAGCTAATAACACGGCGGTGAGAGTTTGTCCTCACGGAGAGGCAGGCAGACTGTTCCCTCAGGGGGGCAGGATTAGGGCTGTGCGAGGGCTGGCAGCTGTAGGTTACTCCGGGTTTACTCGCTGGCGGAGGGCTCAGCACACCCAGGCAGGAGGGGCAGCCCTGGAGCTGCTGAGCCCCCGGGCACCAGAACCCACCCAGGCTGCCCGGCAGCCCCCGGCCAGCCTGAGCTGCCAACGAGTGGTGGTACAGCAGGTCGTGATTTCTTCTGAAAAACGAACCAACAAATGAAATGGCGTTGTTCTTCTGGAGGGTTGAGAAGGGCTCTGAGGTCCAGCTGCTTTCAGAACACCATGCTGCTAGGCAAGGAGCTGGAAGAGATAGGGGAATTTTTGAGGAAAATGAAATGCATTTAAGATCTTTAAAAACTTTCCTTCGTTCAGCCTGCAATTCTGTTTTTGTAACCCCCCAGGGCTCAGCCACCTCATATTTTGTCAGTTCTATCTCTCCAGCCATCTACCACTGTCACCATCAGGGCTGTGATGGAATCATGCAGCAGAGCTGTTTGAACGATTCAGTGTTGTCTGGATATCCCTTTGCCATCTATCATCTAGAAATTTATACTGCGTTTCAGATCAATCATAGGAATTAAAGCTCTTCAGGACATAATTTCTTTCCCTGCAATTCCTTTTCCTGGCAAAAGAAAAAAGAAATTCAATCTGTTTTCACTGGAAGTCTAACAAAGCACTAGACTACACACTCATGCTCAGACAGCTGAACATAAAGGTGTCTGGCTCTATATATCTTAATTTTCCTCTCCTGGAATCAAGAGCAATCATTGTATGGACAGGGTGTAAAAGCATGTTCAAAGTGAGCCTCGGCTGCGGCAGAGATCATTTCCCTTGGATGCAGTACAATACAATCAACATCTGTGGGAAACAAAAGCCTCTCATAAGGGCTTACAGAGCACAAACAAAAGAGCGGCCCGAGGGGCAGATAATCAGTTTACACAGAACTTACCGTACCCGTGCTATCGAGATGGAAAACAGCAGCAGAAATCAGGCCCAAGTGAAGTTTCATTTTAGGACTGCTGAACGTGCGATGGAGAAGGGCGAGTTGCACCGAGAGCTGGTCCCCGCGGCAGGATGCTGGTGGCCCTCAGTCACCGCGGGCAGCCAGAGCCCGCGAGCTGCCACCGCTCTCACAGGAGAACCCGGCAGCAGCCGAAAGGACCTGGGGGACGAAGCGCTTGGGGAACCCTCTGCGAAGCGTGATTCGAAGCGCTCTGGCTCCCACTGGCCGCCAGCGCCGTCAGCACCCCGCTCCCGGTGGCACGGGCACGGCAGCGGAGCGAGAACCAGGGCTGGGCACGGCGGAGCGAGAACCAGGGCTGGGCACGGCGGAGCACGCCGGGGAAGGAGCTGCAAGCGCTGGGCCGGCAGCGGGCCCTGGCAGAGCAGCAGGAGGGCGAGCCCTCCCCGTCAGCCCAAAACCAGGGCTCCCCCATCAGCCCAAAACCAGGGCTCTCCCATCAGCCCAAAACCAAGGGTCTCCCATCCCCATCAGCCCAAAACCAGGGCTCTCCCATCCCCATCAGCACTCCCGTCAGCCCCAAAGCAGGGCTCTCCCATCAGCCCAAACCCAGGGCTCTCCCATCCCCGTCAGCCCGACGCCCGCCCTCCCCCACCAGCCCAAAGCCAGGCCTCTCCCGTCAGCCCAAAACCAGGGCCCTCCCATCCCCGTCAGCCCGACGCCCGCCCTCCCCCACCAGCCCAAAGCCAGGCCTCTCCCGTCAGCCCAAAACCAGGGCCCTCCCATCCCCGTCAGCCCGACGCCCGCCCTCCCCCACCAGCCCAAAGCCAGGCCTCTCCCGTCAGCCCAAAACCAGGGCCCTCCCATCCCCGTCAGCCCGACGCCCGCCCTCCCCCACCAGCCCAAAGCCAGGCCTCTCCCGTCAGCCCAAAACCAGGGCCCTCCCATCCCCGTCAGCCCAACACCAGGGCTCTCCCATCAGCCCAAAAATAGGGCTCTCCCATCAGCCCAAAACCAGGGCTCTCCCATCCCCGTCAGCCCAAAACCAGCAGGTGAGGAGCACTGACAGGCTGGCCCAGCACCGTGACTTCACAGAAACGCAGCTCTTCAGCCAAAAAGTGGAAAAATAACTTCGTGTAAAAAATAACCCGTTCTTTCTCCAAATGGAAAGCTCTGTTTCATCTGAAACGTAGAATTTTTTTCCGAAATTGCATTTCATTTAATCAATGCCTCTTTTCACCTTGAAAGCTGAATTTGGGTAGTTCTAAAAATGGAGCACAACTCAAAAGGGAAAAAAATTTGCATCTTTGACCCCCTTTTGTGAATAATTTAGGTTCATTAACTATGGCTTTTTGTTAATGATCTAAGCATACCTTGTTTAGTTAAGTATTTATCCAAAATAACTTCCCTAGGTCTAGCCATTATCCCAGGGCACATCCACTTCTGTGCTGTGCAAAGCTCTAAAGTACCATCCTCTGCCTGTCCCAGTAGCATCGAATCATAAGAATGCAAAACTTTCTACTGTTTTCAGTAGTCTGCCATTTTTTTAGCCCATTCTGTGTCATAACATGAAGCATCTATTATTGCACCAGTCGTAAAAGACCTCAGAGATTTGTAATAGATCGAATGTTACTAACCCAGTCTGACATCAGAGGACTGAGGTCTAAAATGTTTCCTCAGAGGAGCAAATGTCTGTAAATGACTGTATTGTGTTAAAAGGTCTGAGAGCAGCCACTTCACAACCTGCCCAGTGCTTGCTTTGAATGTGCTTCCCTGTAGAGACTCCAACAGCATTTTATTTATTTAGCAGCTACTATGGAAAGAGATTTTTATCCTGCAGTCTAGAGGCATTTGCTTGGATATAATTAATTTTAAAAAAAAAAAAGCCTTAGGAGAAATAGCTCCATTATATTTCAAAAACAATTATTTCTGTCATAATTCTGCTGATACTTAATGTGTTTTGCCTTGTACTCTTTTCTTAATACAGGACTCAGGTTCCCTCTGCATTTGGGAGGGGTCATGGGCCAGCAGGTGTTATTCTGGGCAAGGACTGACAAACTACAGGTTGCCATTTCACCATGACAGAAGCCTCACTCTCCACGCTCCCTATCCTCTATTGCTATCACCAAAGTAATGAAGCATCTGAGATGAAAGACAGTAAAAAACTCAGTATCACCACTATGAATTCTTCTGTTCCAGCTGCTTTGCTCCTCACTTCAAATTACAATCCTCTGCATAGCCACAATGTCCTACGCAATTGCATCAGAAGTGATTAAGATATTACACAGAAATGAAGGATTATCAAACTGAGGGAATCCTGGCTGCAGTACAGAGATGAACAGATGAGTAACTCTGATCCTGCATGGAATATAAAGAAGTAAAATACATGTTCAACGAAATAAACTACCAGCTGTGACACAAATTAGTACTCCTCTCCTGACTTTCCTGGAGCTATGCTGATTTACATCAGGCAAAGATCTGTTCCATGGTTTAGCCTTGTCATGTATCATCAGTAACTTTGCAAATTATTAGCTGTGTGCTGGAGGCCAAGAAGGCCAATGGTCTCCTGGGGTGCATGAGGGAGAGCATTGCCAGCAGGGCAGGGAGGGCTCCTGCCCCTCTGCTCAGCCCCGTGAGGCACATCTGGAGTGCTGGGTCCAGCTCTGGGCCCCTTGGGACAGGAGAGACAAGGAGCTCCTGGAGTGGCTCCAGCAGAGGGCAACGAGGGTGACTGGGAGATTGGAGCATCTTTAGCAGAGGGCAACGAGAGTGACTGGGGGATTGGAGCATCTTTAGCAGAGGGCAACGAGAGTGACTGGGAGAGTGGAGCATCTTTTATCAGGAAAGGCTGAGGGAGCCGGGCCTGTTCAGCCTGGAGAAGGGACAACAGAGAGGGGACATCATCCATGTCCGTCAGTGCCTGCAGGGAGGGGTCAGAGGATGGACACTGAGGGGACACCATCAACGCCTATAAGGATCTAAGGGTCAGAGGATGGACACTGAGGGGACACCATCAATGCCTATCAGGATCTAAGGGTCAGAGGATGGACACTGAGGGGGCACCATCAATGCCTATCAGGATCTAAGGGTCAGAGGATGGACACTGAGGGGGCACCATCAATGCCTATCAGGTTCTAAGGGTCAGAGCATGGACACTGAGGGGGCACCATCAATGCCTATCAGGATCTAAGGGGAGGGCTCAGAGCATGGACCAGGCTCTGCTGGGTGGTGCCCAGCAATAGCACACGAGGCAGTGGGCAGAAGCAGATGCACAGGAAGTTCCACCTGAACATGAGGAAGAACTTCTTCCCTGTGCAGTGACCGAGCACTGGAACAGATTGCCCAGAGAGGGTGTGGAGTGTCCCTCACTGAGACATTCCAGAACTATCTGGACACAATCCTGTGCCGTGTGCTCTAGGATGGCTCTGGTTGAGCAGGGAGGCTGGACCAGGTGTCCCACTGTGGGCCCTTCCAACCTGGCCCAGCCTGGGATCATTTTCTGTGTTATTTCAGTTGTCTCCTCACTGCATCATCAGCAACGCTCTTCAAAATCCAGGCAGCACCCTCCCTGACATCCTCAATTTCAACCTTATACTACAGTGACTGTCATATAAGACAGTCCTTCTTGAAAAAGGAAACATTTCTGAAGCAGAACTTATTTAGAGCTATATCAGTTATTCACAGAGGATCTGACATATTTGCTTTAAATAACTGTTCTCCCTCTTCTAAACCATTTTGGGGTTTATCACAATAAGTGAGCAATATATTTTCAAAATTCTTAGACTCCACTTTAGCCCTTTTACCTCCCTGTGTCTACCAGTTCATGCTTCCATATAATGAGGCCGTGTGTTTCCTCACTGAAAATGCTCTGAACAGCAAATGACAGCCTTTCATCTCTCTCACATGGCTATCACACTTCATTTTGCTAGCCAAAAAATGACTGCACATCTCCTTTACCACAAGCGTTGAACCTATGCCTTTGCATTTTTCTCTCCAGGTTGACTGGACAAACCACAAGGCAAAGACAGAGGATAGCTGTAAGGTGATAAGCTGAAAGGATTTACTTAAATCTTTGAGGCCAATGTCACCCTTTTTAATTCACATGTTCAGTATTCTAATTTCATAAGTAGCTGCCTGTATACATGACCTTCTCAGGAGATAACGTTGCTAAAAGTCAGCTTGCACATGCTAGGGGGACAAAGGGCTACCTTGCCGTTTTATTCCTATTTACTGTGAAAATAGTTTTGGTCGTCTACCAGCTAGAATTACTCCATGTAGACTTTTGAGAACATGCTTCCTAGGCTGCACATCTTAGACTAAATTGTTGCCAGACCCATAAAAGTGAAAGAAACTCCCCTGCTCCCTGTGTGGAAGGCGTGAGACAGGATGAGAAGGACCAACAAAAGGCATCACTCGTGTGCAGTTAGACCAGACCCAGTTTCTGCAAATTCAAAAAGGTATGAGATGATGCTCGGATTGTTTTCCCCCTGCTCTCCAGCACGCTGACAAATGCTGAGCTTTATTTCTTCTGAAAGCACCCTTGCAGCCATTCCATGAGGCTTTACAGCCTCCCAGTGACGCAATCCTCACTGCACATTAGTTGCTGTTGGAATCTCTCTTGCGTACTTGGGCCTGGCTCGAGCAATGCTAAATGTGGCTAAAAAAATGTTGCTGTGCTGATGGCGACATTATTCACATTACAGCTCCACACAGAGACCCTGCCAGGCTGAGCTAGACACTCCTACCTGCCCCTCGGAGGATACCACTCCAATTGACTGTGCAGAAGAAACAGAAGAGAAAAAAAATGAAGTTACAAAGTCTTGCTGCAAGCTCAAAATACATCTTTTGAATCATGGGCCAGTACCTGGTCCTTCAGCCTGCATGTGCACTGAGCAATGAGACACAACACAATGTAAAGCTGCTTTAAATCACATCCCAAAGATTTCCCCAATGTCTGAGGGCCCTCAGAGCCACTGTCTTGGTGCTGCATCCACCACTTATAACCCTCACTAGTGGCAGGTTCTCCAGGTGGGAAAAACCCAATGTGCAACCCATCTCGTAGCCCCTCTGTGAACAGAATTATGGAGCCTGCGAAACCCTCCCTGCTCCCACTGGTTTCAGACCCAAAATGGAAAGTGGGGGAACCTGAAGGTCCATGCTTGTTTTCTTTTTCCTTTCCTCAGGTCCTGAGGGAGCTAAACCACTTCCAATGGGGTAAAACCACTCACTCAATTGTATCGGGCAACATTTCATCCGCATTTCTGTTTCTAAGGGCAGCGAAATCCCATGATGGAAAAAATGAATGAGTACTCCCATCCCGTTCATCCCACCGGACACAGAGGCTGACTGAAACAAATGCAAAGTAAATTGCCTCTATATTATCAGACAAAGCTGAGTCCCACAACAAACAAGCAATTAATCTGCTTCCTTGCTGCCTAAACCCCAGAACCTCTGAAAAAGAAATAAAAAAATTTAAAGTCATGCTGAATTACAGCCTATTTAGAGGCCTACTGTGCAAGGGGCTACCACACAAATAAATGTGATAAAACCTACCCAGAAAATATTTTTTTTCTCTCTTTTCAAAATGGGCTGAGGTAAATGAGAGTATTTTAACTCGTTCAGAGCTGAAATGGCCTGTCTCAACAGTCCCTTCAGAAATGTCTTGCTTTTGTCTAGTACCTTCACCTGTAGCAGAGCTGTCCTCCTACTCATACGTGTTTGCAAGGGAAATTAGGAGAGCTACTGTGATTAAAAAATGACAAAATTCTGCAACAATATCATCACCCCTGATTCAAGCCATGCTTTGAGGAATTGCTGCTGCCTCCACCTCGGAGCATGCTGCTCGTGTCCTGTGCCCTGCGTACACGTCAGCGCTACCATCTCAAGCTCAGAATATTTGCTTTGCTTTTACATCCCTCTTCGATTGTGTCTTCAACTCCCCTCTCATTCACTTCTCAGCATCTGAATGGGCAAACACACCACAGTTCCTGTGGACCATCACTTGAGCCTCCAATTCACTGAGTAGCTCCTCCTGCTGATTTACGGGCTTAAACCTTGGCAACTGGCACTGGGTTTGCAATTTCTAAAGCAATCTAATATCAAAGGGAGCCATTACATGAAAAACCTGTGCCTCCTACAAATAAAACCGAAGGTTATTCAAAGGTACATAAACACAAACTCACTCCTGGAGGAGGCAGACAATTAATTTCTGATCCATGCATAGTTTACCGAAGCTGCAGGATGACAATTTACACTCGTACAGGATTGGGCATTCACCCATTATTGCTGTTGCTTCCACTATCTGATAATTTCCTCCTCAGCTTGTGCTGCTGGTATCCATGGCAGCTGTGCAACCCACCGGGGGCCTGCCGAAAACATCCTCCAAGAAGGGACAGACAGAAAGTACAGACAGCGGGCCCAGGAAGGGAAACAACACGGGGCTTGGAAGGCAAAAGGGCTACACTTTGATATTTAATGGGGAAAAGCATGTTAATTAGAGATTTCCAGAAGCAAAATAGGTCAGAATACAGAGACGTAAGTGATAATTAATGTATCACTAAAATCAATGCCAGAAGCCAAAACCAAAGCAACCCCCCCAAACAATAACTCTGTCAATAATGAGTAAATAGTGAATCCTGCATACTTTTTATGCCCTTTTCCCTGCATTCTCTTCACATACAGGCAATTCCATCATTAAGAGCCAGTCCAAAGCACATTTCACCACTGGTACTCAGAGGGTAGTGGAAAAGAGAGAAAATCCCAGGTGTTTTTCCCAGAGACTCCTTCCTTAATTCCAGCCACTACCGGCTTTCCCTGCACTTATTTCAGTAGTACAGAGGAAACACAAAATTTTGCAAAAATGTCACATCAAGATTCTGCCAGTGAAGACGATTATATAAGAGCCAGCATCTCATGTAGCAGGACTGGAGTGACACGGGGTTCAGGGCTGGCTGGGGGCACAAGGGCAAAGCCAGACTCCAAGCATCACAAGTTTGAGGATTTGTTAAGGCTAGGAAAATATTAGTATGCCAAACAAAAACTTTTACCCATAGCATGTAAACCTCCCAGAGGCATTTCTAGTACAAATCAAAGCAAGGTATCCCTTAGTGCTGCGCCTCCTGAACACCCGCACTATTTATGTTAAAGGATAAAAATCTTTCCCCAAAATCTTTCTCCTGAACTTCCTCTTGCAGTAAAATCTAGTGGAAGAAAATAAATATCTGACAAAACAGCCACATAATAAGAGGCCGTTTAAAACCCTGCCTAGTTCATAGAAAGAGTCCTATTGATTAGAGTATGTTATTGATCAAGGCCTAAACCAACGCCTTGTAGGGTTATTTCTGCCAGACATTTCTTTTTAAATCTTCCACTAGAATAAAATGCAACAGGAAAATTCAAGTTCTGTATTCCACATGTGAGGTAACTGAGGAGTTCCAACCAACAAAATCCTTGAAAACCACTGAAAACTTGTCATTAACTGTGAACTCTTGAGAAAATAAAATTGCGTGCAGCAATTACTGATGCCACTACTAAGATGTAAAGCAGGAATTTCGTGGAGAGGACTAATAACCAAACAAAGCAAACATGTTATCACAATGTTTGAGGGGGAAAATTTCTCTTCACTATATTATTTCTATTAGTAAACAAGACCAGAGGGAAAAATACACTGTTTGAGAAATTATCCCAATCATCCAGCTGCTTTTAAAATGTGAAGAAAAATTCCCCTGCAGCACTTCTCTCGAATGTTAATTAATTTTCTGTACCAAATCTCAAGAGATCTGTGGGATCCAGGAGCAACTTGAACCTTTTGAGCTGGGGCAGACCGTAAACCCTCGTCAAATTCTTATTCTGGAAACCACCACATCTCCTCAAGGCTGAGATCTGATGCAGTCCCAAGGTCCAGGAGTCCCTGAGTCATGATTTCCCTTCCAAGGGGCTCATTAGAAAATGCTAATCCTTTTTATGGGGAGGCGGCGAAGTAAAAGGAGAACCATAACTTTGCTGCTTCCAACAGCTTTACCACTAATTTTTGCATTCCCTTTTCTCCTATTTTATTTTTATCTGTTTTGAATTGCCCATGATTAAAGCAAGGAGATAAAAAAGAAAAAAAAACCAAACTTACTTGAGTTACAGAAAACAAAACAAAGAAACAAAACAAAACAAAAAAAAACCAGCAAAAAATGACAAAACCCTTGCCTGAGAGGAAAATGTGTAGAACTCTTTTCTTCTGCTTGGTAACTCATGGAGTGCAGTAGTGATTAGCCATTAATTACCCATTCATAACAGAACTTTTTCATCATCTTAAATGGGATGGGTGCTTAAATTTGGGAAAAGCCTTTTGGGAACAGTACCTTATCAAAAGAAAGTTTGGGTTTGCAATTTATAATCTATTAAACTAAGGCTAGCATTTTCTGCCCTCAAAATAAGAGAAAATAGATTTTTTTTTCCCCCCGGTTATTTCAGGTTCTGAAAGTGTATAGGGCCTCTTTTATCTAAAGCTCTCCCTTCAATATTTGAATGGGCAGGGCTTTGGCCTGGTTGGAGTACAAACCAATCAATAGCAATGCTTCTGCACCTTAGCAAGAAAAGAAGAAATTCCACAGTGAAGTCTCTAGGGCAAATGCCAGTAAACAGCAAATTTAAAAGCCACCCCCATCATGGCTGAATGTACAAGCCAAAAAGTTACTTTTCTATGAGCTTTTCTGACGCTGAAATGTTCAATAAGTGCCAACAGATAAGAATATGTTGAAACAAACTTATTTCACATTCAAATATTTGAACAAAACACTGTGCATTTTATGTGGGTTTTTCCTGCTTGCTTTGGCACCACGAGAAGTTCAAGCCTCCCAGGCAATTGTTATGTATTAAATCCATAGAAAAATGGGGCTTACACTCAACTCTCTCATTCAAATGGAAAAAATGGTAAAAGCCTAAGCCTCACATTTCAAATCTTCCTGCCTTCCTCTTGAAGCTGGAGGGCAGCTGAGATCACCTCCTCAGGCTTCACAGAAAGAAAAGCTCTCGAGGCTGAGAGCATGTTTGGGAAGCTGCTCCTGGCTCCTCCTCGAGCTGCTCCCCAGCTCCTTTCTGTCACATGCACCTGCTGCGTGAGCTCTCTGCTCACCTTCCTCGCCTGCACCACTAATCCAGTAAAAGGAACTTCCCAGCAGCCCTCCTTCCCCTCCTCACGGCAAAACCTGGGGTCCTGCTGATGCTCTCCACGGTCCTGAAAAACTCCTGAGCTGTGGCTGTGGCAGAACCTGAACGCCAACTGCTGTGCTTGAATTTGAGTATCTTGCACCATTTCCTAAGCCTAGGCTTCCGTTTCTGCTTTTTCCTGCCTGCAGGAAACAGCAAAGTAGGTCCCAGATTTTTAGGAAGCTAAATCAATTAAACTTGAGTACTTCAGGTCTTTAAAACACCTTGAGATTATCATACAACAAACTGAGCCGCACGGCTAGGTTTGGCACCACCACCTAGTAACTTTACTAGGTTGGATTATATCTGAAGAGAAGATATGTGAAAGTATTAAATCAACAACACCACAATTTAATATTAAAAACCAGCACGGTCAGCGTTAGGGCAGCCTGAGGTAACTGATAAACCATCAGTATTTCACCTAAACAGATATACTGTAGTGGAATTGCTGAAATTACAATACCCAGTACTGTTCTTTGGAGAGAGCTTTAATGCTAGGAAAAGCTCTTTTTTCACACAAGCCCTGCCTTGTCTATAAACTTAGCACAAACACCCCGCTCAAATACATAACCAATTATTTTAATCAGATGCTCCAGCAAACCACCCCCTCAGCCATGTACATTATACCCAGAGACAGCACTGATAAGTGCTCATCACAAAATGCTAATTGGATTCCATTAAAAATACTCAAACAGCCTATACGATTTCAAATATCGCATGCCATTTCTCTCTAATTGGTCTAAAAGGAATATTTTCCTTTACCTTTGGTTTCCATGTGAATTTCAAAATTGTTCTGGAACTTGACAAAGACAAACACTTTGATGTTTCTTTGCGTTAGGAAAAATCTTTACCCAATAAATTACAATTATGTAAATATTAGCCCCCTTGGGGTATAAGTTCCTCTTTGAGGCATAAGATGATTAGAGCAGAAAAATTATTAGATTTGTCCATGACCACGCTATACTTTCCTTCCTCAGGAAATTCTGTTATCAAAGACTTTAATCCTATTCCCACCAAAGCAAGTAAATTCGGCCACTGAGTTAAATGGAAAAAGAATCCATTTTGCCCATTCAGGCATTCCCCTAAAAGCCTGGATGACAGTAACATCCCTGGCATGAATATTCAGCTCCAGTTTTCAACACTGGGCTTTCACCGCCGTGAAGGATTTTGCTCATCCCCTCTCTACAGACAGGAAACCTCAGGCTTTTCTGAAAAACTGCAAACAGCTGCTGAATCGCAGCCGGCAGCTGGGCGGGCTGCACGAACAGCTCGCACCTCGCGGGAGCCGCAGGGGCACGGCCCGGGCAGGGCTTCGGCACGGCCGCTCACCGGGGACGGGCGGACGGACGGGATGCTCGGGGCTCCGGCCCCGGCCGGGACGGGCCCGAGAATGGAAAAAGAATCTATTTCACCCATTCAGGCATTCCCCTAAAAGCCTGGATGACAGTAACATCCCTGGCATGAATATTCAGCTCCAGTCTTCAACACCGTGCTTTCACCGCCGTGAACGGTTTTGCTCATTTCCTCTCTACAGACACGAAACCTCAAGCTTTTCTGAAAAACGCAGCCGGCAGCTGGACGGGCAGCACGAACCGCTCGCACCTCGCGGGAGCCGCAGGGGCACGGCCCCGGGCAGGGCTTCGGCATGGCCGCTCACCGGGGACGGCCGGACGGACGGGATGCTCGGGGCTGCCGCGGCCGCTCCGGGGAGCGCGTCCGTCCCGCAGCCC